>SJYQ01096377.1:344595-416111 GCA_006410935.1 Redunca redunca
GTGGTGAATTCATGTCAATGACTGGCAAAACCAATACAGTATTGTAAAGTAAACTAAAGTTAAAATAAAAATTAAAAAAAAAAAATGAAAGAACCAGTGCACTGCCTCTCCATCCCTGTGGAAGGCTGGGGGATCTTAGGAACAGTGAGGCCCCAGGGATGCAGCAACTCTACACCATTCCAGGTGATCAACAGTATTAAATGCTTTCATCCATTCTTCTGTCAGTGGACATTCTGGTTGCTTGTATGTCTTGGCTATTGTAAACAGTGCTGCAATGAACATTAGGGTGCACATATCTTTCTGCATCATGTTTTCCTCCAGATACACGCCTAGGAGTGAGACTGCAGGGTCATACGACATCTCTAAGATGTGGTACACATATACAATGGACGATTACTCAGCCATTAAAAAGAATGGAATAATACAATTTGTAGCAACATGGATGGACCCAGAGATTGTCATACTGAGTGAAGTAAGTCAGACAGAGAAGGATAAATATCATATGACATCCTTTATATGTGGAATCTTAAAAGAAATGATACAAATGAACTTTTACAAAACAGAAAGAGACTCTCAGAGAACAAACTTAAGGTTCCCCAGGGGAAAGGATGTGGAGAAGGGAAAGTTAGGGAATTGGGGATGGAAGTGTACACACCACTATATTTACAGTAGATAACCAACAAGGACCCACTGTATAGCAGATGGAACTCTACTCACTGTTATATGGCAGCCTGGATGAGAGGAGATTTTGGGGGAAAATGGATACATGTATGTGTATGGCTCAGTTTCTTTGCTGTTTATTGGAAACTACCACAACATTGTTAATCAGCTATACCCCAATACAAAACAAAAAGTTAAAAAAAAAAAAACTCTAAAAATGTGTAGAGAATTGTCAACCCTAAAAAATAAATATTTTCAGAGTAAATAAATCACATTTTACTCTAATTAGTTGTGTCTAATTCAATAAGAATTAAGTCATAAATTACTTTCAGATTTTTATAATAACTAAAACCAGGTAAATAAATGTTTTTCTATTGAAAGCAATATTTTTCAGCTATCAATTTCAATCATGAAACATAAATTTTTCCCAAAACACTATCTGTAGAAACACATATATCTATTGTTACCTTCCAAAGATATTTAGAAATATTTTAAAGGACCAGAAGTTATCTAAATGAAAATTAACCTTGTCATTGGATTCCACATGTACCTTGCTTTTCATGTGGTAAATGTTAAGTTCAAGACTGAATACATGAAGAAAAAGATATTATTTCTGAGTTATATTACTTGATTTTATGTAAAAAAAATTCATGGAAATGCTTCCAATTTTATGAGAAGTGATACATAAGTATTTTGATCTTAAACATTTGAAAGAAAAACCAAAAATGGTCCCCAAACTAAAGTATACCAGTATTCACCATTAGTGCTGATTTTGAAACTTTAGTTTTTACTTAAACATTTATAAGTCCTGTTCTGATTCTTTTTTTTTTTTTTCCTGTTCTGATTCTTAAAGACAAAAGCAATAGTTACAACTGTAGTACATTGAATTTTATGTCACTTTTTTGCATTACACTCTAGGAAGAAGTAGAGAAGGCAATGGCACCCCACTCCAGTATTCTTGCCTGGGAAATCCCATGGATGGAGGACCCTGGTAGGCTGCAGTCCGTGGGGTCACTAAGAGTCAGACACGACTGAGCCGATTCACTTTCATTTTTCACTTTCGTGTGTTGGAGAAGGAAATGGCAACCCACTCCAGTGTTCTTGCCTAGAGAATCCCAGGGACAGGGGTGCCTGGTGGGCTGCCGTCTATGGGGTCACACAGAGTCAGATACAACTGAAGCGACTTAGCAGCAGCAGCAGCCAGGAAGAAGAGTTTTTGTTGTAGCTTTTACCTTTCAACAGAATACAATGTCTTTATTCTGTGTTCCTCACCATAATAATTTGTAAATAATTAGCTGAAAGACAATTAAAGGTAAATCTAAACCTATTAGAGCTTACAATTAGCATCTGACCCCAAATGAGCTAAAACTGGTAGGACTAGCTCTACCAAAACATTAACCAAGAGAGGGAAATAAAAAAATATTGGCACTGTATTTTAGTAACTTCAGTATTATTATGTATACTATTTTGACTAGCTCTACCAAAACATTAACCAAGAGAGGGAAATAAAAAAATATTGGCACTGTATTTTAGTAACTTCAGTATTATTATGTATACTATTTTAAATTCACATTTCTTAAGTTGATAGTTTAAAACAGTAAAATTTCAAAATCTTAATTCAAAACTCTATTTTAAATCATGTTGGATTAAAGAAGCATGTAATATGAAAAGGAATAAAAATTATGCCTGAATTTTGAAAAAATTATGAATCAATATTTTGTATAAATCTAAATTTGAAATATTGATGCCTCAGAGAAAATCCATGATGGATATTGCAGAGAAACTCCTTAGATATAGAAGTCTAATGCTTAGCAATTAAGACAGTTTAAGGCCTTTGCTATGATCAGGTAAACTGTATACAGGATCATGAAGGACATCTCAAAAGCTCATTAGCAATCGTCAACACTCTTGCCCCATACAAAACAAGTCATCTATCATCAGTATTAGCAAATGAAAAACTCTGTGCTGGTCCCCTGAAAGACATCATTTAGCTTAAGGATGCTACAAGTGCTCCTTTAAACTCTCAGCATTAAACAAAGTAAAAAAATGTCCAAATGGGGGAGGAGGGGAGATTAGAGGGATAATTAAAAGGAATTAAGAGGTCCTCTCCTTCAAGAACAGGGCCAGGGCTTGGTTTTATTCCCTGAGGCCAGTGCCTTTCCTCAGAGGGATATATATGTCTTCTTTTTTCCAGGTACACATCAGGAAATCAATAATTCTAACTGAGTTAAAATTGAATATTTAAGAACTTTACTTCAACTTTTAATTAATGACTAGAATAACCCGTAGGAAAATATTCTCAATCCATAAATGATATTAGGATTAAAGTCAGAGGCCCTCAGCTCCACCCTTCAGAAGCTACTATAAATTAAGTGAGCTTCAGCGTCCTCACTTCATCTGCCAGTCCTAACAGAAAGGGATCTGATGAGGACTGGTAAGCTTCAGAGCACTAGCATCAATATGAGACATGTGAGCCTGAGACACTTAAATCAACACTTTTGCTCTCACCATCATCTTTCAGGAGTTAATCATGATCTCCTCAGGGTAACTGTAAAAAAACTAATACTTTAAGAATGTAAAAATAAATGAGAAAGACAAAAAGCAGCCGAAAATTACAGTCCTTGTGAAATGATCAGTTTCTAAAAATACCATTAGTACTACAGAGAAGAATGCGGGGAACCTTAAGAAATTTAGTTTAACACATGATTAAAGGTGAGTCAAGGTTGGGCTTGAGTAGCCATTCAGTTACAAGCGTCACTTGTCACATAAAAAGGAAGCTGAAAGCCCAAAGAAGAAAACTTAAACTGCCAGGTAAATAAGAATCTGAGGCTATAAATTCCATATACAGAATGTCTGTAATTTACAATTTCTAGTAGTAAAGCACACCCATTCAAAAAAAAAAAAAAAAGATTGTTCAGCTGTAAGGTATAACCCTATGTAATTATGACAATTTCATAGCACAGGGGGGATGCTTAAGAATCTTTAATAAAGCACAGGATTTTATGGGATATAAAATTAAAACCTCATATAAAAGTTGCTAAAATATATATAAAATAGAGCAAAGTGTAGAAGAAGACAGGGCACAGATGCACTCTGAATGTGACATCCTGGCATAGCAACTTCTTTTATGCCTCCTGAGCTTCCCAACAAGAAGACAAGAGAAAAGAGAGACCGGAAGTGGTGACTGAAAGTTGGCCCGGGTTCCAAGTCACTGCTTATCCATTTGTGTGCTGCTTCCCTGGTGGCTCAGAGGTTAAAGCGTCTGCCTCCTAAGCGGGAGACCAGGGTTTGATCCCTGGGTCAGGAAGATCCCCTGGAGAAGGAAATGGTAACCCACTCCAGTATTCTTGCCTGGAGAATCCCATGGACGGAGAAGCCTGGTAGGCTACAGTCCACGGGGTCCCAAAGAGTCGAACACGACTGAGTGACTTCACTATCACTCACTATAGCGTCTCAGTTACCCTTTCCGGAATTTCGCCCTTTTCCTTACTTCTGGTGTCCACATCTTCCGCATTCCATAGAAACTACAGTTGAAATAGCTCTCTGCTTGAATCATTTCATCCTCCAAACGCTATGAAGCAGGTCTGACTACTGTTTTACAATAACACTAAAGCCCAGCGTTCAGTAACTTGCTCATGGTCTCACTTAAGCAGTTTAAAAGCACATGTAAAGTTCATACATGTGAATTTTATTCTCGGCCATCCACTGTCAGGAAGCTACCTTTTCTGTCTAAAATTAGTATGTGACAACACCTAATAGAGCTTCCCTGGTAGCTCAGCTGGTATAGAATCCGCCTGCAATGCACAAGACCTGGGTTCAATCCCTGGGTTGAGAAGATCCCCTAAAGGAGAAAATAGCAACCCACTCCAGTATTCTTGCCTGGAGAATTCCAGGGACAGAGGAACCTGACAGGCTACAATCCATGGAGTCTCAAAAAGTCGGATACAATTAAGCACAGCACAATATTTAATATCTCAAACTTTTGGGTACATATCATATATATATACAGTACTATGGGAAATACAAAGGTGAAAAAACAGGGTCTCAGCCCTTCAAGTTCCCACATTAGGATGGGAGTGGAAGTCAGGCAAAAATCACTATTCTTAAAAGAGAATAACCCAGATAATCACGATGGTGTGGTCACTAACCTAGAGCCAGGCATCCTGGAGTATGAAGTCAAGTGGACCACAGGAAGTTTACTATAAACAAAGCTAGTGGAAGTGATGAGGTTCCAGCTGAGCTATTTAAAATCCTAAAAGATGATGGTGTTAAAGTGCTGCACTTAATACACCACTAAACTTGGAAAACTCAGCAGTGGCCACAGGAGAGAGTTCAATTTTCTTTTCAATCCCAAAGAAGAGCAATGCCAAAGAATGCTCAAATTACTATACAATTACACTCATTTCACATGCTAGTATGGTTATGTTCAAAATCCTTCAAGCTAGGCTTCAGCAGTTTATGTACCAAGAACTTCCAGATGTACAAACTGGGTTCAAGAAAGGTAGAGGAACCAGAGACCAAATTGCCAACATTCACTGAACCATAGAAAAAGCAGTGGAATTCCAAAGAAACATCTACTTTTGTTTCATTGACTACATGGAACCCTTTGACTGTGTGGATCACAAGAAACTGTGGAAAATTCTTAAAGAGATGGACTACCAGACCACTTGTCTCCTGAAAAACCCGTATGCAAGTCAGGAAGCAACAGTTAGAACCTTACATGGAACAACAGATTGGTTCAAAATTGGAAAAGGAGTTAAGACAAGATTGTATATCATCACCCTGTTTATTTGTGTGCAGAGTACATCATGGGAAATGCTGCGCTGGATGAACTACAAGCTGGAATCAAGACTGCTCAGAGAAATATCAACAACCTGAAATATGCAGATAACATCCCCCTAACTGCAGAAAGTGAAGAGGAACTAAAGAGCCTCCTGATGAGGATGAAAGAGGGGAGAGAAAAAGCTGGCTTCAAACTCAACATTCAAAAACCTGAGATCACGCAGGAGACTTAAGAGATGATGCAGGTTCGATTTTTGGGTGGGAAAGATCCCCTGCAAGAGGATATGGCAACCCATTCCAGCATTCTTGCCTGGAGAATCCCATGGACAGAGGAGCCCGGTGGGCTACAGTCTATGGGGTTGCAGAGTCCGACACGACTGAAGTGACTTAGCACACATGCACACTACTATATATAAAAGAGATAACCGAGGAGGACATGCTATAGCACAGGGAACCATACTCAACATTGTGTAATAAACTATAAGGGAAAAGAATCTGAAATCCGATGGAGCAGGCACACAGGAGAATGACACATAGGAGGAAGAATTACTGCTGGAGAAAAAAAAAAATCAATACTTCTTAGAATAAGGAATCGAAAGGAAAAGAAGATTAAACGTTGAAATACGAGTTTGCGACCCTGACTCCACTGGTGGGGACACCACACGCCCTTACTGACATTCTAAATTCCACTGACAAAGTACCTGTTATCAGCCAACCTTGCTCCTCACCTGCAACTCCTGACAAGGCATCTCTTCTTACCACTCAGGAGGGAGACAAAATCTCAAAAACTCCACAGAATGGGTTTCTAAAGGTGGAAGTCATTACAAACTAATGGAACAGTATTTAGGAAACCAAGGTACCTTCGTCTCATGGCACGTGGCCAGTTCGACAACCTCCAGAGACCCAAGTGCCCCTCCTTCCCTGGCAAGCAGTCTCCGAAGAAAAGCAAAAGTAGAGACTAGAGAAGGGGCAAGAGACACCGAGTCTCCCAGGGCAATAGCTGAAGGCACCGTGCCCCAAGAGCTGGCAATTTAAGAAGTTGGGAAAAGCAAGAGTACAAGCCGAGAAACAAGAAGTAAGAGTGCTATTAAAGAGAAGGGCAGAAACAATGAAATGGAAATCCTATCCCCTGCAAGCATACCAAAAATAGGTAAATAAAACCAAAATTGGTTCTTGGAAATGACCAATAAGATACACATACCACTGGATAGTGTGGTGGAATTTTCATTTTATTTAAAAAAGATAAACTACAATAACCAAAAGACAGACTCAAGTAGAGCGATAAACAAAATCTAATATAATGTCAGCTTGTTTACTTTTTAACCTCTCCCCACCAAAATGTCAGTAAACCCCACGGGCTAGTGACTTCCACCTACTTTTTTGTTGCTATGAAAGTTTAGTCGCTAAGTTATATCTGACTCTTGGGACTCAATGGACTGTAGCCTGCCAGGCTCCTATGTTCATGGACTTTTCCAGGCAAGAACATTGGAATGGGTTGCCATTTCCTTCTCCAGGAAATCTTCCCAATGCAGGAATCAAACTCTGGTCTCCCGCATTGCAAATGGTCTCCTGCATTGCAAATGGTCTCCTGCATTGCAGGCAAATTCTTTACTGATTGAGCCATCAGGAAAGCCTGAAAAGAATAAACTGAATTCACATTCACACTCCTGTGCATCCAAGCATGCTAAGTCACTTCAGTCATGCCCAACCCTTTGAGACTCTATGGACTGTAGCCCACCAGGCTCCTTTGTCCATGGGATTCCCCAGGCAAGAATACTGGAGTGGGTTGCCATGCCCTCCTCTAGAGGATCTTCCTGACCCAGGGATCAAACCTGCGTCTCCTGTACTGGCAGACAGGTTCTTTACAACTAGCAACCTGCTTGTTACTATCTCCCATTAATTATATCAGATGGAATATAGTCAGTGCTCAATAAACTTTTTTTTTCAGGGAATACACAAAGTTTTTTAATGAGTATTATAAATTGGAAACTATTAATTACAATGTGAAAATCTAAAGAGAATTGATAGTTTCCTGAAATCTTATGAAATGCCAAAATAAAATACAAGAAATGAATTTTTAATCAGTTCCTCCCTGAAATGTACCATTTCTTAAATGGTCCAAAATAGGACAGAAAAATGCATTAAAGGAACAAAATATAATGACCATGAAAAATTTAAGACAAAATTGAAACTCACTAAAGCTTATTTTTAAACAACACTAATCAAGGTTACCTGTGGGTGAGAAAAATTTTAGTAATAATTTCTATCCCCAAACAATGATGAGCTCCTATGAATTGATATTAATTTTACTTTTTCTTAAAATATAAAATTCTTTTTAAATTTTATGTGTGTGTGTATGTATATATATGTGTGCGTGTGTGTATATATGTAATTATACCTGTCTACCAATACTATTTTAAATCATCAGAGGACAAGTTTGTTTTTCTCACAAAAGGTGATAGAAGAGGTATTTGAAACAATACATCAAATTTCCCTCATATATTTCTTTGGTGTAATATGCATATCATCAATTACTGCATTTCCCTCTCCTGATAATACACTTAACCTCACCATAGAGATGCTGGGTCATCCGTGGGTGATTCATGTCAATGTATGGCAAAAATGACCACAATTCTGTAAAGAAATTATCCTCCAATTAAAATAAATTACAAAAAATAAGAGAAGAAAGCAAAAGAATACTTCATGCCATTTAAAAATAATATAAAATTCAAAATTTCACGTGCATAAGTAAGGTTTTATTGGAACACAGTCATACTCATACATTTGTTTCATAACATATACAATGTTTATAACATATAAACATGTTTATACAATTTATAAACATATATATCATTTATAGCTGTTTCTGCAATCTGAGTTGAGTAGTTGTGACAGAGATCATATGGTTTGCAAAGCCTAAAATATTTACCCTGTTTACCCTATCTGGTGGTTGAAGGCAAGACTTGGAGCATTGGTTTCCTGTGGCTTAATTTCCAAAAAATCATTAAAATATTGAATGCAAATATACTTTACACCAAAAAAAAAAAAAAGAGAGAGAGATGCTGGGTCATCAATAGTGAGTTGGTTTATACAAGAAGACAAGGCTAGGGAATCAAGCAGGATTTCAAATGTGAGCCAGTCTCACTCTTTCCTTTGACTCTTGGAGACTGTTTCTAGGTAATTATACTACCAGACACACTGTATTGCCTTGGAAATAGACTATACCCTCCTCACTCTGTTCCCCCAACAGCGCCCAGAGCATCAAGCTGCTTGCAATATGTGCTGCTCAATTTGCGATAACACTATCCCAACTTAACTTCCAAACACACAGCTCTCTCTGTAGGGAAAAAAATAAGAAAAATAACAGCTAAGCATAAATTTTTAAGGACTAAGTGTAATTACAGGTTTTAAAAATTACACAATGACAAAAAACATTGGTGGGGGAGACTATACTCTAGAACAGGATTTCTTGACGCCATACTGCTGGCATCTAGTGTGGGGGCTAACTTGTGGATTTAGGATGTTTAACAGCATCTATTCTCAGCCCATTAGAAGTCAGTAGCATCCCCACCCCAGTGACAGCCAAAACTGTGTCCAGACATGCCCAAATGTCACCTGGTGGGCAAAATCACCCCCAGCTGAAAATCAGTAACTCCAGAAGAATGGGATTATCATTCTGGTCCCAAGTCAACACAGAGCAGTGTAATATTAAAGAGGGAGGCCTGACTCCTTGAAATATTGACTCAAGAAGGGACAAAAAAAGGATCCTGAAGTCTAATCTTCTTCATACGGTAGTCCTTAGGCTGCCAGTGTGCCAGACCTGAACTAAGCTTTCCCATAGCCAAAAGAATTGAGGTAACCTTTCCAAGAGCCACATATTTTACAACCAAATGAAAACTGTTGGCTAGGATTTCTCTCCACTGATTATAAATGTCCTATAGTCTACTAACCACAAGCTAAACATGGCATCTCTGAAACCATAACTATGACAACCACTTAGTATACGAAATCTGCCTGCATTTAATCCAAAGTCATAATTTGAGAGAAAATGTTACAGACCAGATTTTGAAATGCAAAAACATCTTTATGTGCTGAAAAATGCTGAAGTTTAAAAACTTTTAAACCTACTGTACGGAGGAATAACTGCTCAGAATTGCTTAATAGATGGCCAAAATCTGATAAATATGAATAGTGCATCTACAGAAAGCCTAAGACAGTTTTAAATAGAGTGGAGGTGGTAGCATATCAAATACATAGAGATAAGTGTGATAATTAAACATAAGGAATAAAGTTTCACTGAGCTGAATAAAATATGATATTTTCTGATCAAATATTACTAGAAAAAAATATAATCAGCTTCCATACAAGAACTGACGCTTTCAAACTGTGCTGCTGGAGAAGACTCTTGAAAGTCCCACGGTCTGCAGGGAGATCAAACCAGTCAATCCTAAAGGAAATTAATCCTGAATATTCACTGGAAGGACTCATGCTGAAGCTGAAGCTCCAATACTATGGTCTCCTGATTTGAAAAGCTGACTCAATTGGAAAAGACACTGATGCTGGGACAGCCTGAAAGCAGGAGAAGGGGACAACAGAGGACAAGGGGGTAAATGAAATCTATGCTGGTTAGTTTGTTTGCTCTCACTCCCACCCCAATTTATTCTCCTGCTTCCCCCAGTCTGATTACACCCGCATCCTGTCCCCAAGAACTACATCATCTTGGCTACTAAGCCAACTGGTCTGATTGCATTTGTCCAATGGAATTATCAGATGAAGGAGACAAATGATAACAGAAAGATCAGGGTTATTTTTTTCCCTGTTCCCTCCCACAGCCTCTCAAGAAGCTTCACAACTAAAATGCAAACATGCCTGCCCTCCTCAATGGCCCCAGATTTGTTTTAGTGATTTCCAGCAGCAATATTTCCTTCTCTAACCTTTTCATCCACCTTTGCAACCTTCTGTTCTTTGACATCTTTAATTGGTTCCCCTACCTCTTCCTACACATTTGTAAGAACTTGCCTTCTTTAAAAGCTCTTCATTTGAATCATGGGAATTGTGATCTGTTTCCTACTAGAATCCTGATATACATTCCAAATTTCTTATTTGGAGAAAGGGTAGGATAGTATACCAATGATGAAAATAAGAAAGGGGTATTTTTCATATTAAAAAAAAAAAAACCGAGAGCCAATGTTGTGTTATGATTCCATTACATTCACCATAAAGAGACCACTATGGTTGCAAAGAAAAGGAAAAGTACAAAATGAATTTTAATGATTTGCTCATTTTAAGAAGGCTTCTCAGATCATGCTAGTAGTAAAGAACCCACCTGCAAATTCAGGAGATTTAAGAGACTAGGGTTCAATCTCTGGGTTGAAAAGATCCTCTGGAGAAGGGCACGGCAACCCACTCCAGTATTCTTGTCTGGAGAATCCCATGGACAGAGGAGCCTAGCAGGCTACAGTCCATGGGGCGGCAAAGAGTCGGACACGACTGAAGCAACTTAGCACAAATGCATGCTAAGATCATTCTGCATTATATGATTAGTAAAGTCTAACCTAAAGTTTACATTTCAGTATAATATAAACATCTCTAACATTCCTAATGTCAACTTGTGAATTATTTATTGACTAATGATGCCAGAATTACAGGTCTAGATTCACTGAAATAACAGAAAACTATTTACTGGACTCTGTCATTAGAGACTTGAAGTACACTCCCTTTAACCACAAAATACCAGCACCATTACACACTGTTTCCAGTTGTACTGATGGCTTTCCTGCTCTTACTCAGCATTTTTTCCTCCAGAAGTTACCCGGCTAAGTCGCCAAGTCTCAGGTCTCGTTCAGTAAGCATTTATAGTACAGTACTGTGTGTAAAGCACTCAATTTGTTCAACATTTTCTTCTTTCAAAAAAATTCTACTGAGCCATCATTACAGGTCCAGGCACGGTGCTTGGTCCTACGTGGTTTGGCAACTCCTCAAGAAGCTTACCCCATGGTGCACAGCGTGGAGGCCATAATTAACAACACTGTGTTGTATATTTGAAAGCTGCTAACAGAATGGATTTTCTAAAAAAGATTTTTTTTTTTTTTTTTACAAAGACCGTGTTTAAAGTCCTTATTGAATCTGTTACAATATTGTTTTATGTTTTGGTTTTTTGGCCGCAAAGCACATATGATTTTAGCTCCCAGACCAGGGATCAAACCCACACTGATAGGTGAAGTCTTAACCAACCACTCTGCCACCAGGGAAATAAATCCCTAAGTGAGTAGATCTTAAAAGTTCTCACAAGAAAAGATACTTGTACCTATGTGAGGCGATGGATGTTCACTAAACTTACTGTGTTGATCATTTCATAAAATATCCGTATATCAAATTGTTGCATTGTATACTTTAAACTAATACAAAGTTATGGCAATTATACCTCAATAAATCTGGGGAAAGTTAAATATTCAATCTATATTAGCTTGCAGCAAAGACAGACAACTAATTATAACAAGAGAAGGGCTGTTCTCATTTTGGGAAACGTTCACATGAGGGGTGTCACTGGAAGAAGTTGTGATGTTGCAGACAGAACGACAGCAGCCAGGAAAGCTTGCCCTTCCCCAGGCACGTTACTCGGGCTCTCTGATCTTCAGTTCTCTTATTTGCAGGATGCAGTTGTTTGAAGTGACTGGAATCTAGTACTCAATATATGTCAATTTCCTTTTTTTCCCTTGAAGGGCCAAAGTTTTTCAGAGGTGAATGAAAGAGTGTGCATAAAAGCTGGGGCTGTGGAAGGCACAGATGAGGCCACGATTCTGTCTCTGAACTGACTGCTAGAAAGATGAAGCTTATAAACTATTATTACTGCAGATAATGGAACACACAGCAGAAACTGTAACTCATCTGTGGCTTTAGTTTATCTTTCTTATGCTTATTTTCTGCTTGTCCCACATTCACTACCCCTTTAATTGTGATTTAAATTTTGTCTCATTACAGTGTATGTATAGAGGTATTTTTAAATTTATATAAAGTGACATCTGTTTTACTAGTATGAAATTCATCTAGGCAGGTTTCCAATTCAGGATGGTTGTGTAGAAGGACATGTGTTCATCTCCTCCTGCAAGAGCATCAAAATCACAACTAGCTGTTCAACAACTATCAACAGAAGGACACTAGTGTAAGTGTTAGTCTCTCAGTCAGGTCCGACTCTTTGTGACAGCATGGACTGCCGCCCACTAGGCTCCTCTGTCCATGAGATTTTCCAGGCAAGGATACTGGAGTGGGTCGCCATTTCCTTCTCCAGGGGATCTTCCCAACCCAGGGATCGAACCCGGGTCTCCTGCACTGCAGGCAGATCCTTTACCGACTGAGCTACAAGGGAATCCCCACTCGAATCCACCAAAAAAAAGAAACTCCATGTCCAAAGTCAAAGAAGAAGCTGCATGGAGATGGGTAGGAGAGGTGCAATCGTGATAAAATCAAATCTCATACCCAAAATCTGGAGAATAATAATACCAAAGAAGTTCTCCCACTGTTGTGAAGGTTCTGTCAGGCTTCCTAGCTTGGGGATTCAGCAAAAGAACTGGGGATCCCCAGAGAATGTGACTTTGAAGGTCAGTGGGATTTGATTACAGGACTTCCATAGGACTGGGGGAAAACAATCTTGGCTCAAACAGAACCTTGTGTACATCAAGACCCAGGGGGAAGGAGCAGTGATCCTACAGGAGACTGAACCAGACCTACTTGCCAGTGTTGGAGGATCTCCTGTGGAGGTATGGGTCAACAGTGGCTCACCGTGGGGAGGATGGCACTGGCAGCAGCAGTCCTGGAAGGGGCCGCTTGGCACAAGTCCACTTGGAGATCACCATCAACCCTACCATAGAGCCCACAGTCCCCAGGGCTGGGTCCCCTCATTTAAACAATTTAAGGGACGGAGTGCAACCCCATCCATCAGCAGAGGATTGGATTAAAGTTTTACTGAGCATGGCCCTGCCCACCAGAGCAAGACCTAGTTTTTCCCACCACCAGTGCCTCCCATCAGGAAGCTTATTTACAAGCCTCTTAGCCTCACCCACCAGAGGGCAGACAGAAGAAGCAAGAAGAGCCACAATCTCACAGAGGCTAGAACCAAAACCACATCACAGAAAAAGGATGAAAAAGCAGAGGATTTTGCCCCAGATGAAGGGACAAGATAAACCCCAGAAAAAAATTAGCAAATAACGTGGAGACAAAAAATCTTCCAGAAAAAAGAATTCAGAATAGTGATAGTGAAGATGATCTAGGATCTCAGAAAAAGAATGGAGGAAATTCACCTAGGCAATCATTGCAATCTTCATGCAATCCATGTTTTTCTACTCTTTTATTCTATGATACACACACGCACACAACTTCTGCTTGAACACAATGAAGTGGTTACACATTTCTCTCCATTGGCTCCCAAAACCTCACCAAAATGACAGCACAGAAATATAAGGCATTAACCCACAAAAACAAAGGGAATTCAAAAAGAGGCAACAGCAGGGGGAAACTTTGAATCAACATTTGCACATGGAAAGTAGGAAGGGCGGTAATCCACCAAACAGAATGGAGGAGATTCCAACTGCAGGACATGCAAAGGTCATAGTGCAGAATCAAAGCAGTCAAGTTCCTCCAGAAAAAGACTCAGAGTCTGCAGGCAATAGGTCCTTTGGGTAGGGAGGGTCCACATACAGAAATTGACAGAAAATCTAGGCAGCAGTTAGACAGTGAGAAACTTTCCATTTAAAGGAGATCAAAGGAGGTGCTAATGCTAAAGAATCCCCAGTGTGGGAGACCTAAGAGACTCAGGCTGGATCCCTGAGTTGGTAAGATCCCCTGGAGGAGGAAATGGTAACTCACTCCAGTATTCTTGCTAAGAGAATCCCTTAAGAACACTGGGATTCTGGCAGGTTACAGTCCATGTGGTCGCAGAGTCAGACATGACTGAGCATCTGAGCACAAAACTGCAAGAAACAGATAATGCAGGGAGTAAGGGGAAATAAAACTATGATACAGCATCTTCAGGACACTAGACTGCAGTCATAATAAATCAAAACAATACAAGAAAGGAACAATCAGAAAGTAAGTGTGACAGAGATTTCACTGTCAGTCTCTTCTTCCTTAGTAATGAAACCCCCAAATTGTTGGAAGCAGTTATGTGTCCATCTACATTTTTTTACTCTTCTACAGATAAAGGTTAGGCATCTGGTCCCATCACTTCATGGGAAATAGATGGGGAAACAGTGTCAGACTTTATTTTGGGGGGCTCCAAAATCACTGCAGATGGTGACTGCAGCCAGGAAATTAAAAGACGCTTACTCCTTGGAAGAAAAGTTATGACCAACCTAGATAGCATATTCAAAAGCAGAGACATTACTTTGCCGACTAAGGTCCATCTAGTCAAGGCTATGGTTTTTCCAGTGGTCATGTATGGATGTGAGAGTTGGACTGTGAAGAAAGCTGAGCGCCAAAGAATTGATGCTTTTGAACTATCGTGTTGGAGAAGACTCTTGAGAGTCCCTTGGAAGGAGATCCAATCAGTCCGTTCTATAAGGAGATCAGCCCTGGGTGTTCTTTGGAAGGAATGATGCTAAAGCTGAAACTCCAGTACTTTGGCCACCTCGTGCGAAGAGTTGACTCATATTGGGGGCAGGAGGAGAAGGGGACGACAGAGGATGAGATGGCTGGATGGCATCACCGACTCGATGGACATGAGTTTGAGTGAGCTCCGGGAGTTGGTGATGGACAGGGAGGCCTGGCGTGCTGCAATTCATGGGGTCGCAAAGAGTCGGACACAACTGAGCAACTGAACTGAACTGAACAGATAAAGGTAACTAATAAAAAGTAGAAATATTTAGGTGAGCTTCCAAGAAAATTCTGTTTTATGACACTAGCAGAACATCCTATGGGTCTTCCACATGATCTCCTTAAGGCACATCATAACCTTGTGCTCCAAAATGACCCACCCAAATGTAATTTTCCCCCCAAATGCTCTAGTTGCACAAAGGATTTAACATCACATCGGCAATTACAAGCACAGAGAGGGTGGCTGTACCTAAACTGAATAATGAAACCTTAATTTTAAATGACTTGGTAATCATCAAGAAGCCAGAAACTCATCTGGAGTTTATTAAGCCAAGAAGATTCATTTCCTTACACAAAAAAGGATTACTGTAAATTACAGTGTGGTTGTCAACCACATTCTTTTACCAGAACTAAGGCCAAATTTCAAAAGTATCAGCTATTTGGCAAGTGATACCTTTCAGGACTTATAAGCATTTTCCAAGTCTAAAAATGTTTGCAAATTGGCTTAAAAACAATCAGTTGCATAAAGTTATCATTTGAATATAACACCTAAAATGTATTTCCTTTCTTCATGGAAACTATAAAAGCTTTTCTTTCTAAAATAGCTCATTAGGCTCCTTTTTAGGAAGACATCAAAAAAATGTCTTTATTGGAAGGATCTTACAATTGAATACAACAGAAGAGCAAAATTAATGACATGACTCAAAGACACACACACAAAACATAAAAAGTAACTTGAAGGATTAAAAAGATGCATGAAGAACAAAGAATAATTGAAACAACAGTAATATATAGAGATGGTGCCGATGATAAAGAACCTGCCTGCCAATGCAGGAGATGAAGAGACACGTGTTCTATTCTTGGGTTGGGAAGATTCCTTGGAGTAGGAAATAGCAACCACTGCAGTATCCTTGGCTGGACAATTCCATGCACAGAGTAGCCTGGAGCGCTACAGTCTATGGGGTCGCAGAGTCGGGCATAACTGAGCATGCACTGGCCCCTGCCCCACTCCCACTTCATGTATAGAGATTTGAAAAAATAATTTATATGAAAAGAAGCTTAATGCAAGTAATCTACATAACCTACTCTCTGATCTGAAACTAGAAGCTGAACAGAAAACAGTAGTGAGAATGGAACACAGGGCAGTGTCTTCAACAGCACAGTTAATATAGAATCTCTTCTTAAACTTAAAAGGTCTCAGGAAGTTGATTAGCCTTAGATTTATACTCTAAGTCCACTGACAGGAAAGAATCAGAAGCAAACAAGTGCTAAAATGTACAGAGTCCCTAGAAAGAAAAAGATGACAGAGTATCATCCAGAAACAGAATTTAGGAAATTCCCTGTGGTCCAGTGGCTGGGACTCCACACTTTCACCACCAAGGGCCTGGGTTCAATCCCTGGGTGGGGAACTGGGATCCCAAGAGCTGAGCGACACAGCCCAAAATAAAAGGTAAAACAAACAAACAAAAACACAACTCATTACTTGTAAGGCATTTGTTCATTCTAACTTCAAGTCCTTATAAATGAAAGGATTTTTATCACAGCTTAAGAACACTACAGAAGGGACTTAATAAAGACTCAAATTTGAAAATCAAAGGTCAGAATACACAGCAAGTTATCTAAATGCATTGTGGGATTCACACACACAGGCATCCATGTGCTCAGGTGCATACACATATCTGTAAAAATTAGCCATTCTAGGAAACAACAAAAAAAGATATCAATTAATCCCCTAATTTTTAACTATATACAGATGTGCATGTATGCGTGCTCAATCACTCAGTTGCATCTGACTCTTTGTGACCCCGTGGACTGTAGCCCACCAGGCTCCTCCGTCCATGGAATTCTCCAGGCAAGAATACTGGAGGAAGTAGCCATTCCCTTCTCCAGGGGATCTTCCCAATCCAAGGGTCAAACCTCCTGCATCTCCTGCAGGGGCAGGCAGATTCTTTACCACTGTTTCAGAAAAATAAGAACAAGGACACTTATTATCTGTTGAGTACCTACATATCTTTGTTTCCTTTTTTTCCTAAATCTTTTGCCACCTTGCAATCCTCATTTTATAGTAGTGAGAACTCAGCCCTAGGGATGCTATGCATCCTGTCCGTGGTCACACATTTTATCTGGACCTGCCACGTATGAGGTATGCCTGGGCAGTATTATCCCAAACTCTGCCCCTCTCATCACTACAGCATGCTAAATGCAACAAAGGAACAAACCCAACATGCCACAGATGTACACCTTCATGGCAACAATGTGCATCTCCAAAAGCTTAAAGAAGCTTTATTTCTTTTACTACCATCTGTTTCTGATTAATATCACTTCTTAGAGTCACTAAATCAAAACTATTAAGATATATTTATTCTAAATACTACAAACAAAGTATCTTCACCAAATTAATATCAGCTCAAAACCGGAGGGAGAAGAGAGATACTTTCCCTGTTTAGAAAAGAGGAAATAAATTCAGAAGAAGATTAAAATGGCTTCCAGATGATCTCCAGCACATCAAGGGCACAGATTTCTAAAAGACAGCTGTGTACTTCAACTTTAGTACTTTATGGGGAGACCATGATGATGCCTTCAGACCTGCTCTCCTAGTGTGTACTCCCTTAAGTGTGAACGGTTTGTACCTGTGGTATACGTAAGCTGGGAATAGGGAACAATTTTGTTAACACGAATGAAGAGAATATAGATTTCCTGGATAGCTCTTCCTACCTCTGCTTTCAGGCATGCCTGCCTCCATACCAAGACTTTCCAGAAAGATTTCCTGAAGCTTCATTTGGCTCCCACACTAACACGCCAAAGCTCTATTTTCAACAAGTGAGAGATTTCTCTTGCCAAATTCAACGGCCTTGTTCTGTGTTCTTTTCCCTTGATCACTTCTTTTAGTCGTGAACCCTGCTGCTAATTCTCTTCTTTCTATCTTTCATGGAACCAACACTTCACTTAGGATGCCTAACACACCCCTGGTTTTCTGCCCAGCATTTTGACCACAACCTCTCTTTCCTCTTCCTTTCCTCTGAACAGAAGACATTTACTGCGGGGATACACACCTTGATCTTCCAGGTGATACGGTCATTCCCTCTTCTGCTCCCATTCTGTCCCCTGGGTTCCAACATCATTTGGAACCCAGGGGCCAGAATTTATATTAAATTCTGTGGCATTTATATTACGAAATGTAAATTCTTTATCCACAGTTTGGGGTTGACATTCTCACTACCTTCAAATAAGCACCTTCCAAGCTAAGCAGACTACAACCTTCACTGTCCTGCCAACAGAAGAATCCAAGGGGACCTTGCCCATGCCAGAGCCACTGCTGCTGCTGCTGCTAAGTCGTTTCAGTCGTGTCTGACTCTGTGCGACCCCATGGACTGCAGCCCACCAGGCTCCTCTGTCCATGGGATTCTCCAGGCAAGAGTACTGGAGAGGGGTGCCTTTGCCTTCTCCAGAGCCACTGCAGCCCAACTTAACTCCCCTGTACACCATGTTCGACTCATCATCTCTCTGGCCCAACTCAAGGACATTCTCTAAGAGCTTCCAAATTGTTCTCTCATCTCCCCAGGGATATGCTATACAACACGCAGGCATTTATCCCCATGCTGCCCTGGAACTGTCTCTTAGCTGCCAGGATGAGCTCCAAGAAGTACCACTAAAGTGAGCGCCCCGTACCCACCTTCCTCAATGCATACAGGCGCATGCATACACACTGACTCTAAGCCCGTCTCATCTCAACACAGGAAGTTACTCAACAGTACCTATTCACATCTTAGTGTTAATTCACACTACATTTATATTAAGTCTGAGCACTTTCTTATGCTTTTTAATTGTGAAATAAGAAAAACACAAGACAGAGGCAGACATACAGAACAGTACAACAGCCTGTACATGCCATAACATTAGGTCCAACTACAAAAGAGGGAGAGAAACAGAGGAAGATGAATGAAACAGTTAGGTTTTTCTATTAGAAAAATCTAACTTCAAACACTGGTTCTATCAGTCTCAGACGTGTGGGAAAGAAACTTAACTTCTTTGAGCCACTCTCTTCTCATCTGAAAAAAAAAAATTATATTTAACAGTTGGTCACTAGACTTGTGGTGGTGATCACATCGTAGTGTATACAAAGCTCGAATTATTATGCTGTCCACTTGAAACAATTATCAAAATCATATTTATAAAATAAAGTACTATCATTGAATTCACCTGACAGATAGGAGGAATAATTTTTTTAAGTACATTAAGAGAAAGTCAGTTTGCATCGAACAGACAGAAAGTTGCAGCTTCCCTTTTGCCCTCATGTCTGAATGCAGTTATTCGGAAGCCTGCACTCCTCAGCTTTATGTGCCATTGCAGAGTGATTCCTAAAAAACTAGTATTAAGTGCAGCACTTGGGAAGTATGAAGTAGATTGATGTTTGAAACTGGGCCGAAAGGAGAAGTATTCTCATTCTCAAATTTGTAATTATTTTCTCTTGTTTCCAAACAAGGTAAAGCTATTTTCAGCCTGTCTCCAGTTCGTTCCTGCAGACAGTCCATGCCCAGGTGAGAGGACACCAGTCAGGGAGTTACAAGACTTTTTCATGACCAGGTCCTACAGTTTCATGATGATGCATTGTCCCCAGGGCAGGATATTCAGCTGAGGAGGCTCACCTGACAATTTTCTAGGATGTTTATTACCTTATGATACTTGCTTACCTTTGGGCATCTTTACAATTGGTTGAGCAAACTCAATTTCTCATGGTTGAAACTTGCATTTTAAAAACATGCTTTGAACTTGCTCAATCCAGAACTGAACTTTAAAAAAAGAAAAACAAAACCAAAACAACCTTAATATAAAATCAACCTGTCTTATTGAGTGAAGAGCTGCCAGAAAGCCAATTATATCAGAGTTAGAAAATATCATACATAAAGAATTAAGACACTTGTTCATTCATCCATTTATTTTTCCACTTATTGACTGCCTACTAAATAAAATACTCATATTCTTATAGGACTAATAGTCAAGTCAAATATATATCATGTAACAGCAAGTGATGACAAGTGCTATGAAGTACAAGAGTATGGAGTCACAAGTGTGATTACTGTATAGAAAGGGAGACAAGGAGGAGGTGGTGTCATTTAAACTGAGATTTAGCTGAGGGAAATATACTCATGCAGAAGGAACAGCAATGCAAATGTCCTATAATAAAAAACCTCTGCACATCTGAGGGATAGCAGGAAAGCCAGGATGATTGGAGCATGGCAAGCAAGATGGAGAGTGAGAGCAGAGATGAGATAGGCACAAAGGGAATAGTTCTTGTGGGGCGCCGGAGAACACGGGTTAAAAATTCAGATTTTGTTCTCAACATAACAATATTCACTATGGAGGGCAGAGAGGGAAGAGCTGAATAAAAAAGAAATCTCTGGTTCACATTTTTCAGGAGGAACCTGGCTGTTACTTTGGAAAAAAGCAGGCAATGATGGATACAGTAAGAGGTGGGCAGATTCTGGGTGTATTTGAGGATATGAGCCACTTGGATTACTTGTCAGCCTGGATGTGAGGTGTGATCAAAATGAGCATCAACAATGACTCTGAAGATGGGAACCCAGGCAAGCGGGTGAACAGTGGTGTCGTTTACTAAAATGGGAAACACTGGGGGGGATGAGACGGCAGTGGTTGGGAGGGAGAGAAATTGAGAATTTTGTTTTGAACCAAGCATGATGTGCCTATTTGACCTACAACTGGAAATCTTCAGTGTTGTGTGAGTGTGTGTGTGTGTATATATACATACATGTATGAGGTGGGTGTTAGAGACAATGTCAGGGTCAAGAATATATATGTGGAGGCTATCAGCACACAGAGGGTGTACAAAGCTGTGGATCCAATAACACCCACAAGGGAGAGGTTGTAGACAAAGAAGAGATGACACGGAAAGATGAATGAACCCCAGGATAGTCTAATATTTACTCGACGAATTAGGAGTCTACAAAGGAAAATCAGAAATATCAAGTAAAATGGGAGAAAAACCCAGAGGGCAATTGCAGAAAATGTTGCAAGAAGCAAGGTGTGGTCAACTATGTCTGATGCTACTGATAGATGGACGATATTTTTACAGGCAACAGGGTAAAATTCCAAGTTGATCAAAAAACAGCACTCAAGAAGTAAAAGCAAAAATGCTTATTTTCTCCTTCCTCAGGGAGAATGAGAGACTTTAAAACAAAGAAGAATTCCAGAATCAAACTGTGTTACAAGGTTGGTAACAACAGCCCTTCCTTTCAATATTATGAAATGGTGTTATAATAAAAAATGGGGTATTCCCTTCCCAGCTTAGACACCTAAGTCAAATTTAAATCTAGTCAAAAATGTGGAATGTTTTATCATGATCTATGCTTCCATCCTTACAAGTCTAAAACATTAACTAGAAAGTGTCCTCATTAAAGGGCTTCCCAGGTAGCTCAGTGGGTCAAGAATCTGCCTGCAATGAAGCAGACGCAGGAGACACAGGTTTGATCCCTGGGTCAGAAAGAGCTCCTGGAGGAGGGCACGGAAACCCACTCAGTATTCTTGCCTGAAGAATCCCATGAACAGAGGAGCCTGGTGGGCTACCGTTCCTGGAAGTGCGAAGAGTCAGACACCACTGAAGCAACTGAACACACACACACACACACTCATCAAAAACCATGACATGTATCTCAAAGCACTATATAGTAACAGTCTGAACAATTGTTGCTATACCATGGGCTACTTAAAATCAGGTATTATAAAAGAAAAAATTGAGACTTTTGTAAATTGTTTAGAGAAGAAACTAGTTAGTTATCATTTATCTCCTACTCTAACTTAAAGTATAACTTCATGTCATGACATAAAAATCTTTCCCTTTTTAACACTTTAAAGGGCTTATGAAGCATCTGTGTATACCAGAGTGCTTCCCTGGTGGCTCAGGGGTAAAGAATCTGCCTGCCAACACAAGAGACACAGGTTCAATCCCTGGTCCAGGAAGATCCCTTGGAGAAGGAAATGGCAACCCACTCCAGTGTTCATGTCTGGAAATCCCATGGACAGAGGCCTGGTGGACTATAGTTCATGGGATTGCAAGAGTTGGACACGACTGAACAACAAATAACATACACTAGAACATACAAATCTAAAGTCTGCAATTACTCAAGAGTGTCTGTCAGCAATGCTGTGGCTTAAACAATATTTGATCATGAGTTTTCCAGGCACTGACATCACAAGACAGAACCTGTTGCGTGTGCAGGACTTGTCAGAAACAGAAAGCAGCTAATCTCACAGCTTTAGATGGAATGAAGACCGACAGCCCATTCCCTTCCTGATTTCTAAATCCTTCACTACGATTTACTGACCGGTGGCCTCGTGAACAATACGGTATACTGATTAAGAGTCAGACTGCCTGGTTTCAAATCCCCAATCACCATTTACTAATTCTAGTGTTTCCTTGAGCAAATTATTTTACCTTTCACCCTTCTTTCTCATCTGAAAACACACACACACCTTTGGGAAATACCAGTCCTTCATTATAAGACCATGTAAGTATAATGCTCTAGCCACATGTCTTTAATGTGATTAAAAAAAAAAAAAAAAAAACAGCAGTTGGTTGCTTCAACGGTCAGTTACTCACCTACTCTTGTAAAACCTTCACTAGGAGGCAACCCACCCTTCAATTCAGTCCATTCTGGTGTAGGACTGCTCTTTATTTATAGAAGGTCTTCAAAATACTTGCGCTAAAAGTCTCACTGTGCCCAATTAGTTATTACCAGTTCTGCCCTCTGTGTGCGTGCTCAGTCATATCCGACTCTTTGCGACCCCACGGACTGTAGCCCACCAGGCTCCTCCGTCCAGTGGATTTTCTGGGCAAAAATACAGGAGTGGGTTGCCATTTCCTACTCCAAAGGATCTTCCCAACCCAGGGATTGAACTCACGTCTCTTGTGTCTCTTTCAGTGGCAGACGGATTCTTTACCATTGCACCACCTGGCCCTCTGAGCCCAGAGAAAACTTTCCTAATCTTTCTCCTTAAGACAATGCCCCATGTACGTAGAGACAGATGTGATGTCTATGGCTGGGCACCACCATCCAAATGCACATAAGCATCAAGTTGAGCATCCCGTACTCAGGAATTAGAACCAGGTTTGGAGGATTTTACACTTTCTGAAAAAGCTGTTAATGGGGCCGTATGGCAATTCATCTGTAAGTGGCAGAGTGAGTGTGCTCAACCTCTGTTTCAAAGCTGTGCAGAGACGACAGCTATTATCCTTACTAAGAGCTTTGGGTACGTCGAGAATGTTTTTAAAGAAACATACCCAACAATTACCTTCAGCAAGAGTAAACACAGGTACACATAATTTATCATTTCCTTCAGCTCAAATACATTACTGACAACTGACAGGTTTAAGGAGATCTCCAGACATCAATTAAAGAAGTCAACCCTTTGATTGGATGCAAAATTTCATTTGTTCAACAAGCATTTGAGAGCTTTCTGTCTGGGAGTGCAGGCCATGGGAACGATACAGGAAATTCAGTCTGCAGACAGTAACAGATGAAAGAGTTAACCTACACTCTATTTTCTCTGAACTAAAACAGTTTAACTAAAAGGTAATTGTGTTGATGTTGCTTGGTTTTTCTTAACTAACATTCTCAAAAACAGTGCTTTTCTAAAACTCACATGCTGTTGAGAAGTGATTTTTTTTTTTAACTTTTTATTTTGTATTGGAGTATAGCCGATTAACAATGTTGTGGTAGTTTCAAGTGGACAGCAAAGGTACTCACCCATACATATACATGTATCCTTATGTATCCTTTCTCCTCTCCCATCCAGGCTGCCACATGAGAAGAGATTTTATAAGGAAGGAGGCAGTAAAAGGAATCAATTAGTCTCAAGAGAAACCCTTGACCACCCGAAGCACCCTTGGCATCCAGAGAGCGAGCGGGCAAGTGCTGCCCCAGTGGGTTGAGTGAATTGCATACTCCCTGCCACACACTCTGGACATTCTCCTCATCCTCACAGAAGCTTTAAGATTTTTCTGTGCTTTGCAAATGGCTGAAGCAACATCAAGGTGCCCTGCTTCCTCACAATGACAAATGTTCCAATTTTCATCTCATAACTGGGGATGAGACGGAGAACTTGAAAGGTCTCTCCAAACAACCAAAAGCAAAGTGAGACCATCAGGAGATACTTCCTCGATGGCCCTACCATGCCCATGACCCTAGAGACTCATCTCAGGAGGCCAGGGGCCCTATGAGCCTCTTGTGACCTCCTTTAGAGAAGACAGACCCCTCCTTGCTTCAACTTCACCCTTCCTCACTGGAAGAAACCCAGTGAGTTATCTGTTAGATGGGGCTTCCCTAGCAGCTCAGATGGTAAAAAATCTGTATGCAATGTAGGAGACCAGGGTTCAATCCCTGGGTCAGGGAGCTTCCCTGGAGAAGGGAATGGCAACCCACTCCAGTACTCTTGCCTGGAGAATTCCATGGACAGAGGAGCCTGGCGGGCTACATTCACAGGGTTGAAAAGAGTCAGACACGACTGAGTGACTAACACACACATACACAGCCCAGCAAATACCTGGTACAAAGTAGGCACATCAAGGGCATTTTTGGACAACAAAATGACTGAATGTAAGTCCTCATGAGGGAAACCATTAACTAGAAGGCAGGAGTAGAGTGACCTCACTCAGGAACAGGGTTGGGGCAGAAAAGGAAATAGTGAGTAAACAGGCAAGCACACACTGGCACCCAGAGGAAGGCACATCGTGTAACTGCTCCCAACCAACTGCCAAAGCAAAGAGCTCAGCTTCAGACACTGGGAGAAGGAAGAATCCCGGTCCTTCAGTTCAGCTCAGTCCAGTTGCTCAGTTGTGTCCGACTCTTTGCAACTCCATGGACTGCAGCACACCAGGCTTCCCTGTCCATCACCAACTCCCAGAGCTTGCTCAAACTCATGTCCATTGAATTAGTGATGCCATCCAACTATCTCATCCTCTGTCATCCCCTTCTCCTCCTGCCTTCAATACTTCCCAGCATCAGGGTCTTTTCCAATGAGTCAGTTCTTTGCATCAAGTGGCCAAAGTATTGTAGCTTTGGCATCAGTTCTTCCAATGAATATTCAGGGTTGATTCCCTTTAGGACTGACTGGTTTGATCTCCTTTAAGTCCAAGGGACTCTCAAAAGTGTTCTCCGACACTACAGTTCAAAAGCATCAATTCTTCAGTGCTCAGCTTTCTTTATGGTCCAACTCTCACATCCATACTTGGGTAATGGAAAAACCATAGCTTTGACTAGATGGACCTAGATGTTGGCAAAGTAATATACTGTCTAGGTTGGTCATAGCTTTTCTTCTAAGGAGCAAAAGAGGGAAATCACTTAGGCGAATTATGTAACTATCAGTGGGAGACCCACAGAGCACCATTCTTTAAAAATTTAGCACTAAATGCAAACAAAAGTGATGACCAGCACACGATCCCTAAAGGACAGAAATGGGCAGGGGGGGGAAACAGACCAGCTGGAAGTAACTGGGGAAGGATTCATATTCTGGTGCCAGGTGTGACAACGAGCTCAATTGGCATCTCTTTGGTCCTTCTACAGGGTGACAGTGATACTGAAAATATCAAACCCAGAGATAACAGGACTAGCAGGGGAGCAGGAAGGTGTGGAATTAAACTAGCCTGTTCTGCTCCAGTCATAAAAATTACTACTGTGTTTAAATCTCAACCTAGATAGGAACATGAAAGTCACATACTGGAAATGGGCAACCAACCAATGCAGTGAGCAATTAATGTTCAGTTTTCAATCTCTTTGGTATTTTGTCTGTTTATTACAGAGTTTTTAATGCTCCGCCCTAAACAGAAAGACAGAGGCAACTATTTGGTACAGAAAATTAAAAGGTGCTGCAAAGAAGGACTAAAATTAGAGGGTCTGGAGTACGTTTTCTGCCACTTCCTCTCCCACTCCATGACTGTGCTAGAATCAAGCTTCCCCTTTGCCATCACCTCCAAACCATTACATTATTTGGCTTTCAATGACTGTTTAATCATAAACTAGCTCGCTACATTATTAATATTCCAAACTGCATTTTCAACCAGAAATAATCCAATATCATGATGCTGAATTATCTTAGAAGGTTATGTTCCTACATTTGTTTTTATTTCAAATATGAAACTAAACAGAAGTATATATACACTTTTAAATAGCAAAGAACAATTTGAAATANGGTTATGTTCCTACATTTGTTTTTATTTCAATATGAAACTAAACAGAAGTATATATACACTTTTAAATAGCAAAGAACAATTTGAAATAACAAGTCATAAAATGACAACAACTGGCAAAATAAGAAGCACTAGTCCTCACCTTACTCTTTCTCCTCTTCCTCCCAAAACAAAAAAATGATTTTAATTTTGGTTGCGGGAGTAATACATTAGTTATTTTAAATTGCTGATGGAGCATGGAAATGGCAAGGACATACCAGCGTGGACTCTGGTTTTCTTTCAAAGATTTACAAGGTTATTGCAGTCTTTTGACCTTGAGCTAGTCAAAGCTGCAGCTGAAAATAAAGGTAGCTGATTAGGTCATATTATGTACAATACATATAATATGTATATTATAGTATTGTTGTTGCTGTTTAGCTGCTAAGTCATGTCTGACTCTTCTGCTTCTACTCTGCTTCTGACTCTTCTTCTGTCTACTTCCCATGGACTGCAGTCCGCCAGGCTCCTTTGTCCATGGGATTTCCCAGGCAAGAATACTGGAGTAGGTTGCCATTTCCTTCTCCAGAGGATCGAACCCGTGTCTCCTGCACCAGCAGCAGATTCTTTACCACTGAGCCACCAGGGAAGCCCAATATATGATAGCATATATCAAGGATATATTTATTTGTGTTTTATATGTACATACCCCACTCCAGTACTCTTGCCTGGAAAATCCCATGGATGGAGGAGCCTGGTAGGCTGCAGTCCATGGGGTTGCTAAGAGTTCAATACAACTGAGAGACTTCACTTCACTATACATAAATGCATATATATGAAATAATTTACATAATACATATGTTCATATACGCGCATTATGAATATATACATAAACGTGCATATATATGAATGAAATATTTATGCTTCAGTGTATGTAAAGTATAACATAAATGGAAAAATGGAGCAAGAATATTAGTCACCAGGAGAAAGATTTACACTATAATAGTCCACGCTTTCCAAAATACTTTATATACTTTGCAATCAATATTTTATTTTCAAATTAGAGGGTCTCAGAGTTAAGATGTTATGGCAATGAGACAGTCATTCATCCTGCTTCTTTTGGCAAAAGCACTGTTTTAAAATATGTGCTCTGGTTGTAATGACAAAGCTAAGAAGAGGGATACATTCGGACACTAACTGAAGAAATAGCATAAACCTAGCAGCAAACACTAAGCTGTCACTTCAATGTCCCAAGTATACCAAAAGTATAGGTGAATATGTAAATTATTCACATATCTTCAGTGAATGTACTGTACTGCCTTGCTCCCTGGGGCCCTAGAGAAAGAAGTCAATTTTAATTTCATAAGAGTTAACCACATTCAAATTATAAGGCAAAGCCTTTAGAAACTTTCAGTTTTCTGCTAACGAGGAACAAAACACTTTACCAAGTTACCAAATCATTGCTGACAAACACTTTGGGGGGAGTGGGATGAGGGTTGGGGAGATGAGCACATTCACCATGTACATGAGATACTTTTTATCACAACACAACACCCCAAAGTTTATTACAAATATCTCACAGAAATCTTATCCAACTACAAGCAAGTTATCACCAAAACAGGAATGCTGAGATCTCGAAATGTGTATACTAAAAAAAGGAAAGGATGTGAAATCATCAATAATCACACTTAAGCCAACACTGAACTTGCAGGTGCAACCTCCACACTGGAGCCTTGTCTGGCCAAAAATGTATCCCATATTTCTTCCCTTCTCCCTCTCTACATCCCTAACACTCAAACACAGCAGGGCAAGTTTAACTTCTAAAATTATGCAGTACACATACTGCTAATGGAAAATTACCTTTGAAAGGCTTGACTTGTCAAGGTTTATGAATGGGGGAAGTTATTTCTCTTAACTACATTGCTGGAATTTTTCCACTCTCATTTCAATTCAGAATACAGTGTTTATTCTTCTACCAACCTCCCCATGCCCTCGCCTCACACCTTTAGGTCACCTTCAAACCAGCTCAAAGTTTCAGTAGAAAATGATGGCAAAGCTAATTTCTTAGACGCCCTCCACCGACTGGCTAGGTGGTAGTGAGACATTCACTTTCCTTTAGTGTGAAAACCATAGCATTTAAAGCTTATTCTTTTTTTCCCACATACATTTAATTCTTTAGGAAGAAATAAATTAAGGTACTGTTTGCTTTGGGATTCTGGAATATGCTGTCTTTCCCATGGAAAAATCTTTAATCCTAATTTGAATATTTAAATACGTTGAATAGCTCAGCACCTGGGTTCAATAACCCCTAAATAACTGCCAAGCTGGTAAAGACAACACTTCTCTAACAAGCAGTGGTTCCAGATTTACATCTGCTCGGAAAACTTCAGCATCATTATAAAAGTCATCTTTGACATTCAAAAAGATAACGGCTAGAAGACCTAGTGTTAACTTTTCACACACAGAAGTAAGCCTAAGGCGCTGATCCTGGATATTCCAGAAGACCGTCTCCTTTTAAAGGCAAAGACTGGAGTGGAAGATCTCCTGGAGGCATAGCTGGGTAAATAACCACCCTTGAGTGAGTGATTTCAGGAGATCTTAGTCTTATCAGTGCCGACTTAGGAAAGCCTACGCGCCCTAAGTTACACAACCTGGGCCCTGGAAGCTACCTCGGAGAAAGCATCGCTCCAGGGGCGGCCACAGGTGTCTTACGGTCCTCCATCCGCCCTCCCATCCGACACACAGTACTGCCCAAGCTGGTGTGTTTCAGGCGTTTCCATTTCTAGCCACCGCCAGAAAAAGGCACCCGAAGACCCTGAGCCTTCTCCGCCCTGCAGAGACATCCTCGGCGTCCTGGCGCGGACGTGGGATGGTCCGCAGGGATGCGCGGCCCCAAAACCCCGCGGGGCCCTGGCAGAGGCGCTCCGGGGAAGCCCAGGGAAGCGGTTGTGAGGAGGGCAGCGCTAAGCTTCGCTGGACGTTAAATGATGAGACACGGACCTCGGAAAGTCCCCCGAACTACGGCGCGAACCAGCCTGACGCGACGCGCTACGCCCGCGAAGGTCCGGGGAGAAGGCTGAAAGTTCAGTGGCAAGAGCGGCCAACTCTTGCGGAAAGGAGAGGAGAAAAGGCACTCACCTCCACCCATCGCTGGGCCTCGGCGAACGCCAGGGCGCAACCGGCCTCCGCCTCCTCCATCCCTTCCAGAACTAGGGGGAGAGAGAGGTGGTGGGTGCGCAGAAAGGCGGCAGTGCCGCGCACGACGGGCCAGATGCCCCGGCCTCTCTCCGGCTGCAAGACGCCGGGGCACGTTGTCTCTTTCCCTTTGTTGCGAAGTTGTTGAAACTTCGGCAAAGTTTCGAACCACAAGAACTTGAAGACGTGGCTTTCTCCAAACTGCCGAAAACGCCGCGGGGACCGGACAGAGCGCGGGAGGCGGGGAGGGCGACCGGAGGAGGCGCGCGGCACCAGACCCGAGGGCTGTTTCGACTTCAAAAGTCGCAGCGCGGCCGCCGCCCTCCCGGAATGCCCCGCCCCGGCCCACCCCGCGGCCGCCCAGTCGCCGCTTCCGTACCCCCTCCGCTCCCCCACCCCCACGGCGCCCCGGGGCTCCCGGCCGCAGCCGCCTCTGTGGTCGGACAGTCTGGGCAAGGGGATGCCACCGTCCTCCCCGAGGCCGTGGCCCGGGCCACGCTCCCGCTCCCGGGCCGCCCGCCGGACCGCGGGCCCCCATCCTCTCCCCGGAGGGGAGGCGCCCCGCGCCCGCATCCTGTGCGCCTTCTTCTCGCCTCCGTCCGCCGGGCCGCCTTCCCTCTCCCGGGGCCCCGGGAAGCGGCGCCCCCACCGCTCGCGGCCGCCCGGCCCGCCTGACATACCAGGAATAGCTGCACACAATTGCACCTTTCCCGGCCAAGATCGTCCCCCGCGACGGAGCTCGGCCGGGCCAGCCGCCCTCACCTGCTCCAGCCCCGGCCGAGCCTGCGGCGCGCCCGCCCCGCCGCCAAGTGCAGACAGCCCCTCTCCCAGGTCTCCGCCCCCTTCCGTGGCCCAGGCCCTCCTGGCGGCAGGTGAGGGTACTGGCCCTAGGCACGTGCGGCCCATTGCCCCCAACCTGGGCCCGCCCCGCTCCGCTCGGCTTCCAGGTGGGCGAGGAGGAAGGTACCTGCCACTCCAGTCCCGGCCCTCCGATAAGGGTCCGAGGAGAAAGTCAGCCCCCACCCTGAGGTCAAACCCGCCATCCTGCGTGGTTTGGGAACACGCCCGGAGCAGTAAGGCGATGCGTCATTCACCATCCGCAGGGGCCCTGGGTAGGTACGCAGGTCTGGAGGTAGGAGGCTCAAAGGCTGGCCTGTGTGGATTCTTTTCATACTCAAATCAGATCTCCCGAAAGGAACCTGCTTATCTGTCTAGGCTCCCTGGAACCTCGCTTCAAGCTCTTGCCCTGTCCCGGCCACACACTGATGTTGTCATGGTTGGAAGACCATCGAGTTCTTACTCCAGCAGAGGAAGCAATCCTTTTATTTTTCTTCCTGGTGGATCGTTTACTCTATATGATGAAAATGACGTCAAAGAGCAAAGAGACTAGCATAATGAATAACTAGGATCTATTTTTGCCTTATTTACTGCATCACTTTTTCTACTGAAGATGTATTCCTACTTAGAGAATTATATTTCACCCACAGATAGCATAATAGACATCTCGTTCTTTAAAGAACACTTTTCTGCATATTATCATTTTCACACTTAACTAAAGCTAACCATAATCACCTAATATTAATCTACACCCAGTCCAGACTCAAATTCCTCCAATGCATTCCAAAACGTCTTTTTACCTCTGACTTAGACCAGAACCCAAACAATAACCACATATTGCCTTTGGTTTCCTTTAGCTTAGAATAGCTTTCTACTTCTCTCCGACTCCACCATCCACCCCCTGTTTTAGAAGGATATTGCCCTAAGGAAACCAGTCAGCCTTCTAGTTTTGTCTGATGGCTCTTTTTCGAGTGTCTTCACAATATTTCTCTTCCCTCAGTATTTCCTGTTACCTAGACATTAGACCTAAAGCTGAGATTAAACTCATTTACTCTTCTGAATAAAGATTTCACGAGCATCCTTCCAGATATGGGTGACTTCTAGAGGATGGGGTTTGTTTGTTATGTTTATTTTCATCCAACCTTTTTTTACTGGCATTGTCTGTAATCAGTGGGTCTGTTTAGAGGACCTCACCAGTTGTTTCTGCAAAAGTGAAAAACCATTGGCTGGATCATCCCCTTGCCTCCTGAGGACACCATGATCAGAAGAAACCCAATGAGGATGAAAGGATTAAAGAAACTAGGAAGAAATGTCTTTCTGGCTACTTAAGACCTTAACCAAAAATTTCATTTGGGCTTTTCATAATATCTTATGGGAAAACCCAAATGGACCTTTTAGCCAACCCAATATTAAATATTTAGCAAGCACCTTATATATGCAATGTGCTGTTTATCATAAGTGATACAAAAATTTTAGACGGTGAATGCTGTGGATTTCCAAACCAATAGAAAGACAGACATTCTGTAAGCTTCATGAGAATTACTATTACTACAGTCATTATACATATATATGTATATAAATATATGTGTATGTGTGTATATATATATATATATAATACCATTTAAAGCTACTGCTATGTCAGTTGACTTTCAGCGATGGGGGAAGCAGCCCAGGATGGCAAGAAGTGCAGAGGCTTGGGAATCTGGATGACTAAGGTTACCAAGTTACCAAATTCTCTGAGCTTCAATTTTCTCACCTGAAAAATGTGATGAGAATAACTACTTCAAATGTTTCTTGTGAGAATTAAAATTATGATGTTATATGTAAAAGCCCAGGGCATTGCTTGGCGTCAAGCAGGCACTTAGTAAATGATTATTTCCCATTCATCTCTATCAGTAGCATGTCAAATATGAATTTTTCCTAATAAGTGGGAATTTCATTTGTTTGCTCAAATACTCACATGGAAAGAGCTATAGGGTATTGCAAATTCTGTTTCAAGTCAGCCCAGGCACCAGCCATTTCTGTTTCTTTAGTGTTGCAAATTTGCTACTCAGAAGACCCAAATCCAATTCTTTGCCATCTATGGGGTTGCAAAGAGTCAGACACGACTGAAGCGACTTAGCAGCAGTAGAGAGAAAGGACTTAAAATTCATAACGACAAAATATAATAAACATTATTTATTTTCCAAAAGAATTTGAAGTACCTTTCAATATTTAAAAACATGAAACAGTATAATTGTCTTGTTCTTATATATTAGTGGTGAAATGAACTGTTGATAGGAGAAAGTGACGATCTTTTTGGAAAGTAATTTGGCAATAAATATTAAAATTTTTTAAATGCCCTTGCTCTCCTGCAGCAATTCTACTTCTGAGAATTTATACTAAGGATATGAGTGAAGATATATGCATAAAAGGAGCATCCTCAGTGGACACACAGAGGCACTAGCCAAATCTCTTTTTAGAAGTCCACCTCGGCTGCAGAGCACAGCCTCACCTGAGGCCATGCCCAGTGCAAGTGGCCCCAGGACTTGAAGTTATAAAAAGTCCGGTCATTTCCACCCAATTTGGGACAACTCTGATGGGCCCTTTCTATATAAGTGAGATCTATTGAGGCTGTCAGCCTGTGTCAGAGTTCAGCTTCTCCCTCACTCATTCCTGTTCCTTCCCTCTTCACTTCCCTGGCATCAGTACCTGATAACTATCTTATGCTTCACATGGCATTTCTGTCTGTCTCTGGAGGACTCAACCTGTGATGGCATTATGCATGATGTGTTAGAAATGAGATCCTCAAAGCAATCTAAACAATAGGGATGGTGGAATAAGTTATGGTTTTTCCATAGAATGAGATATTGTGCAATCAGTGAAAATGTAAAAGGATAGTCCATGACACAGAGAGATGTTTAAAAATATATTACAATGGATACATGTATATGTATGACTGGGTCACTTTGCTGTACATCTAGAACTATCACAATATTGTTAATTGGCTATACTCTAGCATAAAATAAATAGTAAAAAAGAAATATATGCTTATGAAATATATATATATATTACCAAGTGGGGGGAAAGTCATCTATAAAGTAATCAAATTTGTGATTGTATTTTTCTTTTTTCTCTTTTTTATTTTTTAAATTATGAAAATATGATAACACATTTATAGGAGACTCGGAAAATACAGAAGAAAATTACATATAGTTCCACTATAAATTTCAATTTTTTAAGTAGAGAAATTAAAAATTTTAGTTGGAGTTTCATTATCAAACTCTCAAAACTTATTAGAATGGATATACAGAAAAGCAGAAGGATATAATAGACCTGAAAAGCATTATGAACCAATTCAATATAATTAAAAGAATCTGCCTGCAATGCAAGAGACCCGGGTTTGATCCCTGAATTGGGAAGATCCCCAGCAGAAGGAAATGCTACCCACTCCAGTATTCTTACCTGAAGAATTCTATGGACTAGGAGCCTGGTGAGCTACAATCCACAGGGTCACAAAGAGTTAGATACGACTACATGACTAACACACAAGATTAATACAATTTACACAGAACAGTAGGGTACAAATTCTATTCAAGCTCCCATACACTGTAAACTAGTAGACAATGGACATATCCAGGGATTAAGACCAGGTGCAAAAATTTCATGGTCTACATAAGAGTCTATTTTCTTATGTGATTGCATTTTCTTTTGTGATTTTCTGTTTTCTTATGTGATTGCATTCTGTGTGTAATCTTTCCACACAGAACAATTTGGAAGAAACCTCACCCCCCAAAAAATAGGAGTTTCCTGATGGCCTAGTGGTTATGATTGCCAGCTTTCAGTGATGTGACCCAGGTTCAATATTAGTCAGTGAACTGAGATCCAGCAAGTCACTCAACACAGCCAAAAAAAAAAAAAACACCTTCACCCAAAGTTTAATGCTAGCATTTCTGAACGGAGATTTCATACTTATCTCTCTTCTACAATTTTTTGGCAAGAGGCATATATGTTGTTGCTCACTCACTCGGTCATATTCGACTCTGTGTGACCCCATGGACTGCTGCACACCAAGCATCCCTGTCCTTAACCAGCTCTCGAAGCTTGCTCAGACTCATGTCTATTGCATCGGTGATGGCATCCAACTGTCTTATACTCTGTTGTCCCCTTCTCCTCCTGCCTTCATCAGGCTCTTTCCTAATGAATCGACTCTTCGAATCCAAAGTATTGGAGCTTCAGCTTCAGCATTAGTCCTTCCCTTGAATACTCAGGGCTTATTTCCTTCAGGATTGACTGGTTTGATCTTGCAGTCCAAGGAACTCTCAAGAGCCTTCTCCAACACCACAGTTCATAAGCATCAATTCTTCAGCAGTAAAGACATGTAAACTACTTTTATAAATGAAAACATTCGTCTGACACAAAGATTTTCCAAAATTGATTTTCTGTCTCATCCCACAGGCTTCCCCTTGCTTTCCCTGACTTGTAAATGGTACCACACCTGAAATCTGGAGGTCATGCTGGACTTCCTTATCTCTCACCTCCATGTCTGCCCCATCCCCATTCCTGTCCTTGCTGTCTCCTCAATATCACTCCAATTGGCCCCTCTTCCCCATTCTCATTTCCACTTTAGTTCATTAGCTCTCAGCTAGCCTTCAGGAATTGTATGACCCTTCTAAAATTCAATCTTATCATGCCACCCAATCAAATCCTCCTTCTAGGACTCCCAGTTGCCAGCTTAGGGGCCATCGTGATGGTTGCCATCAGGTCGACATCATTCAGGACTTGCTACTGCCCTCTTTTCTAACCACGTGTCCTGACCCATGTTTTTCTCTTGGTGAGAAATGTGCCTTTCTCCCTTCCTTTTCCTGCCTTTCTCCTACATATTCTTCCAGCCTCAATTCAGACCTCTTCCTTCTAAGAATCCTTCCAAAAATCCTTGCAGATCATCCTGGGCTACATTAGGTATGTCTTCTTTATGTCATCATAGCCCCTTCGGTCACAAGGTTGAACAGTAACTCTGTGTTATGAAAAAGGGAGGAGCAGGAGAGCACTGGGCTGAATAATGCCTGGAGCAAAGATTTTAAGAATGAAGGGACTCTGTGGCTGGAAATTCTTGCAAGAAGAGACAGGTACAGTGGAAACTCTTCTAACAAAATAACTGAGCTTTGTATTCCAGCTGGGTATGTTTCATAAAAATATCACCTGTTTTCCTCATAGAACCATGAGTAACTTAGGAGTGCCTGACCCTGCCTGACATGTATCTGGTTTTCAACAATTGTTTATTGACTGGTGTGTGTGTTGGAGGGGGGCGTATAAAAGATATAACTCTTAATGCACAGAAGTAGTCAAACATTAATAGGAGCAGAATAGAAAATACCAATGATTACTAAAGCTTATCTAAGTTGTTTTTTTTTTTTTTCAGTAGGATTTCTCAACAGGTGTACTACTGAGAATCTGGGCTGGATAATTCTTTGTCATAAGGGATTGTCTTATGTATGATAGTATATTAGCAGCATCCCTGGCCTCCACCCACTAGGTGCTAGTAGTGCCTCTGTAGATGTGACCATCAAAAACATCTCCAGACATTGTCAAATGTCTCCTGGGGAGAAACCACCACCAGCTGAGAACCACAGCTCCTCAGGGAGAGAGTGACTTTGTCAGTTACTGCTTTGGTTCAGTAGATGGGTAACTCAGATCCAAGTGTTTTGAAGCAAGTGGGTGGGGGTAGAGTAGAGAGGATTTAGATGAACTGGAGAAAAGGGAGTTACTCTGTACTATGGAAGAAAAAGAGGCAGGGGAGCACTGGGCTGAACAATGCCTGAGGCAAAGATCATAAAAATGAAGGGACCTTGTGGCTGGAAATTATTGCAAGAAGAGACAGGTACAGTGGAAACACATAAAATAACTGAGCTTTGTATCCTGGTTGGATAAGGTTCATAAAGATGTCAGCCCTTACAGGTTCAGATAGCCAACATCCAAATTGCAAGTATATTTCTCATGCTTATAAAACACTTTTATTAACAGAAAGAATCAGTCCTGGAAGGTAGATGAAAAAAACATATTAAATATGATGAAATCTTCTCCGTTTGCAGATGATACATTCTTCCATAGAGACGATTCTAAAAAATCCACTAAAGAGCTTCAGTTCAGTTCAGTTGCTCAGTCGTGTCCGACTCTTTGCAACCCCATGAATCGCAGCACGCCAGGCCAAATAAAATAATTCAGTAAAGCTGGATACAAAATCAACATATAAAAATCATTTGCATTTCTATGCACTAACCACAAACTATCTGAAAAAGAAAGAAAACAATCCTATTTATAAAACAATAAAATACTTAGATTTAGCCAAGGAGGTAAAATATCTCTGTACTGAAATTTACAAGAGACTGATGAAAGAAATTAGAGAAGACACAAATTCTAAATGAAAAGATATCCAGTGATCATGGATTGAAGTGAAAGTCTTTCAGTCATGTCCAACTCTTTGCAACCCCATGGACTATGCAGTCCATGGAATTCTCTAGGCCAGAATATTGGAGTGGATAGCCTTTCTTATGGATTAGAGAATCAATATTGTTAAATGTTAATACTACTCAAAGGGACCTATATAGATTCAGTGCAATCCCTATTAAAATCCCAAAGGCATTTTCCACAGCAATAGAAAAAACAATCCTAAAATTTGTACAGAACCACAAAAGATCCTTCACAGTCAAAGCAGTCTCAAGAAAGAAGGGCAAAGCTGGAGGTATCACACTTCCTGATTTCAAATTTTATTACAAAGCTATAGTCATCAGAATAGAATGATACTAGCATAGAAACAGACACATAGGCCAATGGAAGAGAATCAATAGCCCTGAAATAAACTCACAAATATATAGTCAAGTAATATTTGACAAGGGAGCCAAGAATACTCATTGGGAAGGTAGACTCACTTCAATAAATTGTGTTGGAAAAACTAGATATTCACATGTTAAAGAATGAAATTGGACCCCTATTCTGTTCACAAAAATTAACAGGAAATAAATGAATTTTAATATCAGAAGCCATAAAATGCCTAGAAGAATAAATAGAGAGAAAGCTGCCTGACATTGGTCTTGGCAATGATTTTTGGATGCCACCAGAAGTACAGGCAACAAAAGCGAAAATAAGCAAGTGGGACTACATCAAACTAAAAAGCTTCTGCACAGCAAAGGAAACCATCAGCAAAATTAAAAGTTAAGCTACAGAATAGGGAAAGTAGTGACAAACCATCTATCTATTTGATAAGGGGTTACTACCCAAAATATATAAGGAATTCATACAGCACACACACAAAAATCTGATTTAAAGAAAAAACAGTTTTCTGAAGAAGACAAATGGCCAGCAGACACACAAAAAGATACTCATAATCGCTAACCTTCAGGAAATGCATATCAAAATCACAGTGACATTACACCTGTTAAAATGGCCATTATCAAAAAGACGAGACAAACGTTGGCAAGAATGTCGGGGAAAGGGAGCCCTGTACACTGTTGGCAGGAATGTAAATTGATACAGCTACATGTGGGAAATAGTATGGTGGTTCCTCAAAAAATTCAAAACAGAACTACCATACAGTCCAGTAATTCCACTTCTGAATGTGTATTTTCAGGAAATGAAATCATTCTCTTGAAGAGTAACCCCATGTTCCTGGCAGCATCATTCACAATAGCCAAGACATGGAAACAACTGAAGTGTCTATTGGCAGTTAAGTGGGTGAAGAAAAAATATACATATAATCTTAAAAAGCCAAACTCATAGAAATAGAGACTAGAATGGTGACTGCCAGGGCAGAGGCTGATGGAAATGGACAGATATTGGTCAAAGGATAAAGACTTCCAGATTTAAGATGAATGAGTTCTGGGGATTTGAGGTACAGCATGGGGCTTCCCTGGTGGTTCAGACAGTAAAGAATCTGCCTACAATGCAAGAGAGCTAGATTCGATCCCTGGGTCAGGAAGACCCCCTGGAGAAGGAAATGGCTACCCACTACAGCATTCTTGCCTGGAGAATTCCCTAGACAGAGGAGTCAGGTTACAACCCATGGGGTTGCAAAAAGTCAGACATGACTGAGCAACTAACACTTTCACATGGTGACTATAGTTAACAATATTATATGCTTGAAAGTTACAAAGATATAACTTAAGTGTTGTAACCACAGTAAAGGAAGAAATGGTAATTACATAAAGTGATGGAAGTGTTAACTAACCTTATGGTGATAATCATTTCGTGATTACATGTGTATCATATTGTTATGTTGTATACCTTAATCTTATACAATATTATATGTCAATTATATCTCATTAAACCTGGGAAAAAATTAAGTTCATGTAAAGAGAAAAAATATACATATATAATGATAAAGTATCCCATCTTTACCTATAAAAATACCTCCTTCAGTGTTAGTAATTAAAGGATTACAGATGTCAGTACTTCCATAATACTATTCAGAAAGGTAGGTTTCATTCTATATTTGGAAATGAGAGCCAGTGAGAAAAAAGTAGACACGGTGCTACAGACCATGTTTAAGAAATGAAAGTAAGAGGGAGGAATATAGATGTGCAGGCAGCAGAAAGGGAAAAAACCCTAGGTGAATCTCATATCATTCCTCCAAAAGGAAGATGAACATTGAGGAAGGCTTCAGTGCGGTTTTTATTTTAATTGGAGTGTAATTGCTTTACAATGCTGTGTTAGTTTCTACTATAGAACAAAGTGAATCAGCTCTATGTAAATATATATATATATCTCCTCCCTCTTTAAGTCTCCCCCACCCCTCCATCCTACCCCTGTAGGTCATCACAGAGTACCAAGGTAACTGAGCCCTCGTCATATAAGATGATGATGAGTCTTCTGCCCAGTAGATGAAGGCAGGGGTCCTAAACATGTCTTTTGAATCTGCTAGATGAGATGGACAGACTAGAGAGAAGCCCTTGGTACTTATTGACTTTCCCCTGTGTACACAGACAGCTCATTAGGAGACCAGCAGAGATGGTAGCTTTCAAAACATGGGGCCAACCCCATAATTTGAAGAGTAGCTGGTTATTTTCTTCCTACTCTAAAGATCTTAAGGCTTTAGGTTTTTGTTTTTTTTCCCCCAGCATCTACAAAAGTTTCCTATCATTGAACTCAAAGTATTTAACATAGAATCTAAGACTTCTTTTTTTGTTGCCGTTAAGGTCCTGCATTCGAGCCAGATTTGCAAAACCGCACTATAATTCTCTAAGTGATAGCAGTAAGATCAAAAGGACTTACCCTAGAATTAGCCTTAAAATAAACTATTGGGGCTTCTGGGAAAAAAGAAGAAGAGCCTGCCTGTTTACTAAGCTTCTTTTCCTGCAACCCAGTGGAATGAGTAAAATGAACTCTGTGTTTTTCCCTAAAGGGATATATTTAGTAGTGATAGTCAAAGTTAAAAATAGTCAAGCCCTGTTTTCTCTAAAACATTTTTTAGCCTTTTTGTTTTTATGTTTTGGTACGAAAGTTCTACCTGACCTCTCATTAAGTTTACTTGATCAGAGGAACAGCCTTTTTGTTTGTTCAGCTTGTTCTGCTAAAAAGCAGGAAAAAATTAAGCACGACATTTACTGTACTATTAACTTAGAACTCTAATAACTATTTGCATTTACATTTTGAAATATAAAATATTTCATTTTATCTTTGCAGGAGGGAACAGCCCTCTATTATAGGAAACTGATAAAAATTCAAACTATATTTAAAAAAGCATCTTTAATTGTTTAAAAGTGTTTAGAAGTCTTTTTTGCATGTATTTTGTCAGCACTGGGTCTTCGTTGCTGCATATGGACTGTCTCTAGTTGCAGTGAGTGGGGGTTACTCTTCATTGCGGTGTGCAGGCTGCTCATTGCAGTGGATTCTCTAGTTCCAGAACACAGGGTCTAGAGCATGGGCTCAGTAGTTGTGGTGCTTGCACTTAGTTGCTCTGTGGCATGTGGAATCTTCATGGACCAGTGATCCAACCCGGGTACCCTGTATTGGCAAGCAGGTTCTCACCCACTGTACCACCAGGGAAGTCCCCCCAAATTTTTCATTCTTCCTATTTCTGTGAATAGTGCAAAGATATTGATTGATATGTTAGCTTCAAAAAAGAAAGGATTCCAAAAGTATAAAATAGACTGGCCTGGGGAACAAGAGACCCAAGTTGTGCTCCCAGATTCTCCCTTTAGTAGTCATCAGAGAGTCGGTGGGAGAAGATGATCTCCAGCACACCTCACTCTCAGCTCCGTGCAGAGTGAAGAGGTGTTACCAACAGCTATGAAACGAAGCCGTTGGCTATTCTTCAGCGTTCCAGCACAGCCATGAAATCTGTCTACACAGAGGAGAGTCAGGTGTTCCCTCAAGGGTTGGAAATAGCCATGGAAGAGGCCAGCCTTGACTCAGCTCCTTCAGAAGATCCTTTGTGAAAGAAGGCAAAGGGATTTCCTTGAACATAGACATCAGTTTAGAATGCTCACAAGGGTCTCTGAGGTAAATCGTCAGTCTACCAGGAGTTCTTGGACTAAGAATGGTCCATCCATGACTCTACTATGGACACTTGTGGGCAGAAATATACCAGTCAGGCCAAACTATTTCAATCCTATGTAACTGAAGCTTTTATATATATATATATATACACACACACACACACACACACACACACACACATACATATATCCATAACACTGGGGTTTTCCAGAAACAGGGAAAGAAGTCACCTATCCTCTGCTCCATTTCTGCTTAGACCAGGAATTGGTGGGTAGAGGGTACTGCGGCAGGAAACACTAAGACAAGACTTTACACAGGCTTCCCATGCGGTGCTAGTGGTAAAGAATCCGCCTGCCAATGCAGGAGACACAAGAGATGCAGGTTCCATCCCTGGGAGGAAAGATCCTCTGGAGTAGGAAATGGCAACCCGTTCCAGTGTTCTTGCCTGGGAAATCCCATGGACAGAGGAGCCTGGTGGGCTACAGTCCATGGGGCTAAAGAGAGTCGGACATGACTGAGCGACCTAGCACACACAGAACTTTACATATATACACACACAAACACAGACACACACATATCCCCATAGATTACACACATCAGATATCTTCAGTTGGATCTTTGAGTAAATAGAGGTAGTCATCAGGGGTCTATGGTTCTGTCATTTGAAAAAGTATTATAATAGGTGCCATTTTATTTTTTCAGNAAAGAATCCGCCTGCCAATGCAGGAGACACAAGAGATGCAGGTTCCATCCCTGGGAGGAAAGATCCTCTGGAGTAGGAAATGGCAACCCGTTCCAGTGTTCTTGCCTGGGAAATCCCATGGACAGAGGAGCCTGGTGGGCTACAGTCCATGGGGCTAAAGAGAGTCGGACATGACTGAGCGACCTAGCACACACAGAACTTTACATATATACACACACAAACACAGACACACACATATCCCCATAGATTACACACATCAGATATCTTCAGTTGGATCTTTGAGTAAATAGAGGTAGTCATCAGGGGTCTATGGTTCTGTCATTTGAAAAAGTATTATAATAGGTGCCATTTTATTTTTTCAGAGATAGACCTCTGGTCATGATCTAGGTAAGAAAAATAGGGGGGGAAAGTCTCTGCAACTTTGCTGTGTAAAATGTAGAATGCTGTTTTCTACCGTCAGGAAAAATTCTTCATGAGATGTATTGGCTTTCAGTTCAGTTCAGTTCAGTCGCTCAGTCGTGTCCAGCTGTTTGCAACCTCATGGACAGCAGCATGCCAGACTTCCCTGAGCTTGCTCAAACTCATGTCCATTGAGTCAGTGATGCCATCCAACCATCTCATCCTCTGTCGTCCCCTTCTCCTCCTGCCATCAATCTTTCCCAGCATCCGAGTCTTCTCCAATGAGTCAGTTCTTCACATCAGGTGGCCAAAGTATTGAAGCTTCAGCTTTAACATCAGTCTTTCCAATGAACACCCAGGACTGATCTGCTTTAGGATGGACTGGTTGGATCTCCTTGAAGTCCAAGAGACTCTCAACACCAAGAGTCTTCTGCAACACCACAGTTCAAAAGCATCAATTCTTCAGCGTGCATCTTTCTTTATAGTCCAACTCTCCCATCCATACATGACTACTGGAAAAACCATAGCTTTGACTAGATGGACCTTTGTCAGCAAAGTAATGGCTTTAGAGATATATTTCCTTTCTAAAATATGCACTTAAATGGTCTCGTCTCTGAGAATAATTGTTCAAACTTGGGAGATCTTGCGTGAGTGTGTGTTTTACCCAAAAGGGACCCAAAGGAGATCAAAAGACGTCAGGAGGAATTAGCTTACTTCCTACTGGCCCAGAAACCTCAATAGAAACAGAATTTCCTATGCCAACAGTCATCCTGTATTGCTCCGTTAGAAATATTTATCACCACCCCCACTACTTTCACTATTAACCAAACCTTAGAAGATGTATTTCTGTGTGTCTTCTTGTGTCTAAGGATGTCTAGTGAGTCTTAGTGAGAAACCAACTCCCATAGATAATGAGTGGAATATTCTAATAATACCCATAGGTAATAATAGTGGAATATTCTTAAGCTGGCATGAATTTGGCCTTGGGAAATATTAACATTTATGAAAAGTATTTCTCCAACAAATGAGGACAGGGTGGACTTTGAGGTAAGGCAGAAAGGCTGGGAAGCTGAATAAACCTATAAAGTGTTTAACTTCCAGAAGTGTTTAGGTTCCAGAAATAGTTGTATTCAAAGTATAGGTTTAAGGCAGTGGTGAACATTTTTATATTCTAATTCTCTTCTGAAGTGTGGAGACCTTCAGCAAAGTTGGATACATAGCTTTATTAGTAGTGTCTTGAGGGTATGGTAATGCTCTGCGTGAGGCCAAGTGCTACCTGGGAAAGGTGAGTGTCTGGTGTAGTTGAGAGACTGACAGGCAGTGAGGATTCTGCAGAAGTATACAGCTGAACCAGAGAACTCTGGAGATATGTTCACTCTTAAGAATCCTTGGAGGATTTCCCTGCTGGTCTTAGTAGCTAAGACTCCTTGCTCCCAATGCATGGGGCCCAGGTTTGATCCCTGGTCAGGAAACTAGGTCCCACATGCTACAACTAAGAGTTCATATGCCATAACTAAGACCCAGCACAACCAAATACACTTTTTTTTTTTTTAGTTTTTGAAAAGAATTCTTGGAGATATTTGGGGAAGCTGAAATGGTCATTCAAGGCACTGTATCTGAAAATTAAAAGAGCTGTAACTTCAAAAGATCAAAGATTTAGGAGTACTCAAGAGATATCTGGGGATCACATGCATTTATGAACTGATTTTACTCTCCTAGTGGTGGAACAGGCCAGAAGAATGTTATTTACCTATCACTTCACTTTCTAAAATCTTATTAATCATTATGCCATGGCCAAATTTTCAATAACTTTTATTTTCCTGTAACATATATAAAAACCAATCTAAGTTGATAAATTCCAACAGCCAAACTTTTCACCATTTTGAAAGAAAAGTTTTATTTGACAACACATGCAATAAATTACCAATTTAATTATGTTAACGAGTTAACTTTTTCTGATTCTGCCTTAGAAATTAGAGAAAAATTTTGCCTTAATAGGATTTGTCCTTCCAGGATTTCTTTTAATCTCCAAATTTATAACTGCACAAAAATTCATGACTAGGAAAGTTAAAACATTAACATGGGTGAAAAACAGAAAATTAATTAATCAGCATATATTTATTGAGCAACAAAAAATATTTATTGAGTTGCTAGCTAGTAGAGATACCAAGACACATAAACGCTGGTCCCTCAAAAGTCAAACACAAATATGAACCTGATAAAATACTAGAAGTACTTTGACTTTAAGTCAAATTTTAGAGATAAGATTATTTCTGCTCTTCTAGTGGCTTATAGAAATTCACATCATTTGCAAAATAATTGCAATGTAATCCCACAAGAAAAATTCTTTGCCAATGGAGTGTTTTGTTCTCTAAGCCCTCACTGACAGAAAAGTTTACTGGATGCTAAATTAAAAGATCAGGAGCTATAAATTTTCAGATCTACTTTTAATTGCTATCCTGACATATTTGGCCAACACAGTGGAGAAAATAAATTCTTGTGAATAACTAAATTTTTCAAATCAGACACCAGTATCCTGCATGTTTATTGCCATATCTGTTGGATAGATCTAATGTCAAGTTAGGACAGTGGTTGTAAATTAACATGACACCTACCATAAACATCCATGTCTAGTCTGATCCTTTTGAAAAGATCCCTGGGCTTATAATTCTTAAAGTTCTTAAAAGCATGATTAGAGTAGGAGCATGATTTATGAAGGTAGTACTTAACAGACAATTATAAGATTTAGAAAAAGAACAAGAAAAAGTAAAGTTAGTGAAAGTGAAAGTGAAGTTGCTCAGTCGTGTCCGACTCTTTGCGACCCCGTGGACGGTAGCCCACCAGGCTCCTCTGTCCATGGGATTCTCCAGGCAAAAATACTGGAGTGGGTTGCCATTTCCTTCTCCAGGAAATCTTCCCGACCTAGGGATCAAACCCAGGTCTCCCACATTGGAGGCAGACGCTTTAACCTCTGAGCCAAAGTAAAGTCAAACAGGATCTTAATAACACTGGGCCCACAGACCTCAACTAAAACTGTTGTCAAGTAGCTTGGCTGACATTTCTGCATATCCTCATCACCTTGTACATGAAAGCATGCTGCCAACTTCAGTACTCACTGCAGTACATTAATATCTCCCATCATCCAGGCATATTCTACCAATGCAAGAGATCACGATGATTATAAGATTGATAAGGGAGAGCTAAATATTTGCAATATTGGGAATACTGAGAATAAAAGTTCAGGTAAAATGTGCCTGGGGATAGTCTGGAAAACTGACTTAAATTTATCTCAATAAATCTCAATTTACTTATTTTTTTAACCTTCTGTGAACCTCCTCTTTGCCCTCTGCATGTGTTTCCTAAAGAAAACCAAATGAAGGAACTTTCCAGGAGGTCCAGTGGTTAAGAATCCAGGGGATGCAGGTTTGATCCCTGGTGAGGGAACTAAGATCCCACAAGCCACAAGGCAACTGAGCCCACGTGCACCACAATGAAAGATCCTGCATGACGCAACAAAGATTGTGCAACAAAGACCCAGAGCAGCTAAGTACATAATTTAAAAAAAAAAAAATTTTTTTAAGGCCTAGTACTGAGCATTAAAAATAAAACAAACAAACAAAAGAAACAAATGGAGACATTCCTTCTTGGTGCTTTCAAAGCAACAGAGAAAGAAACTATAACTTTCTGTACTTCTGGCTCCCTCCCTGAGATCCAGCCAGCCCACACAGACCCGCCCCGGCCCCGGGACAATGATCAGTCACCTTCAAATTCCCAGAGCTCAGAACTGTGTTCTCAGCATAGGAAGTCCAAGTGTGAAAAGTGGAAATATTGTCTATACACATTTTCTTCATAAGAAAGTGAAGAAGTGTTAGTCACTCAGTCGCGTCTGACTCTTTGTGATCCCATGGACTATGGCCCACCAGGTTCCTCTGTCCCTGAGATTTCCCAGGCAAGAATTCTGGAGTGGGTTTCCATTCCCTTCTCTAGTGAATCTTCCACACCCAGAGATCAAACCCAGGTCTCCTGCATTGCAGGAAGATTCTTTCCTGTCTGAGCCACCAGGGAAACCCTTTCTTCATAGCAGTTGTAATTAAAATTAAAATAGGTTTATATCATAACCTTATATTGAATATATTTTGTTTTGTCACTATATTGAAATTTGTCAAAATTCAAATAGCTCTAAATGAAGAATGAATAATAATAATAACTTGAAATGTTGAAATAATTAATTAAGGTGATTTACCTTCTGTAAACCTAGCTATCAAAGAAAAATAGCATTCTTGGCCCCTAAGAATAAAAGATTCAGATAAAAATGTTTTTTAATGAGCAGTATGCCTAGTCTTACAGGAAAGGCCAAAATTCCAATCAACCTTGCTAAAATTGCATGCCTGCTAACTTGAGCTATTTTGAGATTTTTTTTAAGTTAAACCATGTCCGAGTTACAGAAGAAATATGCACAGTTCTCTTGTGCATAGAAACAAAGCCTGATCTGTTCATTCCACCTTGTTATTTAAATTCTTTGAAAAATTAGATGAATCTGATAATTTATGAAACCAACTTTGAACTTATATTCAATGCAGCCTAATGCACTTGTGGAGTGATGTGATAATAATAGCCACCACTTCTTGTGTGCTGGTCTTTATGTATTATTGATACATATGTAATTCTCACAAAGAGACAAAAGAAAAAAAAATTGCATGAAAGTACCCCTACTTAAGATGTTAATAGTTTGCCCAAAACTACTCAGAATCAGAGCCAAGAATCAAACTATGTCTAACACCAAAGTCTGAGCTCTGTTTATGAAGCAATATTTAGATAATTGTTAGTGATCCTAATACTGTCTCATTTTAAAAATAGTAGAACCATTGCATTTTATGCCATAACCTCAGTATCTTGCTGTCCATCAAACATTGTGAGAACACCGAAATTCAAATCAGAAAGGGAATTTAGAAAGGAAAGGGTACTAACTGGACATTAGAGGGGAAAAAAATCTCTGTCAAAGAAGTTCCATAAGCTGGGATGTTCAGATCTCTCTGCTCCTCCTCCAGCATTCACCTCTGCATCTGGGCTCCAGAATCTCCCTTCTCAGTGAGGTCCTCAGACCAGCAGCCCAGGTGCCCGTTAGAAACAGACAGTTTCAGAATCTGCACTTTAAGATCTAGTGCCAGCGTGAGGAACTCCGCCCATGGCAAAGGTCATGAGGAAGGAGGCTTGGCATACACAAAGGCGTGATCGAGCCTCAGGAAACCCCCTGTTCCTGAGCGTCTACCCCAAAACCAGAGTCTGTTTTATGCTCTCACCTACAACTCTGACTTTACGGGGGGCTCTCCCCCATAACCATTTCTCTCGGAGAAGGAGTTAACGTGCAGCTTCAAGGCAATGAAAACCTCCTCTGAAGGTTATCTAGCTCACCTGTATAGGTTCGTCCTGCCACATGTGATTGTTTACAGCCTCCCAACCTGGGAGGCACGAGATGTTTTAGACTTACTAAAGGCAAATTCTTTTGGGGAGTTGGAAATTATTAGTATAGTGGGTTGGTTAGGAATTATATTGGTGAAGGGTTTTTCATTTGTTGTGTCAATAATTGCTGCTAATTCCCTGTCCTGGGTGTGACAAGGGTGTCTTAGGTCAAACCTCTCTGCTGACAGACTAGCTTGTGTGACAGGATTATCTATACTCCTGCCACTACCACAGGATTGTTTACTACCTCTCAACCATAAACAGCACAGAGAGTTTTGGAGTATTTTAAAGTCTTAATTAGCATAGGACTTTTCTCATTGTGAGTCAATGATTGCCACCAGGCCTCCATATCCTTAGGCACCTGGGAATATATTAATCAATGTATTTGGAATATAGAAAAAGAAATATAGTAGTTTTTAAGGTCAGCAATACTAGACTTTTTGAGTTAATGAGTTTTCTCTTTTTGTTAACAGATCGCTGTACTTTGTTATGAATCACTGTGTCCTTGCTATGTAAAAATGTAACTTTATCACTATCTCAAGACTAAATAGATCTTAAGGGGAATATTGGTGAAGGGATTTTCACTTGTTGGGTTGATGTTTGCTGTTAAATCTCCATGTTCCCTGCCCTTATAATGAATATAACTAGCATATAGGAGAAATAAGTATTAACCTTTAAGCATATAGGAGAAATAAGTATTAACCTTTAAGATTAATCATGTTAACCTTGGGTTAAATAAATTCCTTTCTTGATTGTAACTCACTACACCCTCACCCTATAGGAATGTAACTTTGTTTGGAGGGTGGTGCCTGGTTTAAAAAAAAAACACCCTTGGAAGAAATAAGTTTTTGGTTATCAGAAAGAAAGGATCATAAAATGTCAGCAGGTCTCATGGCCAGAAGATGATGTAAATTCCCTAAGACCTTTTTTTGAAGCACCTGATTTTGATGAAGGTCAGTACTGCTGACCCCCATGTGACTCTGTATTCATCCCTATATGTAAAAAAAGGTATATAAACAAACCCCAAAAATAAAGAAGTCGGATCAGTTTTCCGGAAAGACTGATTCCCCCATGTCGTTTCGTCCTTGCTCCCGTTTTTCTGGCTGAATTCCCATCTGGAGCATGGATACTATTCCATGTAAACCAAGTTATTCAGCCTCTTTTTCTCCACTAATTTTCCTACTACACTATCCGTTTCTAATCTCTCTATATATCTGTGATTAAATATGTATTTTTCCAGAGACGCCAACGCCGTCCCCACCTTCGAATTCCCTGGATCCACCGGGGCTGGACCCCAGCAATCTAGGTTCTCATATACTCATTAAAGTCTGAAACGCTCTGCTGGATGATACACATCTTATCCTCCCCCACCCCTCATCGGTGGACCAGTCATTCCATTTCTTTGCTGTGTTGCCAGTTTCTCTCTGCTGTTTTTGTTTCCTCACATAGAAACACTCTTATAAACAACAGCAACAAAAAACAACCCTCTCTGATCCTGCCTGAATCCAGCTATGACCATGTTTTGCTCCTTTTCTCAACCAAGTGCCTTGAAGGTGGTGTCTGTGCCCCCTGAATCCGTATTTTCACCCTCTGTTCATATCCCAACTCACTGCAGGATGTTTCAATTACCTCCTGGATATCATCTGGCATCTACTACATGCGAAGCACTGAACCAGACTCAGGATAAAATGATGTGCAAGAAACACTGTCTTTGCCTTCAAGTGAGTATCTTCAAAATTGTTTTGACACAGATCACCACCGACTTCCTAAATTGCCAATTTCAGTAAGCACTTTTCTTTCATTATTTAGGAGACTCTAGTTTGTCTTCCTAGGTCAGACATCAAACAGATTTTGTATTTTGTGTTTTTTTTTTAATTTTTATTTTTACTTTATCTTACTTTACAATACTGTATTGGTTTTGCCATACATTGACATGAATCTACCATGGGTGATTTTGTATTTTGTTAAATGCAAAACAATACTACTCTTCTCACTAACTTTTTTAAAGGAAATAGATATTTTAATCGAAATGTTATCTGTTAACTTGTAAGGTGTTTATTTTTATTTTAAAATACATTAATATTCTTAAAATTATGACTTAAATTTATGACTTACAAATCAACAGATATAACTTATAAAGTTCCTCTGGGCTTTGGACTTTCAGCTCAGAGGCAAAGGTGCAGCTTTCTTTGGTAGTCCGGAATCTGGGTTCACCTGACACCAGCCGCCTCCGCCGTACTGCCTAAACATGTGTTAGTCACTCAGTCGTGTCCAACTCTTTGTGACCTCGTGGACAGTAGCCTGCCAGGCTCCTCTAACCATGGAATTCTCCAAGCAAGAATACCAGAAGGAGTTGCCATTCCTTTCTCCAAGGCATCTTCCCGACCCAGGGTTTGAACTTAGGTCTCCTGCATTGCATGAAGATTTTTTACCAGCTGAGCCACCAAGCCCAACGAGGTCAAAGTCATGTGCCTGTGGTATACCGGTGGGGAAGTTGGTGTCATGTCTGCCCTGGCCCCCTGGGTCTGTTTCCAAAAGAGGTTGATAGTGACACCACCAAGGCAACTGGTCATTGGAAGGGTCTGCGGTTAAAATGAAAATGACGATTAGGAACAGACAGGCCAAGGCTGAGGTGATACCTTCTGCTTCTGCCCTTATCATCAAAGCCCTCAAGGAATCGCCAAGAGACAGAAGCAGAAAAACATTAAGCACAGTGGAAACATCACTTTTGATGAGATTATCAACATTGCCCAGCAGATATGGCATCAATCTCTACCTAGAGAACTCTCTGGAACCATTAAAGAGGTCCCGGCAACTGGTCAGTCTGTGGGCTGCAATGCTGATGGTTGCCACCCTCTCGATGTCATAGATGACACCAACAGTGGTGCGGTGGAGTGCCCAACTGGTTAAGAACTACAAAGCAAAGGAAAAATAATAGAGTTGACAACCAGTGGATTAAAAAAAAAAGTCCTCTGGGCTCCTCAAAATTTTCAAGTGTTAAGGCTTCTAAGATGGAAATGTTTGAGAATAACTGGATCCCGTTTAAGAACCAGGTTAGTTGCTCAAAAAATCCTTAATATCTACATAGCTATCAACTATAGAATTATACTGGAGGGGCATGAATAAGCTGGCCTAAGCATTTTCCCTCCTATTTTTATTAATTTAGCTAAAGAAGTCACTTTCTCAAGGCATTCCATGCACAGTAAGAAAACACTAGATGACTGCTGCTGCTACTGCTAAGTCACTTCAGTCGTGTCTGACTCTGTGCAACTCCATAGACGGCAGCCCACCTGGCTCCGCCATCCTTGGGATTCTCCAGGCGAGAACACTGGAGTGGGTTGCCATTTCCTTCTCCAGTGCATGAAAGTGAAACGTGAAAGTCAAGTCGCTCAGTTGTGTCCGACTCAGCGATCCCATGGACTATAGCCCACCAGGCTCCTCCATCCACGGGATTTTCCAGGCAAAAGTACTGGAGTGGGGTGCCATTGCCTTCTCCAGATGACTGCTAGCCTTGGGAAACTAAGAGCCTCCACTGGAATCTTTGTATCAAATGAGATACATGGATTCTGAAAATGTAAAAAAGCAAGGTAAAAACAAAACCAGTAAGGTGAATGGCTTTAAACATTCTATGTTGATTCTGCCCCCAAGTCATACTTTGTAAAATTCTTAAAATAAATCAGCACTGCTGTACTCTTATCTTGAATACTTCATATGTAGCCGATTATTAAGTCACACCAGAATATAGCTGTGAGAGCAAATAGTCACATATTAAAATGAAGAAATATTTAAGGCATGTGTATTTTGTTTATAAAAGAAATCAGTTCTTCATAAGAATGCATCTTTTAAATTATACCCAGACCACAAAATATTCTTTGGTCTCAGTGGTTAAAAAAAAAAAGATGAACAATGTAACATTCCCATTAACTGTATACACTATTATCAAATGTGTATACTTGTATAACGGGGGTGGAGGATGGGAGGAATGTCTGCCTTCAAATACTTAGTATGCAGGGCAGAATAAAGAAAAATAACTTTCTACTCCTGAACCCTAAGGAAAATTCAAATGCAGTTTTTTGTTCATCTTCTAATATAGGTAAACTCTCAATACACAATGCAACTTTTCAGCAGATAGGTTTTCAGTTCAGTTCAGTTCAGTCACTCAGTCATGTCCGACTCTTTGCAAACCCATGAATCGCAGCATGCCAGGCCTCCCTGTCCATCACCAACTCCCGGAGTTCACTCAGACTCACGTCCATCGAGTCAGTGATGCCATCCAGCCATCTCATCCTCGGTTGTCCCCTTCTCCTCCTGCCCCCAATCCTTCCCAGCATCAGAGTCTTTTCCAATGAGTCAACTCTTCTCATGAGGTGGCCAAAGTACTGGAGTTTCAGTTTCAGCATCATTCCTTCCAAAGAAATCCCAGGGTTTTTACAACATTTTAAAATAATAGTCTAAATTTACAACTTTCGCATGTGTTTTCAAGTCTTTCATGTTTTGTTATTGCTAAATCGTTCAGTCTTATTCAACTCTTTGTGACCCCATGGACTGCAGCATGCCAGGCTTCCCTGTTCTTCACCATCTCCTGGAGTTTGCTCAAACTCATGTCCATTGATTCATTGATGCCATCCAGCCATCTCATCCTCTGTCATCCCCTTCTCCTCCTGCCTTCAATCTTTCCCAGCATTAAGGTCTTTTCCAATGAGTATATTCAAAAGCAGAGACATTACTTTGCCAACTAAGGTCCGCCTAGTCAAGGCTATGGTTTTTCCAGTAGTCATGTATGGATGTGAGAGTTGGACTGTGAAGAAAGCTGAGTGCCGAAGAATTGATGCGTTTGAATTGTGGTGTTGGAGAAACTCTTAAGGGTCCCTTGGACTGCAAGGAGATCCAACCAGTCCATTCTGAAGGAGATCAACCCTGGGATTTCTTTGGAAGGAATGAATGATGCTGAAGCTGAAACTCCAGTACTTTGGCCACCTCATGAGAAGAGTTGACTCATTGGAAAAGACTCTGATGCTGGGAAGGATTGGGGGCAGGAGGAGAAGGGGACGACTGAGGATGAGATGGCTGGATGGCATCACAGACTCGATGGACGCGAGTCTGAGTGAACTCCGGGAGTTGGTGATGGACAGGGAGGCCTGGCGTGCTGCAATTCATGGGTTTGCAAAGAGTCGGACATGACTGAGCGACTGAACTGAACTGAATGGGACCAAATGCCATGATCTTTGTTTTTTGAATGTTTAATTTTAAGCTAGCTTTTTCACTGTCCTCCTTCACTTTCATAAAGAGGCTCTTTAGTTCTTCTCTTTCCCCCATAAGGCTGGTGTCATCTGCATATCTGAGGTTGTTGATATTTCCCCCTGCAATCTTGATTCCAGCTTGTGCTTCATCCAGCCTGGCGTTTCACATGATGTACTCTGTATATAAGTTAAATAAGCAGAGTGACAATATACAGCCTTGCCGTACTCCTTTTCCTATTTGGAACCAGTCTGTTGTTCCATTTCCAGTTCTAACTGTTGCTTCTTGACCTGCATATGGATTTCTTAGGAGGCAGGTAAGGTGGGCTGGTATTTCCATCTCTTTAAGAATTTTCCACAGTTTGTTGTGATACACACAAGGGCTTTAGCATAGTCAAGGAAGCAGAATTTTTTCAGAATTCTCTTGCACTTTCTATGGTCCAATGAATGCTGGCAGTTTGATCTCTTTCATGTTTAAGATACAAATAAACTTCAGGGAATTTGTTTTCATCTTGTCCTCACTGAACATGTGCAGGACAGAGTTCCTATCCTTTAGCTCTTAAAGAATAGACTATTGAATATAACTGATATTTAAATACCAACTATGTTTACATGTCATAAAGGCATAATTTCAAATGAACTAAAATGTATCATTCATATCATTTGGGACTTATTCTTGAACATGTGGATTTTTATTTTAATTCAATTACACCCATATCTGTTTTATAGATTAGAATGGCTTTACTATATATTTCTATGCATATTAAAATCATAATATTAAATCATTCATTTTGCAAAATAGCTTTTATTATTGATTATGTACATTCAGTGCCTCTAAATCAGGGATTCCCAACTATGCTATCAATTAGACAGGAAATTAATGTTCAAAACTTATAGCATTTGTTGTCTACAAAGCCTCCTGTATAATATCCGGGCATGGAAGACCTCTTGGAGGAGGGCATGGCAACCCACTCCAGTACTCTTGCCTGGAGAATCCCATGAACAGAGAAGCCTGGTGGTCTATGGTCCTTAGGGTCGCAAAGAGTCAGACATGACTGAGCAACTTAGAATGTACACATGCAATGTATGTAAGGGGTCAAAATTTGAAATCAAAAGAAACAATAGGGGACCTCCTTGATGGTAGTGAGTAGTGAAGTCGCTCAGTTGTGTCCGACTCTTTGAGACCCCATGGACTGTAGCCTACCAGGCTCCTCTGTCCATGGGATTTTCCAGGCAATAGTACTGGAGTGGATTGCCATTTCCTTCTCCAGGGGATCTTCCTGACCCAGGGATCGAACCCAGGTCTCCCGTATTGTAGACAGACGCTTTACCATCTGAGTCACCAGGGAAGTCCTCCCTGATGATACAGTGGTTTAACATCTGCCTTGTAATGCAGGAGACATAGGTTTGATCCCTGGTCGGGGACCTAAGATCCCACATACTGTTGGGCAACTAGGCCCATCCATACGCCATCACAACTACTAAGCAGGTATATCACAACTACTAAGCAGGTATGTCACAACTAAGACCTGACTCAGCTAAACACATAAATATTAAAAAAAAAAAAAAAGAAACAATGGGAATGACAAAACTTATTTTCTGCTGTCTGAAAACTCAGTATATTCCACACATTTGGTTTTTGGTAGTAATCTTGTTGAGAGCATAAGGAATCTAAGATTTTACTAGAGAATTTCATAAGATTAAAACATTACTAACATTTACATGTGTATAAGTCCATCTAAATTAGCTCTAAAAACCTTTACAATGATTACACACTTTTCAGAGTAGTTTTAACTTCAGTCAGGGAATTTCATAATGTGCAGAGAATTTTAGACCAAAGTTAGTTTCCTATTCAAGATATGAATGTGTATGTACATATATACATGCACATATACATACATATATACACATATATACTTAATTCCCAGATAATTTATATATACCCATGCAAATATACATATATACATATATATATAAACTTTCCCTAGAAGAAATAATTTCTATAAATAGAAAAGTATTTTTTAAAGTATTTTTAAGAGTAATTAAACTATGCCTCTTTGCAATTTTCTACAAGCATCAATATATGTCTCTTAAGCCTATAGATGCTTCTTTTGAAAACTACAGTAGTAGTTAAACATTAATGGCTAAAAATCTCTTTTAAACTATATTATTTTCATTAAATGAAATAAGCAGGTTTGTTGCACACAGCCCAGCTATAATGCTTACCTAACAAGCACTGTCTGTACACAAATCTAAGATGGAAATTAAATGTAAATAAGATTTCTTTAAATAAATTTTACACTGAATTAAAGATATAATTTAATTACATATAATATATAAGGTTTTCATTTAAGATATAAGGGCTTTCCCTGTGGCTAAGCGGTAAAGAATCCACCTGCAATGCAGGAGATGCAGGATAAGCAGTTTCAATACTTGGGTCAGGAAGATCCCCTGGAGGAGGGCATGGCAACCCACTGCAGTATTCTTGTCTGGAGAACCCTATGCACAGAGGAGCCTGGCGGGCTACAGTCCTTAGGGTCACCAAGAGTCAGACATGACTGAAGCAAATGAGCATGCACACACGCAAAGTTTGATTCACCATAGAATACAGATAACTTTTGTTTACAGTTTAACTTTTAAACTTTTTGTTTTGTGACTACAAATGAACACAAAATATTAGCAGTTAAAACTTGTAGAGTTCACAAATTTCCTCTGATTCAGTAATTTAAAGCAAATCACTATGCCTAGTGAAAGGTGATGTTTAGTCAGCTCTTAAATGTCCACTGAGAAAAACATTTAAAGTTTCATTTTAATCTCACTTCCCCAAAACATACTATGGTCCTTAACAGCAACATGCAGAAATGACTCATAACTAGACATACAGTCAACAGACACATGAAGAGGTGCTCAACATTGCTTGTACTGCTGTGCTCAGTCATACCTTACTCTTTGTGACCTAAGGGACTTTAGCCCAGGCTCTTCTGTCCATGGGAATTTCCAAGCAAAAGTACTGGGGTGGGTAGCTATTTCCTTCTCCAGGGGGTCTTCCTGACCCAGGGATTGAACTCGTGTCTTTTGCATCCCCTGCACTGGCAGGCTGACTCTTCACCACTGGCCCACCTGGGAAGCCCAGGGAAATACAAATCAAAACCACAATGAGATATCACCTCATGTCTGTCAGAGTGGCTACCATCAAAAGAACCACAAATGTCCAGTGTTGGTGAGGATGTGGGGAAAAGGAAACCCTCATACACTGTTGGTAGGAATGTAAATTGGTGTAGCCTGGAATGCGCATATGGAAAACAGTATGGAGGGTCCTCAAACAACTAAAAATAGAACTTCCATGTGATCCAGCAACTTCACTTCTGAATGTATAGCCGAAGAAAACAAAAACACTAAGTCAAAAGATAAATGCACCCCAATATCCGTAGCAGCTTTATTTACAGTTGCCAAGATATGGAAACAACCAAAGTGCATATCAACAGATGAATGGATAAAGAAGATGTGGTATCTATACAATAGAATACTATTCAGCCAAAAAGAATGAGATTTTACCATCTGCAACAGCATGGATGGACCTAGAAGGTATTATGTTTAGTGAAATGTCGGACAGAGAAAAACAAATACTCTATGTTATAACTTATATGTGGAATCTAAAAAATAAAACAAAGGAATGAATATAACAAAACAGAGTCACAAAACAAACTAGTGGTTATCAGTGGGGAGTAGGAGAGTGAAGGGAGGAGGGGCGAGATGGGAATAAGGGATTAAAAGATACAAACTATCATGTATAAAATAAATAAGCTCTAAGGATATACTGTATAGCACATGAAATAGGACATTTTAGGATAACTTTAAATGGAGTGTAGTCTATGATCTCGAATCATGTTGTACACCTAAAACACGCGTGCATGCTGAGTTGCTCAGTCGTGTCTGACTCTGCAACTCCATGGACTGTAGCCCACCAGGCTCCTCTGTCCACGGGATTTCCCAGGCAAGAAAATGGGAGTGGGGTGCCATTTCCGATTCCAGGGTATCTTCCCAACCCAAGGATCAAACCCATGTTTCTTGCATCTCCTGCATTGGCAGGATCTTTACCACTGAGCCACTTGAGAAGCTCCACACACGTAAAACATACTGTAAATCAAATATAACAATAAAACACATTGATTTTTTAAAGTTAGTGTTCAACCTAGAAAACTTTGAGAAACTACATAAATTCTTGCTAGTATGTCATTAAGAACTGAGAAATTATATAGGAGAAACCCAGCAAGGCAACAGGCAGAACACTGCTTCAGTTCAGTTTGGTTCAGTCGCTCAGTCGTGTCCGACTCTTTGCAACCCCATGAATCGCAGTACGCCAGGCCTCCCTGTCCATCACCATCTCCCAGAGTTCACCCAGACTCGCGTCCATCGAGTCTGTGATGCCATCCAGCCATCTCATCCTCTGTCGCCCCCTTCTTCTCCTGCCCCCAATCCCTCCCAGCATCAGAGTCTTTTCAAATGAGTCAACTCTTCGCATGAGGTGGCCAAAGTACTGGAGTTTCAGCTTTAGCATCATTCCTTCCAAAGAAATCCCAGGGCTGATCTCCTTCAGAATGGACTGGTTGGATCTCCTTGCAGTCGAAGGGACCCTCAAGAGTCTTCTCCAACACCACAGTTCAAAAGCATCAATTCTTCAGTGCTCAGCCTTCTTCACAGTCCAACTCTCACCTCCATACATGACCACAGGAAAAACCATACCCTTGACTAGACAGACTTTTGTTGGCAAAGTCATGTCTCTGCTTTTGAATATGCTGTCTAGGTTGCTCATAACTTTTCTTCCAAGGAGTAAGCGTTTTAATTTCATGGCTGCAGTCACCATCTGCAGTGATTTTGGAGCCCACAAAAATAAAGTCTGACACTGTTTCCCCATCAATAACCTCAGATATGCAGATGATACCATCCTTATGGCAGAAAGTGAAGAGGAACTAAAAAGCCTCTTGATGAAAGTAAAAGAGGAGAGTGAAAAAGTTGGCTTCAAGCTCAACATTCAGAAAATGAAGATCATGGCATCCGGTCCCATCACTTCATGGGAATACTGCTTAGGAATGTTTAAAATATTTAAGATGATATACAAGACAAATATGAGTACAAAATGCAAACAGTATAACAACAACAACAAAAAACAGAACACTTGGTTGTTATTGGCATGACAAAGCATCATCTCTATATACTATCCATTTACAGAACTGTTTCTGATTTTTTCTTCATCCTTACTGCCAACATTTCATTCAGGCCCTCTTCAACATACATGGGTAGTACATTTAATAGCCAGGTCCAAAATGACTTATAGTCTACTTTTTACTAATCTGGTGCTTCCCAAACTTATTATGACTCTCTCAGGGAACTTAAAACACTGGTTCTGATTCAGTCTCACAAGTTCCCCAGGTAATGTTGATGTAACCACACTTTGAATAACAAAGATTCCATGTACTCAACACGCCTATTACTTCAAAAAAAAAGCGGGGGGTGTCTTTTTTTTGGTTGTGTCTGGTCTTAGTTGCAGCAGGCAGGATCTTTTACTGCAGCCCACCGGCTTCTTATCATGGCACATAGGCTCAGTAGTTGGGCACCTGGACTTAGCTGTTTTGTGCCATGTGGGATCACAGTTCCCTGAACAGGGATTGAACCCATGTCTCCTCCATTGCAAAGTGGATTCTTAACCACTGGACCACTAGGGAAGCCCCTAGTGGTAATTTTTCTAAGTTGTACCATTTGTTTAACGTATGTATTGCAAAATCACTACCACCATAGTGTTAGCTAACACCTGCATCAAGTTACTTAAAATTTCCTTTAAAATTAATTTTAATTGGCGTATAGTTGGTTTACAATGTTGTATTGGTTTTGCTGTACAGCAAAGTGAACCAATTATACGCATACATATATCCACACTTTTTTAGCCCTTTTTTTGGCTGCTCTGTGCAGCATGCAAGATTTTAGTTTCCCAGACCAGGGACCGAACCCTGCCTTGGGAGGGCAAAGTCTTAACCAGTGGACCATCAGGGAAGCCCCTCTGTTGCATAGTTTTAAAACACCACTTATCTCATGTTACAGCCTCAGGAATCCACCCCAACTCAGTGAAGCATGTATAAACATCTACATTCAACTTTATGGGTTCAGAACTTTATTCTGGATCAATTTGATCTGTTTCCTAACTGCTATTCTCATTCCAGTTCATTTGTTTTGTTTTTGTTTCTGCCCTGTTTTTGTTTTCGGGGGTAAAATATATATACAATGAAGTAAAAATTCAATGAGTTTTGCTAAATGTATATACCAGTGTAACCAATATTCTCCTAAAAAGATGGACCATTACACCAACCCTGTGTGTTGATCTAACTCTACAAATACCTTTCCACCTTCCCCCTATCCTTTTAAGTTCCTTATTAAAAACACATCCTAATTTACCCAGATATCTCAATCTAAGTTACTACTAATTTTAAGACCCTAGCCATCATCATCTGTCACTGAACTAAAGCAGTGGGCTTCTCACAAGTCTCTCTTCTCCTTTGCTTACCCCCTCCCCCCAATTTATTATCCACAAAGTAATCAATGACCTAAAATTATAAACCAAATCAGGTCACTTTCCTGTGTAAAACTCTCCAATGGCTTACCTTCACACCTGTGCCAAGTCCAAATGCCTTTTCCTGTATTCCTGTATCACTAAGCTCTCCAACTCTGACCTCATCTCTTGGATTTCCCCCCTTATTTTCAATGCTCTGGTTATATGAGTCTTTTTTCTCCTGGTCCTAAAACCCAGCAAGACTTGCCTGCTTTAGGAACTCTGCAGTACATAGTCCCTCTTCTCTTCCCCACCATCTTTCTATGACTGGCTATGTTTAGCTGCTCAGATCTCAACTTCAAAGCTACCTTTCACAGAAGCCTTCTCTAACCACAACAACCTAAAGGATTCACTCAATCACTAACACAAATCCAACTTTTTCTGTATAGCTATTATTATTGGTATGTGTCTTATTAATGTGTTTGTGTGTGTGTAGGTTCAGTCGCAAAGTATTGTCTGACTCTTGACAACCCGATGAACTGTAGCCTGCCAGGCTTCTCTGTCTATGGAATTTTCCAGACAAGAATACTGGAGTGGGCTGCCATTTCCTCCTCCAGTGGATCCTTCCAACACAGGGACTGAATCCGTATCTCTTGCCTGCGTCTCCTGTGTTAGCAGGTGAGTTCTTTACCACTTGAGCCACCTAGGAAGCCCCATTAGTGTGTTTATCATTTGTCTGTTCTCACAGGAACATAAGCTTCATGACTATGGAACTTGCTATAGTGTTCACTGTTAACTCCAGCCCCCAGAACAGTATTCAGCTCATTACAAATAGATGATAATGTCTGTTAAATATGTATGGTCATACTGTGCATATGGAAATTGTGCCTGTGTACCAATACAGACTCTCCTATGAAATTCAAGGAGAATAAGAAAGATATTGCTAGTCATCCAACAAGGCAAATCCTTCACAAGAAAGAAAGGAAGAAAAGAACTGCAGCTTTAATTTGGGGCAAAAAATAATATAAAACACAGATTAAGTCAAAGTTTAGTTCACATAAAGTTTAATCAGTCAAGTTAATGAAAATATCAAAATTTGTGAGTTAGTGTCTGGCAGAGGAAATTTAATTTTGTTGCAAATAATACAGTATTTGGTGTTTCCATTCTGGATGGGCTATGCTGCAGAAAGAGCAATGGCATTGAATCTCAGTTCATCAGGGTCACGTTCCATAAACTTCTTGCAAACTTCTATTGCATCCTAGAGGGAAAAAGGATACATAATCTTTCAGTTTAAAAACATGTATTTTACTTACAAATGATAAATAAAATGCTTCAAGCTTCCTAATTCATAGTAATTTTATACTGCAGACTACTTCTCTCAAATGCAAAATAACTCAGGACACCAGAAAAGTGAATAGCTGGTGGCCTAATTTGCATAGTACAAAAGTATGAGATATGCTAAGTGTTCCTTCTTAAAAGGCTTTTAACCTGAAAATTACATGTTTCATAGATTCCAAGCCATATAATTTGTTCATAAATTTTAAAATCTTTAAAATCAAGAAACAAAAGATGGTACCTGGGATTTAATGAAACATGGGATACGATGTGCAATGCTTTCAATACTACTCTTGGTTGTTTTTTTTTCAAATTTGATACTTGTTTACACCAAGAGTTTTCCAAACCTCTTTCATTGGCTGTAGATTTTTAACACTAGTTCAAATTTTTCTTTTTGGATTTTTTTCCAGAAAGCCAGGACAAGAAGATACCCAGAGAAAAGTTATACAGTTCTCTTTAGAGATGTTTTAAAGGTAACAAGAATATTAATGAACTGAAGGGGGGCCAACAGGTTTTACTGTTACCTCTAATAAAGTTTCATCACTAGTTTCCCCATGGTTAATTGGAAATGGTTTTCGTCCATCTGTGGAAAAATAAACAGGTGAATGGTTAGTTGTTTGTATAGGATAATATGCTTTTTAATAATATGAACAATTAATGACATTTATTTCATTTAGAAATTTTTCAAGCTGACCCAGAAATATCCTTTATCCATGCTGTTTTGTTCTATGTGGGATTTAATCAAGAATCACATATTTTATTTAGTTGTCCTATCTCTTTAGTCTCCATTGATTAAGAATGACAGGATAATGTATTAATACTTTCAACTTCCATTTTCCTCTTCCCATAGTGAGGCAAAAGTTAAAAGATAAAATAATATATCCTAGAACAAACCCTTTAAATGTGCTACATATGAATATTTTTAACACTAACGGTCATTTAGAACGTTGCCTACACGTTTGAATGTTTAACTTCATAAACAGATGCTATTAGGAATAAACACTATTGGCTTTAATTTCCTAAAAAGAATATTCAAGACTAATGTCAGCTTTTTAAAATCAGAAATATAAGAAATTTCAGGACTTCCCTGGTGGTCCAGTGGCTAAATCTCAACATTCCCAGTTCAGGAGGCCTGGGTTCGATCCCTGGTCAGGGAACTAGATCCCACAAGTTGTAACTAAGAGTTCATATCCTGCAACTAAAGATCTGGCATAGCCAAATAAACATTTTTTTTTTAAAAGGAAATATAAAAAATTTCCTTCTTCACTTTAAAGCCTTCTGATAAAGGCTCCTAAGTAAAACTGGCATTTATACCAATGAACGGGAACCACTGCAAGGTTTATATATTACCACTACTAACCATGTACCAAGGTAGGAACACAAAATAACAATCTAAATAACCTAGGATTATTTTATTGAGCACCAAGAGTATTATCACCTTGAATAAAGTAGTACTCTTGCAACACTATGAAAAAATGAAGAAGTTCAGAATTACATAAACTCATGCAAACCCAAAGTTAACTGATACTCTATATCCATAATTTCAGATGTTTTATAAGTGGCACTTCAAGTTCAAGCCATAAAACACAATCCCCTCTATAATTTCATGGCTTCTAAACACAATAAAAATTTTTGAATCAATATGCATACACAGTGATAGACCTGGACTAAAAGACACTACTTTTAAGGAAAAGTATGAGTGAAAATGAACCAAACAAACCAAAAAGCAAAACAGGACAGTTATTAAATCCAAAGAAATAAAAAAGTGAAAAAGAAAAGTACATTAACTATGGCTCATCTGAGAAAAACATTTCTGTAGTCACAAAAAACAACTATATACTGTATGACACAGGGATCTATGGTCCATATCTTGTAATAACCTACAATGAAAAATAATCTGAAAAATAATATATGTGTACATGTACAGCTGAATCACCTTGCTGTGCACCTGAAATACTGTAAGTCAACTATACTTTAATAAAGTATACATATTAAAAAAGAATCTAAACAACTGTAACAACAGGAAAAAATAAGTATTTTGTGATTGGGAGATAGAAGTAGGTAAAGAGTGACAAAGGAAACAGATTCTTATCTTCATTGTGGGAGGCCAAGGAATAACAGTTAGATAACCTCCCTCTCCAGCCAGGATGAAATAATGTACTGGACTAGGCTTTCCACTGAAAACAACTAAAGACCTGGACAAAATACCTGAAATGGTTGTTTTATAGACTGGGAAATATGTAACTTAGAACTGTTAGGTAAGCCTAACAGTAATACTATCTCTCTGCCAGTGCATGAGAGGGAGACCCAAGCAGCCTACAGCCACCTTAATTAGAAGACCAAAGCAAAAGAGGGCAGAGTTTGAGGGGAGCAGAGTTCAAGGAGGCCAAGGCAGTTGGAATCTGCACAATGCCAGGAAGAAGGTAGCTACACACTTGGGAGAGCTCCGGCTATTTGTCTGGGCCAGGCCAGGATCAGGGGGCCAGGTTGGGGTGGGAAGCAGTGTGTCTGGAACGGAGCTTTAGGCTGAGCAGCCAAGAGCTTGTTTATAATATCAGGGAAGGCGTAAGTCAAAAAATACATAAAGGACAATGAGAGCTAGATTTCCCCTGTTCAGAAAAGGAAGTCACAAATATGGTAACACTAGCACAAAATGTATAATATTAGTTTAGAATCAGAAATGTAGATGTAAATAAACGCTCTTTAATATAGAGAAACATATAACTAATTGATTGTGTGTCCATGTATATTCTTATTCACACATAGGTGTCTATTAATATAATACATACAAGTATTTACTAGCTCTGTCCTCTGAGAAAGCCTGAAAGTGACAGCATCTTAATAACAACGAGCACCCAGATCTTGGTTCTAATCATCATCTTCCAAAAGAAAGAACCAGGGCTCCTTGGAGAAGGCTTAGGCATGGAAAATTAAAGATGAGCCAGGAAATGCTGTTCTACTAGAAAGTCAGAAAGAGCTCAAAGAATGACAGGGACAAATTAAAAGGACATATGCCAGGAACTACTTGAAGCCCTAAGGACAAGGACGGGATAATAAAAGAAACATAACTCAGTCCCTTCCATTAGTTAACCTTACAATTAGGTACAGAATGGACATATTAAAGGCTATCACTACCCTCTGTTATATAATGGTCCTTCAGAGAGTCACCTGTACCGTGTCTATAATCATACAGCCTTATTTTAAAAATTAAAGATATTCAGAAATAATTTTTTCCTTAAAAACCATATGCTGTTCTCTTAACCACTATTTTCTATGAACTAACTCAATACTTCCCTTGTTCAACATTCCTTTTAAATTAGGAATTTGCATCAGGGCTACCACCAATTCCCCTTGCAATGAGTCAGTAACTGTCCATTTTAATTTGTCTTGTATTAATATTTATACCTATCCTCTATGACATCTCAAAGATTCCCGCTATTCTTTAGAACCCGGAAATCCTTTTAAACTCATTTAAAGAATGTAATTCCCAAAGGGCTCTAATTCTCTATCAGCCACATTGATCATTCTTCCTGCTAAAGAATACTTGAACCAAACAAGACCTCAGTAATTCTGCCTTTCTTTTCTGATGTTACTTCAAGCCAATTTTAAGATCCTTTCATGTTGATCTTGGCATGCTACAAAAGAGAACTATTCCTGCATATGTAGCCAACCCTTGATATATGTCTTTCCTTCCACTGCCCTTTAGCCTCTGAGCTCAGAGAGCCAGCTCATCAGTCAAACTGGGTTTTCAGACAATGTATTCCTTCTCACTGAGATAATCACAGATTTTTTTCTTCTAAGTATCTTTTACTGTTGTTTGTTCTATTATTAAGCCTCCCATTCTGAAAGTCACCATTACATTTTTATAATCTCTGGTTATGGGTCATATTTATCACTCCTCTGGCCTTTCCTAAATCTATGAGAATGTGTCTGATCAGTCTCAGCACTCTCTTTAGACCTCCACTTCTACCAGTTATTCTTTAAAAAAAAATATATATATATATAAATATATATATATATTTTTATCTTTATTATTTCTTTTGGCTGTGCTGGGTCTTCGCTGCTGTGTTTCTCTAGTGGCAAGCGAGGGCTACTCTCTAGTGGCAGTGCAAAGGTTTCTGTTGTTGAAGAGAAGAGGCTCCAGGATACTAGGCCTTCAGTAGTTGCAGCACATGGGCGCAACAGTTGTGGCTCCCGAGCTTAGGAGCACAGGCTCGATAGCTGGGGTGCATGGGCTTAGCTGATCTGCGTCATGTGGTATCCTCCCAGATGAGGAATGGAACCTGTGTCTTCTGCATTAGCAGGTGCATTCTTTACCACTGAGACACCAGGGAAGGCCTACTAGTTATTCTTTAAGAGTGGAAACTAGCTTCCAGCAATCAGATATTTGAAATCCCCGATTCCTATTACATCTTATCTCTATGTAAGTTCCAGAAACTGAATTAAGAAAGCACACCTTCTAAATTGCCCTGCAGGTCTCTTATATACTCCCGTGACAATGACTTCATTTTAGCTTGATTTCCTACTCAAATCACTGTACTACTGTAGATCCACAGGGCTGTACGCTTCTTTCCTTTCCTTGTCCCCTTTAACAGAGCCCCTTCTTTTAAATAAAGTATATGATTCTGTTGCTGTATTCCAAATATAAAATCCATCTAAATTTTAGGGATCACGTTTACAGTCACAATCAGAGTCCTTTCTGAACTTTTCTGTCTTTATATAGGAAAAGGAAATTGTGAAAGTGTAAAGTTAATATTTAACAGCAAATGAGAAGAGAACTAAAAATCATGGTATCTAGAAACTGAAAAGGACTTCACTCTTTTGTTTTCTTTATTTAGTCTTTTTTCTAATCTAAGAAGTTTTCATAGAGGGCTCATAAGTACTGTAAGTATTATGAAAGAATCATAACAAACTTATTCTGCTTGAATGACCCTATTAAAATTAGAAGAATCTCCAAACAGTCCCTGAAGTAGTCCATTGATAGTTACACTTTTAAAAGATAAATGCAGGTATAGGCCAATACCAAGTAATTGATCATAGGGACTTTGACACATGCCTGAAGGAACTGTTGCCAGAAAACATAGATTCCTGTAAAGTCTTTTGAAAAATCAGATATGATACAAAAAGATATTACAAAAGCTTAAACATTAGTGATACTCATTGCTGAATACAAACAGTAATCATTATGAATAATAAACTATGTTTTAAAACTAGTTTCAGGATCAAGAAACTAATTTTAAATGGTCATCCAAGATGTTGCTGATACCAATTCAAAAATTTAGTAAAGAATTCTGAAGTGATTATAGGAGTTTCCTATAATAATTTTTACTTGCCTGTTTTACAAAGGTGGTTGCAAGCTTTCTTGAATTATATTAATAAGTCACTTGAACAACAAAACATTTTTACTTTTTCTAGTAAGAAATCTTAAGCGGAAAACTGTTATTATGCCAACTCAGTGCTGAAAGGTAATCAATTTAAGTGAACACAATAAATATCAACAGTCATGTTTTTATAAATACAGATTTTCCCATTTACTATTTTTCTCCCCAGGATAAATTAAAATAGTTCTTACCTAATTCATAGAGATGCCCATCTACATGAACTAATGCAATAAAATGAAGATCTACTTTTTCATCTATATTTGGTGCCTAGGAGGGGAAAATACATAGTATGTATGTTAGCAGTCAAAACAAATCAATCAACTTATATCTAAACACATATAAATAATATTAAATGACATGAAAAAACATTTATAACAATATAATTCAAGGCTTAGTCTTTGATATGGTGGACAGAGAGTGAACATGCCTAAATTTATAACAAATGTGCTCACCCATCAACAAGAAAAACACTGACTCAAAGTGCATCTCTCTTAATCTCAACTGACCTAAAAACCTAAGGTTCTGTTCACTTTGGAAGCCTCAGCCCCTAGCACAACTCTTGCTACACAGTAGACGTACAATGTATATTTGATAAATGAAATGAATTCATGAACTAATTTGTCTAATTTTTGAAATTTGAATAAACTTTTTAGAAGTTAAATAGCATAAAATCAGTTAAAGAAACTCCTTTCAAGTTAAATTTGAAGACATCAAGAAAGTGAGTTTTTTCCCTTAATGATTTAACCTTAATAATCTCATTTTTTGAATAATGCAATATAGACTTAGAATATTTTTTATTCATCCTAGATTCAAAAATCTAACTGGTTTGAAATGTAATATAATCACTGCTAAATGCAAGTACAAATTTTAGAGGTAAAAGTTTTAAAGAGGCATAAATCAAATTATATCTCATATCATTTAATATCCAATAAGTAACACAAAGTATAGGACTGATGCTGAAGCTAAGGCTCTAATACTTTGGCCACCTGACGTGAAGAGTCGACTCACTGGAAACACTCTGATACCTGGAAAGATTGAGGACAGGAGAAGGGGACAAGAAAGGATGAGATGGTTGGATAGTATCACCAACTCAATGGACATGAGTTTGAGCAAGCTCCAGGAGACAGTGAAGGACAGGGAAGTCTGGCGTGTTGCAGTCCATAGGGTTGCAGAGAGTCAGACACAATGACTGAACAAGGCAAAATTAACTTCCGCTAACTTTGTTAACTCAAATTTTTGTTTTTCACTCTCAAATAATTATATAATTTTAAGTTTTAAGTAATACAAAGTTCTCAGATACAGAAATTGAAAGGTACAGAATAAACATTGCTAACCTGGGTTTACTGGGTGGGTACTTATTCGTGTCTAACTCTGTGACTCCATGGACTGTAACTTGCCGGGCTCCTCTGTCCGTGAGATTTCCCAGGCAAGAATACTGGAGTGGGTTGCCAATTTCTCCTCCAGGGAATTTTCCAAACCCAGGGACTTAACGCACATCTCCTGTGACTCTTGAATTGACAGGTGGATTCTTTACCACTGAGTCAGCTGGTAAGCCACCTTGGACTTACTGGATGCTTCTAAAAATATTTACAGATAGTGACTCATCTAAGCTCACATTATTCGTCAGAGATTACTTCCCTCAAATTGCGAATGGGTGCAACACAACGTACATTGCTGTGGCAAACTAGCTCTTCTTAAATCTGACTTAGGGCTGAAGAATTCCACAGTTGGTAGGATCACAGTTATGTAGCATTACTGTTGTTTTGATACTAGACTGCTCTTGACTGCAGCCCCATTTGTGGCAGCCCCACCAACAATAGGGAACTGCCACTAGGTTTTCAGGCAGTCCATTCCAACGGGACAGTTTTGTTAGAATTATCCCGCCTACTGCGGCAAAAAATGTTTCCCAGTATTTTCCACCATCTTAAAAAAGACTAATCCCTCTTGAACATGGTATTTCTCCAAACACTTAGATAGTAATTATGAGTTCCCTTATTTTACTGGTCAGAGAATCAAAAATTTTAGTGATCCCTCAAACCTAGTATGCCCATTTTAGCAATGATCAGAGAGAACCCAATTTTTCAAGGGTAAATCTAGGCAATTCTACAAACTATAAATTCAATTCTGTACAACAACACTAGAAAGAATTCCTTATACAATCAAGCCCCAGGAAAGGGGCTTGATTTACTCCTTTTAAGACAGAATTCTCCAATAGGACATCAAGTATCTTAAACCTTTAGGCTATTATGTTTTTTAAAATTATCACTTATTTTTACACCATCTCTTAAGAATAATATCTCTTATATAATAGCTCTGTTTTTCACATTTTGTCAGTAAATACAACCGTGCTAGAGATAAAAGTAATACAACGGGAATCAGGGACCCGACTATGTACTCAACACCCCGAGCACTGGGTTTCTTACCTATTTTCAGGTTTAAATGAAATTCATGAAAGTACTTTGTTAACTGTCACATGCCATATAAATATTATATATTATTATATTAACACTACATTATCACAAATGTAAGAAATCACTAAATCTAAGTGACTCAAAATTGTCATTGTACCTTTTATCCAAAAGTGCATACTAAAAATCCAAACTGCTAAAGAAGGTATGAAAAGTCTTAAACCATTATAAAAGATAAGAAATGCTCAAAACTTCTACCCTTTTCACAAAACCTCAGTACCTATTACAAGCCTTTTCCCTTGGTCAGCTTCAATTAATCAGGGTCTGAAATCTATACTTATCCAATTGCTTAAGCAGTACTCCACTAGAAGCAACAACAATCAATAAAAAACAAATTGCAGATTAGATCATCTTTGCCTACATTTTTATGTATTATTTTTACAAAGTTTAATTTAGAACACTAAATACTAAATAGAAATTTAAAAAACTAAACAGACATTTCAAATTATAACAAANAAATAGAAATTTAAAAAACTAAACAGACATTTCAAATTATAACAAATAGCTTAAATTTAATTTATAATTGTGGCACTAAATATATACCAGATATTGTTCTAAGCACTTTATAAGAACTGACCAATTAATAGTCATATGGATCCTATGAGGTAAGTAATATAGTTACATCCACTGTACTCATTGTCATATAGGCCCTATGAGGTAAGTAATATAGTTACATCCACCGTATTCTCAATCGACTCGCAGAAGCATTAAGTAACATGCTCTAGGTCACAAAGCTAGTAAGTGATAGAATCTGGTTTCAAGTCCCGGCAATGTCATTCTACAATACACATTCTTAGTCACTAGGCTATGAAAACACTTAGGAAGTTACAAAGCAATGATTAATATGGAGCAAACATTAATATTATATAAAAAATATAAAACTGAAAATGTCAATTTTTATGACATGTTCACTTATATTTTGAATATTTTTAAGTACAAAGGAATTTATTCCTATTTAGAATCAATTGTGCCCAAGTAAGAATTTATAAATTAGGGTTTTACTCTGATCATCTGATTCACTTGCATCTCTTCCTACTGTGCCAGTGTACGGCATGGTAGGAAAGCAATAAACATCAGGTGGATAAATAAATAAAAATGACAAATGCATGTTTGTGACCCAATGAGGATAATGAAATAGAGAGACACCAGTCTGTTGATGAAAAGCTATTCTGGTGACCATACTGGTATCTGATGGAAGATGTTTAAGGAAAAGTGCCAAGACTCCACTTTCTAGGAATAGCTCTAAAACAGTAAATAAACAGAAGGAAAGAATGTTTGACACCAATTTTTCATTTTTTTAAGCATTAAAGTATGTATAATAAGACTTCCTCTGGCTTCAAAAGTCACAATGATTTCCTCAAGTGTTAAGTTTCTTATAAATGCATGGCATACACCAAATCTTTCAGATGTAGCATTTCTAGGTAGGCTCTGCTCATTACCATTGTCTAAAACATCAGAAAGACAAGAGCTATAGTTGCCTAATCCTGCATTTTATTTCAATTATGAGAATTATTAGAATTCCATCATCAACCTCAACATTTAAGATAATTAGCACAATTACAAAAACAAATGTACTTTTTAGCAGTTTGCTAACATTACCAACTTAAGAAGGAGAAATTGTGAAATTTGTGGGAATTCTATATAAATTCACAAGAAAATCTTCACCTCCAGCTTGAGAAAAGATCTTCAGAAACTGAATAGGCAGGGAAGACTGGATCAAGATTAAACCAAGTACCTGAGCCACCTCAGGGAATAAAATAGTTTAGATGAACACCCTACACCATGAAGGATTAGATTAAGGACAGAGTAAGTAAAAGTAACCCCAGAGCATGACAAGAGACTAACGTCATGTTCAGAAACATGAAAAAAAAAGAAATAAAGTAAGAGATGGCAAAGAACTCAGAAAGTACACAGCATTTGTTGACCTGAGTCAACTAAATGAAACTGGAAAGATGAAGGGTAAGAGAGTACATATTCACTTGAACAACTGACCGGAACTTAAACATTATCATGAATGTCGATCAGCACTCATCAAAAGACAGGCACCTTTATGTTGGCAGGATATGGAGTGGAAAGATGGATGTTCACCAAGGCACTGGTCAAAGTCAAGCTGAACTGCAAAGCATAGAGGTATGCTTGCAATCTTATCAGGGGAGAAAAAGCTCATGGCTGATGAACCAAGAGAAAAGCACTCTGAAGACTGAAGAAATTTAAGCGAAAAAATGGACTACCCCTGTCACTGGAAGAAGAGATGGAAGATTGACTACACTTACAACAGAATGGAGACCCAAAGATGGCAGACGTAAGAAGGGTCGCCAGCGACGAAGACGGAGAGATGGACTGGTAGCCTTTGCAGGGCCTACATGGTTACGTTTGACCCAGGGCAGGGATGCATGGTGACACAATGATGAGGCCTTCGTTCTGCAGTGGCTAGAATGAGGCTGTGATGAGGATGGCGAGGAGGACTACATAATTAAAAAAGAGAACACTTTACTTAGACCACGTCACTGGGAGGCCAGTTATTCTTAAAAGCAACGTATGGTCAGACTTTGATTTCTATGGTCTAGTACCTTTTAACCAATCATAATCTAGAAAAGGATCGTAAATGAACATTAGTTAAAGGCATATAAAGTGGAAATACATAACCACAGTATCAGGTTATATTCCACAGCTTCTATTCAATACACATTTAAAATATTTACATATCCTCATGTGTATAGCACAGATTCATGGAATTACTTTAAAGCCACGAATATGGAATTATTACAGCAAATTCTTTTTAAAAAAGCACACACACACAAAACATGTAACACATACAAAGAATTACATGTAAAAGAAAACTGCATGGTGATAGGCACTGGTAAAAGATTTTCTTAGAAGGAATAAGTGATAAGAAAAAAAAAGCCACTTCAAAATCCCTCAGAAACAGGATGCCATGCATCAATTATCCTCTTACTTATGCTGACAAGTTAAATAGAAACTATCATGGCTTATTAGCCATCTTCTAGTTATGAGGACTTTCCTGGTGGCTCAGATGATAAAGCATCTGCCTACAATGTGGG
>SJYQ01096378.1:0-34438 GCA_006410935.1 Redunca redunca
TCCTAAGGTTTGAGAAAAAGAGATGCTAAAAGATCACGTGAGGTTGGATCAGAGCTGGCATTGTAACAAACCCAACAGTAGCTCATGCAAGGAGAAGACATTGGGAGCAGGACTTACATATCAGAAGACGATAGCCAAGAGAGAAAGAATGAAACCAACCCACAGAAAGAAATCCTTGGTTTCTGCAGCTATAATGCTCTTTTTAAATAGCACTTGTCTTGTAATGGGAGCAAGCACCTGCTTTCTGACAAGAACTCAGTCTGAAATAACCACTAAGGAATCTACAACGGAGTCATTCCTCACTGGAATGGACTGTCAGCAGCATCTATCCTGTGCAGCAAGTCAGCACCATTTATTACAAACAACCAGTGCCACGTGCCTCTTAATGAGATGCAAGTAGCTGGCATCCCTCAGGGTATTTTCCTGCCCAAAAGTCATTAATCTGAAACAAACCAAGTCTTTTGACATAAATTACCAGTGTTATAAGAAATATAAAGGACAGAAGCGCAAGTTAAATGACATCTTAGGTAAGCAGTCAGATAAACTAAAATGTGAAATCCATTCTACAAGCAATTAGTCTGGTCTTTTTTTAAAAAAAAATCAATTTCATAAAACAAACAAACAAGAGGAATGAGAGGACTATTCAAGGACTTAAAAGGACTAAAAAATGCAGTTATAAAATGAAATCATGGTCCTCAACTGGATTTAAAAACCACCAAACAAAAAATCCAACCAGATGCAATGCAAGGCCCTTGAATGTCTTCAGGGAAATCAACTATAAAAGATAGTTGGGGAAATAGGAATACAGACTGAATATTGGGGAATTAACAGTAGCTTTCTTAGGTCTGATAATGTAGGAAAATGTTTGTATTCTTAGTACACATGTATTAAAGAATTTAGAAGTGAAGTGTCACGACTGTCAAACTTTGAACAGATTTTGTAAAATTAAGCAGATTGTATAAACAGTTAAAGATAGATAAGTAGTTAAAGCCAAATGTTAGCAATTGTTTATTCTAGATGGTGGGTGTTCATTGTACCTACTTTTCAACATCCCATATATTTAAAATTTTTCATAACAAACAGTTGAAAAAATAACACACATATTAAAAATAACCATCTTGGAAACCCCTTAGGAAGACATCAGGTGAAACCTGACCATCCTTCTCTCAATAAACCACACTTAACCGTTCTTTAAGGCTTCCCCAGCGGCTCAGTGGTAGAGAATCTGCCCGCAATGCAGGAGCTACAGGAGACACAGGTTCAATTCCTGGGTCAGGAAGATCCCGTAGAGAAAGGCATGGCAACCCACCCCAGTATTCTTGCCTGGAGAATCCCAGGGACACAGGAGCCTGGTGGGCTATAGTCCACGGGGTCACAAACAGTCATGTCACGGACATGACTGAAGAGACTTCGCAAGCACATATCAAAGGAATGATTTCAGTGAGCCCTAAAAGTTCCTACATTACTGCTAGAACAAATATTGTACATACATCTTCAGTTTCAGTTCAGTCGCTCAGTTGTGTCCAACTCTTTGCAACCCCATGAATCGCATCATGCTAGGCCTCCCTGTCCATCACCAACTCCCGGAGTTCACTCAGACTCACGTCCATCGAGTCGGTGATGCCATCCAGCCGTCTCATCCTCTGTCGTCCCCTTCTCCTCCTGCCCCCAATCCCTCCCAGCATCAGAGTCTTTGCCAATGAGTCAACTCTCCGCATGAGGTGGGCAAAGTACTGGAGTTTCAGCTTTAGCATCATTCTTTCCAAAGAATACCCAGGGCTGATCTCCTTTAGAATGGACTGGTTGGATCTCCTTGCAGTCCAAGGGACTCTCAAGAGTCTTCTCCAACACCACTGCTCCTGACAAAGCTGTTGCTTGTGTTCAGGGGGAATGCAGCACAATAAATCCCCATCAAGGTCTAGAATCACCATCACCCTACTAGGATCAACAGAGGGAAAAGCAGGTTTGCCACTCCATCCAACACTCGTTTTCTATGAGCAGGTTTAGCTGAACCTACATAAATGAAATACACATCTGATACACCTCTATCACAACTTCCTCAAATCAGAACTATGATTTTAAGCAAGCCTTCATCTGTCCATAAAAAAGTAATAGGCCTAATTCCCTGTCTTTTCCCAAATGGATGTAAGGTCAAATCAGCCCCGAGGATATAAAAACACATTATGCATTAGCAGCGTTCTGCTATATAGTATGTTCTCCTCTTCCCTGAACGTGTGTTAACCAGGAGGTCAGGGCAGGGGTGGGCCATGCTGCTACTGCAGCGTCTAAACCAGCTGGACCATGTGCAAGTCATGCTCAAAAAGGCTCATTCACGAGGTGTGTTCACTGAGATTTCCAGTGTCAGATGGCGTTCGCGTAAGGAGAGTTTGCATAAAGAAGGACAAGGCTGGGAGGCCCAAAAATCAAGTAAGGGAAGAATTTTCATCATCAGGCCTAAAGAAGATAGACCATTTAAAAATGAGCTCTAGGCAATCAAGTTGTAATGAGCATTTGCTTGTAGAGAATATTTAATTATTAAAAATGAATAAGTTTGTAACTTATTCATCTTCAATAATAGAAATATCTTAAGTATAAATAAGTGGTCACTAAGTAGAACATGTGTGTGGTAAACAAAGACATGTAACAGTGAAAGGACCAAAAGATACCAATTATTCATGAGGCACCTGGTTACTGAATGTCTGTTATGCACTAAATATGCGTGAGATTTCTGAGGTACTAACTGCACAGAGGCACTAAATATATATGAGCACTTAAAATACATGAGGTTTTAGTCTGGCTGCCCATTGGAAACACTCCATCCTGACCCCACATCCCTTCTGCCCAAGAAACACAAATGAAATAGAAATTAGCCAGCTGTTCACCTAGCTAATTGGCAAGCTGCTACTGCTGACCAGTTACGTTTGTCTCTGAGTTTTTATGATAACGCAAGTGTGTGTCAGTGGCCCACGGCGCCTTCAGTCTGCAGACCTCCTGCCTGCACTTCAACTCTGGTCCTGCAACCACGTCAGAGAGAAAGGCCAATGCAGTGGGGAGAGAGGGGACACACTGGCCTTGTGAGCCCCGGGATACTGGTGGGCCTCTTCCTTCCCATCTGCATCCTCTCTGCTGGGACTTGACTTACTCCATTTCCCCACCTTGCTTCTGTGTTTCAACTGCTTTAAACAGACAATGTGATCTGAGCATTTAGAGAACGCCAGGGGCATTCCCTGGCGGTCCAGTGGTTAAGACTCCACGCTTCCAACAGGGCTCAAGTTCAATCCCTGGTCAAGGAACAAAGATCCGCATGCCAAGCTTTGCAGACAAAAATGAAAAAGAAAGGAAGGCACTATTTAGAGTCACAATGAGTTAAACGTCATCCAATCCATTAAATGTACCATGTTACATTTAGAGGAAGAGAAAGATGATGGGAAAGAAGAAAAATGAGGCTTCAACTCCCATCCCCAGCTTTTGAAGTGAGCAGGAAACAGATTGTAAAATCTATCATGGAGGGAAAAAGAAAACATGAAGAGAAAAAGGTTCAGATTCAGAAAATCAATGTTCCTAATTGATGCATCCCCTCAGTTCTCAACATCACCATCCCCTCCCATGCCTTCAAAGAGCAGGATGGCCTTTCAGAGGTGATGAGATCATTGCCATGATATTGTTTGCATAATAAATGCTAAATTTGATTGGAACAAAAAATAAAAACCTCCATAAAAAGTCATAAATGCAGCAAAACGCAAAGAAATACTGAGACTGATTCTTGGGTCACCTCCTATTTTAAACCCCTGACTAGAAGACCTAAACAGACATTTCTCCAAAGAAGACATATGGATGGTCAATGAGCACACTGAAAGATGCTCATCACCGCTAATTATCAGAGAAATGCAAATCAAAACTACAATGAGGTACCATAGTCAGAACAGCCATCATTAAAAAGTCTGCAAATAATAAGTGCTAGAGAGGGTATGGGGAAAATGGAACCCTTCTACACTGTTGGTGGGAGTGTAAATTGGTGTAGCCACTAAGGAAAACAGCATGCAGGTTCCTCAAGAAACTAAAAATAGAGTAGCCATATGATTTACCAATCCCACTCCTGGGCACATACTCTGATAAAACTCTAATTTGAAAGTATATATTCACCCCTACGTTCATAGCAGCACTATGTATAATAGCCAAGACATGGAAACAACCGAAATGTTCATCAGCTGATGAACAGATAGAGAAAATGTGGTTTATATATGCAATGGAATCTTACTCAGTCATACAAATAACAAAATAATGCCATTTGCAGCAACATGGATGGCCCGAGAGATTATCATACTAAGTGAAGTCAGAAAGAGAAAAACAAATACCAAATGATATCACTTATATATGGAATCTAAAATGCAACACAACTAAACATAGAAACATTTCTGGCTTTCAGACAGACAGAATAGTTTTGTGACTGCCAAAGAATGGGTGATGGGGAAGGAAGCACTGGTACTTTGAGATTAGCAGCTGCAAACTATTATATACAGAGTGGATAAACAACAAAGTCCTACTATATAGTGCTGCTGCTGCTGCAGAGAACTGTAAATCAATATCCTGTGATAAACCACAATGGGAAAGAATATGAGAAAGAATATGCATATATATATATATATATATANTATTTACAAACAGTGTGAACAACAAAGGCTTAATTTCCAAAATATACAAGCAGCTCATACAATTCAATATCAAAAAAATAAACAACTCAATAAAAAATGGGCCAAAGATCTAAATAGACATTTCTCCAAAGAAGACACACAGATGGCCAAAAAGCACATGAAAAGATGCTCAATATTACTAGTTACCAGAGAAATGCAAATCAAACCTACAATGAGGTATCACCTTACACTGGTCAGAATGGCCATCATCAGTTAAGACTACGAACAACAAATGCTGGAGAAAATACGGAGAAAAGGGAATCTTCCATACTATTGTGGGAATGTAAAGCGGTGCAGCCACTATGAAAAACAGTATAGAGAGTTCTTATAAAACAAAAAATAGAGCTATTGTATAATTCAGCAACTCCACTCCATAAAAGACAAAAACTCTAGTTTGAAAAGATACATGTACCCCAATGTTCATAGCAGCACTTTTTACAATAGACAAGACATTGAAACAACCCGAGCACACATCAGCATACAACTGGCTTAAGAAGATGAGATATATATAGATATATATATATAGTTGATTACAATACTGTGTTAGTTTCAGGTGTACAGTAATTCAGTTTATACATAAAACTGAACATACACACACACAGGAATACTACTCAGTCATTAAAATGAATAAAATATTGCAATTTTCAGCATTATGAATGGACCTAGAAAATACTGTATTTAGTGAAATGTCAGAGAAAGATATATATGATATCACTTATGTGTGAAATTTAAAAAATAATGCAAATGAATATATATACAAAACAGAAACAGACTCACAAATATACAAAACAAACTTATGGGTATCAAAGGGGAAAGACGAGCAGGCAGGGATAAATTAGGAACATGGGATCAACAGATACATATTACATAAAGTAGATAACCAACAAGGANCGAGCAGGCAGGGATAAATTAGGAACATGGGATCAACAGATACATGCTACATAAAGTAGATAACCAACAAGGATTTACTGTTATAAGCACAGGAAGATACATTCAACATCTTATAATAACCTATAATAGAAAAAAATCTAAAAAGTATATACATATATATATAATTGAATCACTTTGCTATACACTTGAAACTAACACAATATTGTAATCAACTGTACTTCAACACTTTGGGCTTCCCAGGTGGAGTCGGTGGTAAAGAACCCATCTGCCAATGCAGGAGACATAAGAGACACAGGTTGAATCCCTGGGTCAGGAAGATCCCCTAGAGAAGGGCATGGCAACCCACTCTAGTATTCCTGCCTGGAGAATCCCATGGACAGAGGAGCCTGGTGAGCTACAGTCCATGGGGTCGCAAAGAGACGGACACAACCGAAACAACTTAGCACACACATACTTCAACAACAACAACAAAAAAACAGAAACAAAACAGTTCAAGGGAGCAGAAGGTAACTAAAAAGGATTTGAGGTGATGGAAAGTTGACCACAGAATTGTCCCTTGTTTCTAGCACTGTTAAAAAGATGGCCATGCCTAACTTTCTCTGAAATCAAGATACGTGTAATCAGCTTTCTTTTAGAAAGGCATTAGGCTCCCATTGCCTGGGGAAAGCCCATCCCAGGCTCACAAGCTGGCTCTGCCACTTACCGGGGCTGTGACTTCAGGCAGCGAGCAGGTGTGCGCTCCATTTCCTCATATTCGCAGCGGGACAGGTACTATCTACCACGCAGCACTGCCACAGCCGTGCTTGGAGCTGATGTTAAATAATGCAGGTAAACGTACAAACTGAGGCTGCGAGAGAAGAAAAAGCCATGCCACCTTCTTTGGCAAAAGAGAGGTGAGGCCACAGTAAACGCTGAAGGGCCGAGGTGAGTTGTAAGTATCAGAGACGCTGTCACTCTAATGAGTTGTGAATTTTAGAGCATTTCAGCCTAATTTTCAAGAAACTTTCACCTAGGGTTTGCCAACTTCCTTCCAAACATGGGGCCTGGGGGTGGGTCAGGCCACCTGGAGCAGGCACAGGACCTATTGCCTGGAGATGTGACCCTACTCCTAATTCTCTTGGCTTTGAGCCTCACCAGCATTATTTCCTGTCTGTCTAGAAACTGGACTCTCTTCGGTGATGGTACCAAACTCTTCCTTGGAGTAGGAGGTTATTAGTTAAAATAGCATTAACTGTGCCAGGAATGTACCCGGAAAGTGCCAAAGAAGAGAGAAAACTAACAGGCAACTGTAGATGCTCGGGGTGTGGGAGAGAAGGCCCAAAGTCCATGCAGGAAGAAGTCAGGGGCAGGATGAAGGGAAGGGGTTCACAATGGGCCAGCAAGCCTATGTAACAAGCATCCCTTTCAAAGGCCAGTAAGAGCCATTTTCAACCCCGGCAAGATGAATAAACGTCTACTGGTTTTGAAAGGCCTTCAGATCAATCTTTTTACAAATGTCTCACATACCTAACTGTGCTTTCTACCATCAGAATAAAAGCCACAGATACACGGACCACAGAACTCTGAAAGTGTGGCTAAAAATAAGTGAAGACCTTTGCCCTAAAACATGACATACTTCCCAAACCCTGCACTAAATTTCAGGCATCCAGTGACCCCTCGAATATCTGGACCTCCCACACCAAGAGGGATTCCCAACTCACCTCCAACAGCGCCAGGGGCTGCAGGCATGGATGGCCGCATGTTACCCATGCCGTGTAACAAAGGGATCATTTGAAAATATAAGTGTTTACTATCTGGTCTAGTGACCTTTTGTTTTCAACTCCTGTTAAGCAGCTCTGTCATATGCCTCCTCCTCTGACATTCTGCTATGATAAAATACTTTGTTTACCTACACATCTACTAGATGCTAAGGTACATGAGATGAAGACTGTGTCTTATTCAATTTTGTGTCTTTGTTGTTGAATGAATGCTCTTTAACCTTTTATTAACAACACCAACCTCTTCCCTGGAGCGAATGTCCCTTCTCCACTTTCAATGGCTCCAGTAGAACTGCCAATCATGAAACTCTGTCAACCCAGCTCCTTCAGAGGAGCACGTGACCAAGGTCTGTCCAGTGCTCTTGACCGCAGTCGTTGGCCAAGGTATAACTATGTGAGCAGAACCGGGGCAATCAGAGTCCTATGCTGGGATTTCACATCGGGACTCTGGAAACAAAAACTCCCTTTTGTCTGGAAACGTGTGGCTATTTGTGGTCATCACCTCCTTCCAAAACAGTGCATGTGCAGTAGGAGAACATAAGACCAAAACCTCAAAAGGGACAAAGCTGAGAGAGTATACCTGGATACAGCTGTACCTGAAGACTATCCATCAGTTTCCCTCAGTTGCATGAACCAATAAACTGCCCTTTCCACTTGCGCTTGTTATAATTGTGTTTCTATTACTAGCAGCCAGAAGAGTCCTGACTAATACACTAAACCTCATTTTCCTCAACTGAAGATGAAAAGGTTTAGGGTACGACATTAAGGGCTTCCCTGGTGGTTTCAGTGGTAAAGAATCCGCCTGCTAATGCAGGACACACAGGAGTCACAGTTTCCACCCCTGGGCCGGGAAGGTGCCCAGGAGAAGGAAATGGCAACCCACACCAGTATTCCTGCCTGGGAAATCCCATGGACAGAGGAAATTGAGGTAGCAGAGTTGGACAGGATTTAGCAACTGAGCACACACAGGCACACACACAGGCACACACACATAATGTTCAAAGTCTCTCCCAAAGCCTCAGAGTTTACATATTTCTTACCAAATGGTTTAGGCAAGTATAATGGCCAAGCAGTGGAGAAAGAGACAAGACCAGTACGGCCCTGAAATTTGCTTGATATTTCATTCAGATCTCAGACCTGGTACCTAAAACAATGTCTCACACATAGTTCAGTTCAGTCGCTCAGTCGTGTCTGACTCTTTGCGACCCCATGAACTGCAGCACGCCATGCCTCCCTGTCCATCATCAATTCCCGGAGTTTACCCAAACTCAGGTCCATCGAGTTGGTGATGCCATCCAGCCATCTCATCCTCTGTGATCCCCTTCTCCTCCTGCCCCAACCCCTCCCAGCATCAGGGTCTTTCCCAATGAGTCAACTCTTCGCATGAGGTGGTAGGTCTTGTTAAATATTTTCAAGTTAACTACAGGCAATGCCAAGTGTTGTGGTCCAGAGATTTTCACATTTCTAGGATGTGTTTCCTACCTGACTCTGTCTCTGTGACTCTCTGTCTCAGCTTACTGGAGGAGCTGCAGCGAATATTCTCATAATAAAGGGTCAGAATTCTGAACTTTACAATACCCCAACCATATCCAGTTCAAAAGCATCAATTCTTCAGCGCTCAGGTTTCTTTATAGTTCAACTCTCACATCCATACATGACTACTGGAAAAACCATAGCTTTGACTAGATGGACCTTTCTTGGTAGAGTAATGTCTCTGCTGTTTAATATGCTATCTAAGTTAGTCATAGTTTTTCTTCCAAGGAGCTAGCATCTTTTAATTTCATGGCTGAAGTCACCATCTGCAGTGATTTTGGAGCCCCCCAAAATAAAATCTCTCACTGTTTCCATTGTTCCCCCATCTATTTGCCATGAAGTGATGGGACTGGATGCCATGGTCTTAGTTTTCTGAATGTTGAGTTTTAAGCCAACTTTTTCACACTCCTCTTTCCCTTTCATCAAGAGGCTCTTCAGTTCTTTTTCGCTTTTTGCCATAAAGGTGGTGTCATCTGCGTATCTAAGGTTATTGATGTTTCTCCTGACAATCTAGATTCCAGCTTGTGTTTCTTCCAGTCTAGCGTTTCTCATGATGTATTCTGCATACAAGTTAAATAAGCAGGGGGACAATATAAAGCCTTGACATACTCCTTTCCCCATTTGGAAACAGTTTGTTGTTCCATGTCCAGTTCTAACTGTCACTTCTTGACCTGCATACATATTTCTCAGGAGGCAGGTCAGGTAGTCTGGTATTCCTATCTCTTTAAGAATTTTCCAGAGTTTGTGGTGATCCACACACAGTCAAAGGCTTTGGCATAGTCTATAAAGCAAAAGTAGATGTTTTTCTGGAACTCTCTTGCTTTTTATATGATTCAGTAGATGTTGGCAATTTGATCTCTGGTTCCCCTGCCTTTTCTAAATCCAGCTTGAACATCTGGAAGTTCATGGTTCACGTACTGTTGCAATTGACTTGGAGAATTTTGAGCATTATTTTGCTAGCATGTGAGATAAGACCAATTGTGTGGTAGTCTGAACATTCTTAAGCACTGCCTTTCTTTGGGATTGGAACGAAAACTGACCTTTTCCAGTCCTGTGGCCCACTGCTGAGATTTCCAGATTTGCTGGCATACTGAGTGCAGCACTTTCATGGCATCGTCTTTTAGGATTTGAAATCACTCAACTGGAATTCCATCATCTCCACTAGCTTTGTTCGTAATGATGCTTCCTAAGGCCCACTTGACTTTGCATTCCAGGATGTCTGGCTCTAGGTGAGTGATCCAACCATCGTGATTATCTGGGTCATGAAGATCTTTTTTGTATAGTTATTCTGTGTATTCTTGCCACCTCTTTTTAATCTCTCCTACTTCTGTTAGGTCTGTACCATTTCTGTCCTTTATTGTGCTCATCTTTGCATGAAATGTTCCCTTGGTATCTCTAACCTTCTTGAAGAGATCTCTAGTTTTTCTCATTCTATTGCTTTTGAACTGTGGTGTTGGAGAAGACTCTTGAGAGTCCCTTGGACTGCAAGGAGATCCAACCAGTCGATCCTCAAGGAAATCAATCCTGACTATTCATTGGAAGGACTGATGCTGAAGCTGAAACTCCAATACTTTGACCACCTGATGCGAAGAACCAACTCATTGGAAAAGACCCTGATGCTGGGAAAGATTGAAAGTGGGAGGAGAAGGGGATGACAGAGGATGAGGTGCTTTGATGGCATCATCGACACGATGGACATGAGTTTGAGTAGGCTCTGGGAGTTGGTGATGATCAGGGAAGCCTGGCATGCTGCAGTCCACGGGGTCTCAGAGGGTCGGACATGACTGAGCAACTGAACTAAACTGAACTGAACCAGATCCAGAGGAGCTGACACAGGGTGAGACACCTCCCAGGGTCCCACCTCTCTGAGGGTCCTGCCTTCTTACTCTCCCCATCCTGTTCTGGTCTCACCTGTGATTTTCCTACCGTAACTGGCCCAACCACAACCATCCTCCTGGCTTCTCTGCTTCAACGTATCTGCAGCATTCATGTTCTGGTGAGAGATGGCACAGTACCAGCCCTGGTCAGGGAGGGTAGAGAAACCCCAGGCGGTTGTAACACCCAGGGCCTCTGTCTCCTTAGAGGAGGATGGGAACCAAAGGACACAGCCAGCAATTAGCAGCAGTAACTCATGAAGGGACTGAACCGCTTGGTACACAGAAAAGATCTGTCATTCAGGTGTCACCAGTCCTTCCTGAGGCTCTTGGTAGCCAGAAACTCCAGCCAAAAAGAGGAAAACCACAAATGCAATTTCTAAGGCTATAAGAAGTCATGAAATCTGCAGTGGATCTAAAGGAAACGACAGAGAGGAGGTTACCATACACTCACTCAGCAAGATCGTCCTTAAAATTATTGACATTTTGAAACATCTCTCTTTTCCCAAAATGTCTGTTTCTGAAGACATTGACCATTCCCTCTCCCCACCTCGTGCCCTGCCCCATGCTCCCTTCTTGGCCGTCATGTGTCTCCAGTTCACTTCTCATTTAGAGCCATGTGGTTCTTTCTCCTCTTGCCTTTTCCAATCCATTTCTCACCATCTCTTACCTGCACCCCTATCCCCAAACCCCACACATGTCCAGGATCTGAGAAAGTAACCCAGGATCCTTCTGCTTTACAAGCTGAAAAGGAATGGAAATGCAAATGCTTCTAGTATTTTTCTCTGCCACATATATAAAAATGGGAAATTTGCTAAACCCTTTCCTTCCAAATAAAGAAGAAAATGAAGAGTTCATAGAACACGTATCTTGCCCTAGAACAAATAGTCTAGCAGGCCTGAGTGTCTCATTTCATTATAGAAAATGTATCAATTAGATAATGCCTCCCATGTTTTCCTCCTGGTATTCTGGGTGCTTCTCATTCTTTGGTTCCAGTTACCATAACTATGCTTACAGAGCTGGGAGTGGCAGTGTTCCCACTGGCTTGGGTTTTCTTCCACGCCCACTAGGCCATGCAATATTATGCTCCAAGGGACAGAGGGATGACTTTGGCCACAGAGGAATCTGGCAATTGGCCAGGCCCTGAACCATCTCCCTCCTGGTGTGGTCTTGAGGTCAGTTTGTCTAACTTTACCAGGAAGCCACAGGGGCCAGAAGAATCAAAGCTAAGACAAGAGAGCAAGATAAACACAACTGACCTGACCACCTGAATAAACTCGTCATTTCGACACTTTAAACTGTTGGGGGAAATCTTACAAGCGGGTTATGAATTTGAGGGCTGATAGGAAACTGAAGTCAACAAAGCATTAGATTCTGTTATCTATGTGGTTTGAATTAGCCAGGGGCCAGTTGTCTGCTTGCTCCCCTGCAGCAAATTACTAGTGTTAAATGTTACCCCTGCAAGGCTGTGACAGACAGAACATCCCTTAAACCAAGTATGTGTCCAACAGTTCTCTTTCCAGCAGTAAGATCTACAAACCAGACTTGAGCTTAAAAATTCATGAAACATTTTTCAAGGACAAACAGTTGAAGTTTCAGCCAAAGGTAGGGTTATCAAGTTGTCCTAGCTTGCCCAGGACTGAAGTTTCCCAAGACATGGGGCTTTCAGTGCTAAAGCCAGGACAGTTCCAGGCAAATCCTAGATGGACCTCAACCCTAGTAGAGGTTGAATCGGAAGGAAGGGGGTGGTACACTCGAGGGAAGGTAGAGAGGGAGAGAAAATAAACACCTTCGAAACAGTAAAACCTCTTTAGTTCAAAACCAACTACAGATGTCAACCGTGCCAAAGTGTGTACAAACTATTTTTTCAATAAAGGGTTTATGGCCAATGACTTTGGGAGATGCTCCACGCAAACTCCATCAGCTCTCCTTTACAAGGTCTCCATGCACATCAACACACTGAAGGCTCTGAGAAGTCCTGCATGGTGAACATACCTTAATTTGGTGCTTTCAGGGTGTCCCAAGTCTGTTGCACCACACAAGCCTTTTTTTTCACTTAATGTTTATGATCATCCAACTGAACACACTTTGAGAAATGGGGGTCTTGTTCACAAAACCATAAGCAACCGAGGAGGTACATGACTTAGACTCGGTAAGACACACACATCTACTTAAGAGGCCAAAACATTCCTCTTTGTATTCAGTTAAAAGCATAGTGAAAACTGAGCTAAAAGAGAGCCACAATTTGTATTTTTAAAAAGACATTTGGGGAAAATGACTGAAGTGTATGTAGGATATTAAAGATGAACTGAACCAGTAAAAACACTGCTGAAAGACTAAAGAACCTGAAACATAATCTGAAGTGAATTTTGTGTCAGATATATGTAAGAGATTTATTTATTCATTCATTCCACTTATTCATTCACCTAAATTAAGCATGTATGTTCTAGGCACTGTGCTAGGCCCAGGGATAATACAGTAACAAGAGAGGGTGATAAGGTCTCCAATGCTTGGGGCTTCCAATCTTAAATGTCACTACATGCTTCCCTGGTGGCTCAGAGGTTAAAGCGTCTGCCTGGAATGAGGGAGACCCGGGTTCAATCCCTGGGTCAGGAAGATCCCCTGGAGAAGGAAATGGCAACCCACTCCAGTACTCTTGCCTGGAGAATCCCATGGAGGGAGGAACCTGGTATGCTATAGTCCATGGGGTCCCAAAGAGTCGGACACGACTGAGTGACTTTACTTTACTTACATGTTAACTAACAATCTTTTAACAATGAGAAAAAGAACTACAGGGATCCACAGGAGATTCCTCTGGGTCAGATTTAAGGGGCAGACACGATGCGTTCCCATGGAAGGTGATATCAAAGCTTATACCCAATGGATGAAGTGGGTGGGCCAGTCCAGTGTGTGCAGGAGTGTGGTGTCACGCAGCAGGAGATTGTTTTGGGCATAAGGTACAACGTATGCAAAGGCCTGCTGGTGATACAGAGCTCAGAGCATACTCTACACAGGCAAGAGTCCTGTTCCTGAAGTCAGAGCTAGAATTCATTTTGACATTCAGATGGGCCACTTTGGCTACTATTATTATCACTATTATATAAAGGAAGAGACTTTTGCATCAAGCAAAGGTTAAATCTGACCCTCCCTACACCTCTAAGGGTCTAGAGCTTTGCAACTGGGCGAATTCCACGATTCCCTTCAGCATCTAATGTTTAAAGCTTACAGACCTCTCTCCTTTCGTAAAGTAAAGCTCCCCACAAAGTCATAAAACTACATATGAACAGGCAGTATATTTCTGATTCCTTTTTCCTTCACTCTGCACCTTTCTTGTTCCCCCAAAACTGCCACAGTGCCCACTTCATCAACCTTGACATCTCCTGGCTTCTTCATAAAATGCTTCCCGTAATCCAATACCTACAGAGCAGGCAAACATCACTGGGTACTTACTGAACCACTCGGAGTTTTTTAATTAAACCACAGGTGCTGATGCAAAGATGACTTCCCCAGGTGGTAAAGCACAGAAGCTTGGTGGAGACTTGGCTAGTAAAGTCCACCTCAGCTGAGTCCTCTCTGCAGCACGCAGAAGAGGACAAGTAATGGGTGGGATTGTTCAGGGGAAAACACTTACCCCTCTGAAATTCCAGGCTTTAGGAGATGGAAACATGGGAAAGTTGTTCTGCCGCTGTCGTTTAGGCCTGGAAGAGGACAAAAAAAGAGATGCACTCATTATTCAGAGGAAATCACCAGTTTCAGATGGAGTTTCATCAGAAGGAAGATGCTTGCAGAAATGGTCCAGGCAGAGTGAGGTGGCTGGAGTTTTCTACAGCTCAGCAATCTTGAGCAGCCAAACACACTCTAGACTCCTTCCCAGGCCCCCGGGAGGAAAGCTCCAAAGTCACTGAGAAAAGTCAATCCCTCACCTTTAAAAACAGGAAAATTTTAAAGAAAATTGAAAGTCTAAACTGGATGCAATTATAGAGCCAGACCAAACTCCAGTCTTTACTTTTCGCAAACAGAAGGCTCCCAAAGGGATGCCATCAGGTGATGTTTGTAGCTTTGGGTGCAGCCAGGAACCCTCCCTGTTGCTTGCTCGCTGGGGAGTCCCTGCTCCTCCACACAGGCCACACTTGGGCTCCCTGGACTTCTAAAAGGGACGGTTGACAGGACAACTGTTAAGCAGCCGCTGCCTAACAAGTCAGAACTGGCTTCCTTGCCTATTAATCTCTCCCCATGAATCAATCTCCTTAGATGCAACAGAGGCAGGTTCAAGTCGGGTCCACACAAGTGGCAGGTAAACGGTACAAAAGAGGAAAGATTCGGGAAGGGGGCTGGGGAGCCGCAGACACACCAGGAATGCCTTACTTCTGTCTTGTAAAGTGAATTCAATTTTGTGACTGCAACATACCCACAGGAACATGTATTGTGACATTTTTGTGGAGCGGTGGACACGACTGAGTGACTTCACTTTCACTTTTCACTTTCATGCACTGGAGAAGGAAATGGCAACCCACTCCAGTGTTCTTGCCTGGAGAATCCCAGGAACGGGGGAGCCTGGTGGGCTGCCATCTATGGGGTCGCACAGAGTCGGACACGACTGAAGCGACTTAGCAGCAGCAGCAGATAAATGACTCCTCCCCAAAATGCTATGTCTGTCTATATGGATAGTCAGATGCTGTGTTTGCTTGAAGTACCACTTCACTGAAAAGCATCTGTGTAGGAGGTTCACCTTGGACTTGCCCTGAGTCACTGATGTGCTGAAGGGTGGTGGTGTGGCTTTTCACATGATGCTCTGCCCTCTTTTTTGACCTCCTTGCCACAGTGGGCAGGAACGCAAGGTGACCACAGCACAGGCTCTGCAGAAGGTCAGGCCTGATACAAACCTGGACTGGCTCTACCATACCAGAACCCATCATATCCACCCCTTGAATCAGGCAGAAGACACAAACAAAACACAAGGTAATTATAACAGCAGCAGCTGACCGGCACTGAGAACTTAAAGCAGCATATGCTGAGCAGTTACTGTCACTACTCCCCACTGGGAGCTGGGCTTCACTGTTGCACCCATTTCATAAATATGAAAACAGGGACCTAAAAAGATATTAAGTGACTTGACTCTCATCACACAGGTGAAATCAGGATTCTGGTCTCAGGTGTGTGATCTCAAATCCCACAGCATTTTATTAGCTGTGTGACCTTGAGCCCGAGGTTGAAGCTCTTGAGCTTTCACATTCTTACGTGCAAAACAGGAGAGATAATACCCAGCGCCCAGAGCCAAGACGAGAGCAGGGCTCTGACTCCAGTGTTGCCACTGCTCAGTTCTCAGCAGATGTCAGCCCAGTGCCCACAGCAGAGCTGGGACAACTGGCTGAAACAGCTGGGAACTCCCGCCTGACGTGTCTTTGCATCTAACCCCCTTCTTCTGTCTCACCCTCCTCCTCACCCACGCATACAATGGAAACCTAGGCTAATAGCTTCTCAAGACAAACAGAGCAAATGTGGGTGGTTGTTTAGATTTAATACTCTTCTCTTATTAGGTACCATGTTGGTCTCAGCTCTTCTGAAGAGATATTTCTCCCTTTAAAAAAAAAAAAAAGCACACACACAAACAAACTTAGAATTGAACAGTACTTCTCCCTGGTTACCGTTCCCTCTCCTCCCAGGTTATAATTGGGCTTTGCTCTCCTAATTACCCGATGAGCTTCACTGCTTGCAAAGCAATAACATATACCGGAACACTGTGAGTCAGTGTGTCCCTGTTTCACACGCTGCAGTCCACAGAGCATGACAGTCGTGATAATTAACAGTGACGGAGTTACATGATGTGCCAGGGACTGTTGTAAGTATTCTGCCTACATAATCTAAATCTTAGAATAACAGGAAGATGGGTTCTTCTGCTATGCTATACTGTAATGTTAATACATTACACTGGCACTATTGCTGCTGCTAAGTCGCTTCAGTCATGTCCGACTCTGTGCGACCCCAGAGACGGCAGCCCACCAGGCTCCCCCGTCCCTGGGATTCTCCAGGTGAGAACACTGGAGTGGGGTGCCATTTCCTTCTCTAATACAGTGGCACTACGTATTACCATGTTTTATACATTTACATGTATGGCCTTGCTGCTGCTGCTGCTAAGTCACTTCCATCGTGTCCGACTCTGTGCAACCCCAGAGATGGCAGCCCACCAGGCTCCCCCATCAGTGGGATTCTCCAGGCAAGAACACTACACACATTTAAATATACAATAATGGTAACTTCATATCATAATATGTTTTCACATAATACTGTATATTATTATGGCATAATAGGGATATTACCATTATCCCATTTCAAACAGACAGGATAAACTGAGGTCCAGAGAGGTTAAACCAGATGCCAGAAGTCACATAGCTGGTAGGTAGCCAAGGTGGGATTCATACCCAGATGTGTCCGATTCCAGATTCAGGGGATGTAGCCCCTGTCAAACAGAGAGAAGCCCCACCAAAGAGGGCTTCCATGCGTTTGGAAGAACGCAGCCTAGGGGTTCCTTGTGGGAGGGCAGCGGTTTAGCAGGGCCTCACACTAAGAGGCCTCATAGACAAAGACAATGCATCAGAGCAAGTCCATCAATCCAGGGCACTCTTGGGCAACGCAATCACATTCCCAGTGGCTGGGGAAAGTGCCAAGAAACCTACCTAGAAGACGGCTGTCTCCAAATGCTGCTCCCCACCCCGGCATTCCACCACCAGCCAGGCTTCCAGATCATTCACCTTGGCTGCAGCCCCTTTTAACAATCTCATCTGGCATCAGGAGTCTCCTGATAGTTTCCTTCTCTCCAGCCAAACACCACCACCCACGTGGCCTCGAAGGACGGCTTCGGGCAGTAAAAGTCACCCTCCTGAGAAGGCTCCTTTAGAAGCCTTTAGGAAGCCCAGGGGAGCTCGCAGGCATGAAAGACAGCATCTCAGAAGCCAGTCAAAGCCAGGTGGGCACCACAGAAGGGGCAGCCAGTCCTGGGTATGTTTCTTTTGTTTTACAGGCAACTTCTTTGCACTGTCAGCAAAAGTCCAAGGGAGAAAATGGCACTTGGTTTTACAGGCTCCTCAGATCCAAGCTACACTGGGGGCAGTTCTCTGTAGTATATGGGGTCCTAAGGCCCCTAAGTGACCCAGATCTGTGCACAGCACGTGCACACGCGGTTAGGAAGCACAACCCACCCACGGATGTCGGGAGGGCAGTGCTGACCAGGGATCACCCACCTCCACCTCCACCCTCCACAGAGGGAGGGGGTGATGTGAGCCAGGGCTGGGCGAGCAGCAGGATAGAGACTGCAGAGACAGGAGGCGCAGATTCTTGACTGGAAGGAGGTTACAATCTTAGGAAAAACTGGAAAGAAAAGTCATAAACTCTCCACACTAGGGAGACCTCACAGTAGATACAGAAATGCCCAAGGTAAGAGTGAAAAGTCAGGAGTCAAGGTGCATCTAGGGAAAGATCTCAGATTCAGAATAAGGTCAGGAGTGACAGGCCTCAGGGTTAGAAACAGAATGTATTTTCCCACCACGTTAAACAAATGTGACTCTCTCCCACCACCAGAGAATGACGACCGCATCCACAGCATCTCCCAAGCGCCTGGGAGTCCGGCTGCTGCCGCTGCCAGCTCTGTGGAGGCCGAGGTCTGGTGCTAAGACCTGGGGCTCCAAGAGTCCCTCCCTCCCTTTCTTGCTGGGGGACTTCAGCCAGGCCACCTACTTTCTACTCCCCCTGAGCCTCCATCGTCTCATCTGGAAAATGGGGATAATAATCTCTTTATAAAAATGAAAAATTAATGTGCTATAAAAAAGGGAATAAACATAGTTGATTTAAAAATAACAATGTATTATACAAATGTTTAGCAGAGAGTCTGACATTTAATAGCCATTCAAACTTGCTGTTATTATTGAGTCAACATAACCAGTAAGGAAGGTATCACTTGCCATTTTCATTGGCAAGGCTCCTGTCAGAGAGACAATGAAATTTACAATTCTTACAAATTGTGTAATGTAAGTAAAATAAAACAAAGGCTTTAACATGCTATGAATATTTTGTTAGGTGACAATAACATGGTCATAAATATGAACATAGTGTAACTGTGAAAAGAGCCCTGACTTTCTACTGATATTTCCTGGTTTCCCACTCCCCTCTTCCTTTTCAAAGATCACCTTTGCCAGCATGTTTTATGTGTTGCAAATATTTTAATATCTTAACTGTCAGTCCAGAGCATATTGCTAACAAAACTTTCCTTGAATTTCTTTTCTTTTCTTTTATGTCTCTCTCCATGAGAAGCTGTAGAATTACTAGGAAAACAGCTATACTTTATAAGAAAAACTAAAGCCAGGTATTTCTTCTTCTGGTTGGACCACCGAAGATGTGGCGATTTCTTTCACATAAATGTCTTTTTAGTTTCTGTTTTGAGTATGTAATCAAGGATGGGCTGGCAGGTGCTTACCCCAGTGAAGACCCAAGTCTTCCTGGAGAAGCTCACTGGAAAGAGTTTGCAAAATGGACATCTCATCACTTGGGCTTGTCTTTCTCCTAAATATAAGTAGAAAGGCACTACTTGGTACATGTTTCTGTAGCTCACGGACTCACACTCAGCCTCATTCCAGTCACACCACGGCTGCAAGTCCAACTTTTTACTTCCTGATAAATTATGGAAAAAAGAACTATAGAACCTCAGATTGCTCAGCTGGTTCAGTCACTCAGCACCAGTTACATCCTCTTTACCACAGTCCTTTGGGGAATACACCCTGAAAGAGAGCCTTCTCTCCTTGGAGAATGAATCTGTAGCTCTTTATGTATAATAGACTCTCATTAATTTCTTTCCCTTTCCTTCCTAAGCACCTACTATACCCCCGCACAATGCCACATGTTAGAGAGACTGTGGCAAAGCAAAAAGATCAGTTCCTACTTTCATGGAGCTTGCAGAACAACCAGACCAAAAATTGTGGGGTGGCTGCTGTGGAGAGTGCGGTGGTAGGGAGTGCCAAAGAGCCTCAATCAAGGTTTGAAGAGCTAGAAGAAAGACTCGGCCAGGTGATGAGAAAAGGGAATGGCAGGCCAGGCCCCAGGAAAAGCATGTTCAAAGTGCAGGAGGTAAAAAACTAATCTTTGAAAAGATTAATCAAACAGACAAAACTGATCAAGTTAAAAGAGGGCAGGGAGAACACTGCAAATACTATTATGGATGGAGGCATAGAGCTATAGACACAACATCAAGTTAATGACAAAACACTGCTAGCAACGCCTCAACACGGTTAAATCTGAAAACTTAAAACATACATTCCTTCAAAAAATGTAACTTATCAAAAATATCTCAAGGAGAAATACAAAACCTAAAACCTCAATAACTAATAAAAAAAAATGAAAGAAAGCATCAGACCAGACAGTTATACTGATGAATTCTACAATACTTTCAAAACAGATCATTCCAATCTTACCCAGGCTGTTCCACAGAAGATAAAAAAGAGCCCAGAGGTTAAGGAGAGACAACACGTCTGAACAACTGGAATTAAAAGTATGACAACTGAAATTCTGTGAATAAGGAAATGGATTAAAAGAAGCTATGTTCATTAGCTTTACTCATTCTTATCAAATGGAAGACAACACAGAATTATATGATAATGAAAAATCTTTAAAAAAGAATGAAAATTCAAGTCACAGGAGATACCCATATGGTATGATACTATTGAGGAATGCACAAAGTAACACCCTGTTTATGGCCACGTGTAGTAGAAATGTAAGACTAAACAGGCTGTATCGACTGCAGAAGGCAGCTTCCTTCCCTCTGGCGATGAAGAGGGGAGAGCGACGGGGTGGAGCACACAGAAGGCTTCCTCTCTGCGTGGAATGTTTCCGTTATTCACATAAAAATTCTGAAGCCAACAGGGCAAAATGTTGCTGCTTATTCAATCTATATGGGGATACAGAGGTGGATATTATAATAGCTGATATTTTGCTATATGGGTAAAAAATTGTAGAACTAAAAATAGTAATAAACAGGAATAAATCATGGCAAAGCTATGTAACAAAATCTCAAGCATCCATTAAGAATAGTGAGGTCAATCTAAATCCTCACTAGCAGAAACTTTAAAATATGTGAAATAAGACACAAGACAACATGTAAACGCATTGAGGTTCTCTCTCACTCACACACACACACACACACACACACAGAATCAGCAGTGTGTGTGCAGGGTGAGGGCCCCGGAAGAGCACACACCCCTCTGTTGACAGTGGCTGATGACATAGCTGGGGTGGGGGTTAGGCGGCATAAATGTGGACATTACCGTTTACATTATGTATTTTTAAATCATTACTATGGGAACCTATTGTGCATATAATGGAAATCATAATGATGTTTATAGAAAGGCCCTGACAGGTGGAGATGGCGGCAGAGCAGCATGAGAGGAGGCGGAGCAGGTGGCCAAGGCGGGGCCGTAAAAGCTGGGCTTGGGGGTAGCAGGGTGCCGCTGAAATTGTAAAGTGAGGAGTGACATGAGGAGGACTGCCTTTAGAAAGATCCCTGCAGATAAACTGGGAGACTGGGCCTGACCGTCCCCAACTCTTTGAGAGAGATAAGCTTCATCTAAATTATATCATCTGATTGATGATTGTCATTTATAACTTGATTGCTACTTCTGTCTCGGGTATTCCTTGGAAAAGGTGTACAGATTTTAATTGCATTTTGTCTATAGATTATAAGATAAAGTGAAGCATGTATCTCCTGATACTTTTGAAGCTGACCTGTCTTTACACTTAAAATGTCTTTTAACAGTAGGCTTCCCTGGTGGCTCAGATGGTAAAGAACCTGCCTGCAATGCAGAAGACATGTGTTCAATCCTTGGGTCAGGAAGATCCCCTGGAGGAGGCAGTGGCAACCCACTCCAGTACTCTTGCCTGAAGAATTCCATGGACAGAGGAGCCTGGCAGGCTACAGTCCATGGGGTCCCAAGAGTCAGACACAACTGAGCAACTCTCATTCACTCACTCAGGACTGACATATACCCACTACATAAAATAGATAACCAATAAGAAATGGCTGTAGAGCACAGGGGACTCTACTCAACACTCTGCATGGCCTGTATGGCCAAAGAATCTAAGAGTAAACAAAATGAGTGGATATGTGTGTATGTATAACTGATTCACCTTGCTGTACACCTGAAACTGACGCACTGTAAATCAACTACACTCCAGAAACAGTTCTTTTAAAAAGAAAGATCCATCAGGCTAGAGAGAGGAGAAGATAGCTGAGGGGGTCCAGGGTGAAGGCAGAGACCTACGGGGAGGCTCCTGGAAGCACACAGGTCCACTGCAGCCTCTCTCGTGGGGCACCTTCCAGATTCTGAAGGCAAAGAAGTCAAGTCTGTTCAGACTTCTCTCCCATTCTCCACCCATGCGCCTGTTATTTTTAGAATAGCACTTATTGTTCAATAGAAATATCATGTGGGCAACACATGTAATTTAAAATTTTCTGAGTCACATTGAAATGGTAGGGAAAAAAAAGGCAGGTAAGTTTAATTTTAATAATACAGTTTCCTGAGCCCAATATATCCAGATAGTATTATCAGTTCAACGTGCAATCAACAGGAGAAAATTAGAAATATTTTACATTTTTTATACCAAATCTTCAAAATCCACTGAGTATTTCACCCTTGCAGCACATCTTAACTGGCACTAGCCATGTTTCAAGTGCTCAGCAGGGACAGGTGGCATGTGTCTACCTTACTAGACAGCTCAGTTATAGAAAAACAGCACTTAGTTTCAAAGAGCCTCAAACTTTGAAAACTCACTGCTCTGTATTTCAGCAGTTAGTGACCACTCAAAATGTGTAAGTTGAGACCCACATAAAGTGGGACATTCTCCAAAAAGATATCTGTACCCATCTGAATTCAGAAACATTCAAAGGTACAAAGTATTTTTACAAAGGCTTTAGAGACATAGTCTCTAGAAAAACCAATGGAGATGATCTTTAGGTCACATGCCTACTTGAATGGAGCAACAAATGAAATTCTTTCCCAAATGGAGCATATCTCAAACCAATGTTTGTGATCTGTTGCTAAATAATAAAGAATTGCTCTAACCAAACTAACTCCAAAATTAACTAAAAAGAAGAGATTGAAATGATTTTTAAACTCATGAAATTATTATATTTATAATTCCCTTTTTGTGAAACGTGTGTGCAGGTTTATTTACTCATTTATATAAAGGGATTCTCTTTTCTGTTACTGATATGTAAAGGCTCTTTATATATTCAGGATACAGGATGAAGCAAAGTGTCTAGCACATAGCTGATACTCTAGTAACCATATTGAAAATACATAAAATGTTGATCAAATAATAAATGAAAATGGATAAACAAAATGTGATACACATGCATAAAATGGAGTGTTATTCAACCACAAAAAGGATGACATCCTGATACATGCTACAACATGTAACAATCTTGAAAACCTTATGCATAGTGAAAAAAGTCATACACAAAAGGCCACACATACTGTATGATTCCATTTACATGGAATACCCAGAATAGGCAAAGCCATAGAAACAGCAGACACGTGGTAGCCAGGGGCCAGGGTAAGAGAGCAAATGGACAGTGGCTATTTAATGCATGTACTGTTTCCTTTGAGGGTAATTTTTTAAAAAGTTCCAGAATGAGATAATTGGTGACATATGTACAGTACTGTGAATGTACTTAATGCCACTCAATTATTATAACACTTAAAATTGCTAACATTTTGTTATGTGCAGTTTACCACAATTTTTTAAAAAGTGAGGGTAGAGAAAAGCTTGTTGTTGTTGAGTTGCTAAGTCTTGTCCAACTCTTTGCAGCCCCATGTAATATAGCACGCCAGGCTCCTCTGTTTGCAATTTTCAGGCAAAATAAAAGATATGTATCTCATGGAAAAAATGCTCATGAATAATAATGCAAAGTAAAATGCTATTATATTAACTATTCCGGAAAAGGGAAATATGTAAGTAAAAGCCAGGAGACCATTCTGTACAGCTTGGGAACTGACAGAAATGGCTTAGATGCTAAGTTTTACTGGTACCGTGAGAAACCAGCCCTACCAGTCTGTTTCCGAGGCACATATTTATGTGAATTATTCAACAATGATAAAAATTCCCACAGCCTCTGGCTTTCTGTGCTTCCTCCCACTCTCCACCCCCAACTGGGTGTCTGTGCTCAGAGATTCTGCAGCATTACCCATTCTGTCTTCTGCTCCCAGCTCACAAGCCAGTCTGCCATGCCACTTCTTACACTGTAGCTTCCTGCAAAGCTAGTATCTTCAGGACAATTTTTCATGAGTGCAATCTTCCAGAAGACAAACTGCTATTGACAAATTTCAGTGACTCTCAGGTGGAGCCATCAAGGGACAGTTGGGCACAGTGGTTAAGAGCGCAGATACTGGAGCCATCTCTGCTATTCACCAGCTGTGCGACACTGGGCGAGTGACCTAACCTCTCTGTTCCTACTTCTCCCATCTGTAAAATGGAGGTTGTAACACTGATTTACACAGTGCACTCATAACACGGTGCCACTCTGTGGATTAGATGAGTTAATATATGTAAAGCTCTTTGTGCCTGGTACACAAAAGGTGCGCTTTAAGAGTTATCTTCCTTCTGGGTGATGAACTAGAAGGCCAGGTCTTTTGGATTTTAGTTCTGGGTGAGCTGGGAAACCACAAAGGATTCTAAACAGAGAAGAAACACGGTCTAAGTTTTACAAGGACTGATCTCAATGCTGCATGGAGATAATCGCTATCATGGAGATAACAGCTACAGGACAAAGGGCAGGGAGGAGGAGAGAGTGGCCCGGATGAGGGACTACAGGGACCTGGACCAAGATGGCGGCAGTGGGGTTGGTGAGCAGTGCTAGCATTATGGACATATTTGAAGGCAGGGTAACGGGATTTGCTGGTGGGGTGGCACAGGGGGTGAAATAAAAAGAAATAAAGGACGCTCTAAGAATTTTAGGCTGAGCGACTGGGAAGGTGAGGAAGACTTACCAGAGCAGCAGTTTTGGGGACAAAAATCAAGAGCAGACATTATCGCATTTGAAATATGACAAGTGTTTTGGTACAGGCCTCTAAATAGAGATGTGGAATCTGCAGCTGAATTTAAGGAACTGGAGACTGTATTCAAAAGTCATCAGCCTTCAGACAGAAGAGGAGTCCTGACAAAGGGAGCGGGGGCATCCCAGAGGCCAGAGGAGAAAGTGTTTAGGGGAAGGGGTGCTCTACAATGTCATTAAGTAAGGGAAGGAGAAATGCTCACTGAATTTGGCAAAGCAGAAGCCCCTGGTGACTTGATAAATCAAGGAAGTAAGTGGAGCTGGGGGGACAAGAGCTGAGAGGGACATGTCTGCAGATTACCCAGAAACATTGTTCATAGAAAATACAAATTGACAAGGATCTTAGGTATTGGCTAGTCTACTGAGTCATTAAAATATGAGCTCCCCTCACACCCGGTGCTCTGTGACAACCTAGAGGGGTGGGATGGGCTGGGAGGTGGGAGGGAGGTTCAAGAGGGAGGGCACATATGTATACTTATGGCTGATTCATGTTGATGTATGGCAGAAACCAACACAATACTGTAAGGTAATTACCCTCCAATTAAAAATAAACATTAAAAAATAGACACTTTTGGTCCCTACGCACAAATAATTCAGTTTCAAGCATTAAAAGATTTACAAAGGTATGGCTGTCCTGTTGGGATCCCTGACAAGACATTTTAATGTCTCAACTAAAATGCTATAAAAACAGTGATACTGGAAACGTAAAAAAAAGAAAAAGAAAAAATGTAAGCTCCCTGAGGACAGGCACTTCTGTCTTTTTAATGCCTCATCCCCAGCCTCTGGTACATGGAAGTTGCTAAAAAAATATTTGTAAGACTTCTTTGAACTTTCTTGACATCTCTGGCCAAACAGTACAGGTCAACAGGAACTTCCTATTCCTAACAGGATGGTATGGAAGACAGTGAGAAAACACATACACAGATATCCCAAGATGGAATGTTTCACAGTCTCCTCCTTTGACTGAAGAAACTAGACTTAATACTTCTTGGCATTTACTCAGCACAAAAATAACGTTTCCCGGTTACCCCTTGTTGGCATCCTGACCCGCATCATCATTGCATGGATGACTTCTCATTGGCAGTGCTAAGTTTCAAATAGTCGAGCTAATTATGAGCTAGTCTAGTTAGCAGAAATTACAGGATATTTTTGAAGGGATGCTTTGTAACAAAGGTCTTTCGGAAATCCAACTGAAGAAAATTATTTTTTCATATGCTCCGAGTACTGACCTGCAAATGCTGTTTCTAAAGTGTTTGGGGGTTGCTTTTAAAAGCACGGAGATGGTTCTCCCTCTTCCCGCCTGTGACCATCTGAATGATGGCACACTGTCAACGGGAAAGGCTTCATTACCTCCTAAGGCAATCCACATCCTGCCTCTCCAGGTCACAGCCCGGCAGAGAGCAGCTTCACGTCCCTCCGGAAAGGATAATTAGCTTTCTACCCTTTAATCAAGGAGCAGCAGATTGTTGTTTTTCTAAAGTTTTGCCTGGGGAGAGCCTGTTCTTTCCCGAGCGTGTGTTTTTCTAACCAGGACTCCTTGTACGCACCTTACCTTCCTATGAGCCAACACTGAGAGCACCGACCCCCACCCCTCATCTGAAATGAGAAACTGGAGCTCTCCACTGATGAGTCAATGGCCCGCAACTCCAGGGATGTGGAATCAGGTCTCGGTCACCCCAGTTTATCAACACCACTGACCTCTGCCTTATGGACCAGGAGAATACTCAACTTCTCTGCCACGAAAATGACATTTTTAAAGATTTATTTTTTTTAACACTTACTATGTGCCACTGTTCTCAGTACTTAATAAATATTAACTCATTTAATCCTCAAAACGATTTTACAAGTAGGCACTGCTATTATTATTATCATCACTTCACAGATGAGGCAAACAAAGCTCAGAGAGGTTAAGTGACTTGTCCCAAATCACACAAGTAGGAGGTGCAGAGCTAGGATTGAAACCCAGGCAGCCTGGCTCCAGAAAACCTGAACCGAGCAACGGATGGTAAAACCGCTGCAGAATCAGTGACAACGGAGGAAAGGAGGCGGGAACTGAAATGCTTGCTACGTACCAGATCCAGAGCCAGTGTTACAGGGTTGCTTCCTCTTTATGTGGAGTGCAATTGATCTTAAATAACAGTAATAAATAATCAGAGATTAGTCTTATCAGTTTTTCTACATCTGCAAGTAAAAATCCATTCAAATGTCAACTTTACTATGTGCACATTATGCTTTGATTAAAAAAAAATAGTTGCAGCTTTAAAAAGTTAGTGGCTGGACTTCCCTGGTGGTACAGTGGATAATAATCCGCCTACCAGTGCAAGGGACGGGGGTTCAATCCCTGGACTGGTTAAGATCCCACGGGGCACAGAGCAACTAAGCCCATGCACCGCAACTACTGAGCCCGAGCTCTAGGGCCTGCAGGCTGTAACCAGTGAAGCCCAAGAGCCCAGGAGCCCTGTGCTCTGCAGCCAGAGAAGCCACCACGCTGCAGCTAGAGAGCAGCCCCTCCTCACAGCAACTAGAGAAAGCCCAGGCACAGGAAAAAGCCACGTGCAGCCAGGAAATAAATAATATCTAAGCACCAATCCCTCCTCTCTTTAGGACGGCGAGAGAAAACGAAAAAGCAAATGGAGTACAATGTTAACATTCTAAAAAAAATAAAAGAAGTTAATGGCTGAGTTTTCTTAATGTTTTAAGTGGATTTGGATCAAATAATCCTTAGAAGACATGTTTAAAAAAATCACCTTGAACTATCCAATTTTTGTCTTAAGAAAATTAAGAAAAGCCTTTAGAATTGTTCTACTTAGCTATATACAAATCAGAAACAAAAAGGAGGGGGATAAATTCATGTTTTTCAAATCTTGGAAAGCTCTAACTCAAAAATTATATTTACAGACACCATAGTTTACCAGTTCCTCTCTGACAGAGGCTCCACAAGGGCTTTTTGCCGAGAGAAGAGCAAAAGAAAGTCCTCACAGTTTTGTTTTTTTTTTTTTTTTAGTAATATATTGATCAGATGCTAATAAATCAGTATGTAGGTGGCCCAATTTTCCAAACTGAAAATCGCAGCCTTTAAAATTAGTCTTCAGAATTGAGCATCTCTAACAAATGTTCTGTTGATTCCAACTCCAAAAACACCTCAAAATTCTTAAATAAGCCAGCATCACTTAAAGCAGTTTATTGACTCTCTAATATAGGACCTACCACAGTCTCCAAGGTAATTAGAAGCTCCATAAATGCTGTTTTTGGCAGTGACTGGGGCCACACATTAAAACATGTTTATTCCCAAACTGTCAGTGAAATATGGCGGTGGGATGGGACCACATCAGACTGGTTACTGTTACAGCGTATGTGCAGAAAAGGCAAAGGTGATGCTAAGGGCACCATTCAAACTGAGATAATTTCACCACTATGACACACAGCAAGCCACCCCCAAAATTCTGCGTAAGAGAATTACTCAGAGGAAGGGAATTCTGAGTAAAAGTGGGAACTATTATTACTAATGTAATAATAATAAGAATAGTAATACTGCTGCTGTGCCTTTTCTGTGGCTTAATTCATTTCATTTTCATGGGGGCTCTAACAGAAATAAGGGCCATGACAGAAGAGAAGGCTGAGGCACTAAGAAGTTAGACTTGGAAATGCCCCAGAGTTAGAGGTCAGGGCCAGACAGCCTGATTCCAGGATGCCTGCTCTCAGCCAGAGTCCCGGCAAACTGCCTAAGAATTTTCTGGCCACCTAATCCACAAAAGCCATAAACTGGGAGAGAAAAATTAACCATGTTGATCAGTTATGTGCTATTTATCAATTATTTCTATCAAAGATGGTCCAGCCCATTCTCTTGGACACCTCATCTTCCAGCTCACCAGCTGGTCTCCAGTGGGAACAGGGCTAGCACTTGCATCAGCGTTGCCATAGCTGCTGCCATGACAACCACATCCTGCCACCCAGGCACAGGTGCTCTCCCCGTCTTTGCTCCGGAGCCCTGATTCAGGGATGCAGCTCCTGAGTTCATCTTTTTACCTGCTTCCAACTTGCTCAAGGCTTTACCAAAATGATAACCTCCTGGGGGTTACTCAGGTCCCCGATGCTTCTGGACCAGACTAATATGTATCAAGGTGGACAGGGAGGTGGGATTCATGAGGCTATCCAGAGCTGCAGAGCAGGCGGCTAGCCTCAAGAGGGGCCTCCGTGCCCGGCAGGGCTAGGCCTGAGTTCTGGCTCTCTGGCCCTTGCTTTCTAGGGATCCTCAGCAAATGATGTGGTCTCTAGGAACCTGTCTTATGTGTGAAAACCAGGGATAATATTAGATTTTACGCTGCAGAGCGTTTCTGTGCGGTCTAAGCAGACTGGAGCGTGTAAAGGCCACACAGGGCAGACGCTGGCTGTTACCAATGACTACTGTCAACCACTGTCACCAGGCACTGGCCCGGTGCTGATGCTGAGAGAGGTCAGGAGCCCTCATCCTCTTGCTGCCGCCTTGACAGATCAGCAGCCTGACATTCAAAGCAGAAAGCACTCCTCTGGGCAGCTCATGGGCACTGACCCCAGGGCTGGACAGGCCCACAGACTGCACACACCCAGCTGAGCACAGGGAGACGTGAGAGCAGTCAATGGGGACCCTAAATTCAGTATGCTCCCCTCCTCTAGGCTGTGTGGCCTCTCAGAAAAAATCAATTTATCAAAATAAATCTGCTACTATTATTCAATAAAAGTGCCACTCAGCGAAAGACCTTTTTCAGATGCAAAAGCCACGAGTGAACCTTTGGAAATCTTTAAGGTGAAATGAGGGCATTCAGAAATTTTTAGAAAATTACGAGAAACCTAAGGTTCACACTGTCATCTGTGGTCATCTCTTGGGGTTAAGATTGATCCCGGGAACCTGCACTTGCAATACTACACATTCTGACACTATCTGAACTTTTAGGATTCGCATAAGTGAATTCCGTAATCAGAAAATAGCTTTTTAAATAAAAGAACACTAAAATGTTTTGCCATAACATAGTTCACCAAAGAAGAAATCCACACAGCCAATAAACAACAAAAAAATGTTTACCCTCCTTCAGTTCAGTGGCTCAGTCATGTCTGACTCCTTGCGACCCCATGAATCGCAGCACGCCAGGCCTGCCTGTCCATCACCAGCTCCCGGAGTTCACTCAGACTCATGTCCATCGAGTCGCTGATGCCATCCAACCATCTTATCCTCTGTCGTCCCCTTCTCCTCCTGCCCCCAATCCCTCCCAGCATCAGGGTCTTTTCCAATGAGTCAACTCTTTATATGAGGTAGCCAAAGTATCAGAGTTTTAGCCTCAGCATCAGTCCTTCCAATCAACACCCAGGGCTGATCTCCTTCAGAATGGACTGGTTGGATCTCCTTACAGTCCAAGGGACTCTCAAGAGTCTTCTCCAACACCACAGTTCAAAAGCATCAATTCTCCAGTGCTCAGCTTTCTTCACAGTCTAGCTCTCACATCCATACATGACCACAGGAAAAACCATAGCCTTGACTAGATGGACCTTTGGTGGCAAAGTAATATCTCTGCTTTTTAATATGCTATCTAGTTTGGTCATAACTTTCCTTCCAAGGAATAAGCATCTTTTAATTTCATGGCTGCAATCACCATCTGCAGTGATTTTGGAGCCCCCCAAAATAAAGTCTGACACTGTTTCCCCATCTATTTCCCATGAAGTGATGGGACCAAATGCCATGATCTTAGTTTTCTGAATGCTGAGCTTTAAGCCAACTTTTTCACTCTCCTTTCACTTTCATCAAGAGGCTTTTTAGGTCCTCTTCACTTTCTGCCATAAGGGTGGTATTATCTGCATATCTGAGGTTATTGATATTTCTCCTGGCAATCTTGATTCCAGCTGGTACTTCTTCTAGCCCAGCGTTTCTCATGAGATACTCTGCATATAAGTTAAATAAGCAGGCTGACAATATGCAGCCTTAACGTACTCCTTTTCCTATTTGGAACCAGTCTGTTGTTCCATGTCCAGTTCTAACTGTTGCTTCCTGACCTGCATACAGGTTTCTCAAGAGGCAGGTGAGGTGGTCTGGTATTCCCATCTCTCTCAGAATTTTCCACAGTTTATTGTGATCCAGATAGTCAAAGGCTTTGGCATAGTCAATAAAGCAGAAATAGATGTTTTTCTGGAACTCTCTTGCTTTTTTGATGATGCAGCGGATATTACCCTCCATAGTAACTATCAAAATGGAAATCTAAATAAAGAGCACGTTTGCCTTTCAAATTGGCAAATCTGACATGGTCATATCCAGTGTGGGCAAGAATGCAGAGAAGCAGACGTTTTGCTTCACAAAGATGAATGAATAAATTGGTATAATGTTTCCACAGGATACTTTGGCAGCATTTTCCAAGAACCTTACAATGACCCAGAACTTCATGCTTACAATAATTAATTAGACCAAAAAAGAAAAAAAAAAAAAAACCAACCCACAAACTTGGGCTCAACAACCAGAATATAGCTCCCACTGTTGTTCTGGAGGGAGAAACAGCACAGCTCACATAGCTGACAAGAGGGACTGGCTGCTGAGAAGGTGTCTTGCAAAGTTCCACAGGTTCAGTGTGTAAAATAAAAGGCCACAAGACTCGCTTATTCCACATGGTAAAAATATAAAATTTCTGCCTTGGGTGCTTTTAATCATATGCTTTGATCCCAGACACACTTGGTTTTGCATCTAAGGTGACTGAGACCCAGGCTTATTAGACGGTTTGTCCCCAAGTGGCTGGGGCAGGTTCACAGTGTATTCACTTCCCCAAGGGCAGAACTGTCACCTTCAAGGCCCAGCACAGCCTCTGTGGTGGGGCCAAGCTGTGCCCTAGTCCACAGCAGGCCCACGCTGGGGGTGGGGACACTTCTTTAAATTCCTCTTCCCCCTAAGAAGCCAGGAGCTCCCCGCCCTGCCCCAGCTACCAGGAGACAAGAACAAAGCTGGGGTCTGTGAGTAAAGCCCTCTCACTAATAATTAAACCACCACCTTCTGAGAAGGTCTCACCCTGCCAGGTCTCCAGGCGATTGTTATCATCAATCCCTTCTTAGCCCGCAGCCACCCCGAGGCTCACAGACATCAGCCTCTCTGTCTTACACCACCCAGCTCATGAGGATGTGAACTCCACTTAGCCACATTCTCACCCCTTTCTAGCAGTTTCCTCACTATGAAATTGGTAGAAAAATGGCAACCACTTCAGAGGGTTTTTTGTGAAGAGTAAATGAATCAATCTATAGAAAATGCCCGGAATGTTTCCTGACCTACGGGAAGTGCCCTGAACTGCTCTTATTATTTCATGCAGACTATATAGAGTAGTGGTTAAGAACAAGAATTCTAGAGCCAGCTGCCTGGGTTTCAAATCCCTTATCTACCACTCACTGGCTCCGTGCCTTTAGGCAAGTTACTTAATTCTCTGTTCATCAGTGAAATGATAATAATAGTACCCTCCGGAGGTGACACGAATACTCACATTTTCTAGCTGAGCTGATGTACTTAGGGGAGAGGAACAGCGTCTGTCATGTACTGTAGTGGCCTGCCTGTGGCATACAATACATGAACTTGACACCATGCTAGTCCACCACCACCTCCCACAGAAGTCATCAATCAGGCGATGAAAACCTAACATGCGATCGTCTATTTAATGCTGACGACACAAGATTATTTTTCAGATTTATAGATGGGGAATCAGAGGCACAGAGAGCTCAAGTAACTTGCCCCAGATCACACAGCCAGGAAGCATCGATGGTGCCAGGCTTCAAACCACATCAGTCAGAATGTAGCACTCTTGCCCCCTGCACTGCTCAGCCTGACCTTCACATAACCCAGGCCACCTCCTTGCAAAGCTGTATGCCTGCTAGCACTTCCTATGGAGGGTGATGCATTGCTTTTGAGCTTTGAGATGATTCACTCTCAAGCCCCCTACTGTGTCACACGAACACTGGCCGCAGGGATGCCTGATGAACAGACGGGTAAGTCACACCAGCACAGTCACCAAAGAGCAAGGCCAACATCATCATCATCCCTCCCTATCCTCCTGGTGTGGGTCCAGCTCTGGAGACAAGACATTAGCATTAGAGCAAACTTCTGGACCGAGACATGTAATCGGTGTCTTGGAAACGCATGCTGACATCCACACAGCTGGTTTTCCCCACAGCTGTTGATGGTCATGTTTTATTTAATCTATGGCCTGCTCACAAGTTCACACTGGAGGGTGAAGCCAGGGTAAATCTTCCTTAATGTGCCATTCCAGCCTTTGGAGCATGAGATTTGTGGCAGCGAGTTCACTTCCCATCACCAGGCTAAAAAGCTGACAAACCTTCCCTGCAAACCAGATGGCCAGAGCCACAGGTAGGGGCCACCAAGAAACACCGTCCCTGGGGCTGTTCTGTGCTTCTCACAGCTTCCTTAGCAATTCACCAGAACTAGCTGTTGGAGAGAAAAAACAAAACAAAACAAAACCTACCCACGTGTTTCACCAGGACTCATAAGCCTGTACTGTTTCAAACCTGGTCATTTTGTCTCTTTAATTGTTTATTTTCAGATAATGTGCCTAAAACTCAAATAGGTAAGAGCTGGAAAGTTCCTCAGAGAACCAGCTAATCTACCAGCCTCACTTAGAGACTGGAAAACCAAGAGTTGGCACAAGAAGGAAATGGCAAACCCACTCCAGTCTTCTTGCCTGGGAAATCCTATGGATAGGGAGCCTGGCAGGCTACGGCCCATAGGGTTGCAAAGACTCAGATGTGACTTAGTGACTTAACAACAACAACAAGGTCACAGGGTCTGTGGAAAGAAGCCCCTCTGAAAACGTCCCTCTGCCTCCAACAGTGGCTGGGATGTTCCAAAAACCACGTAACTTCCAGTGCCAGAGAATCCTGCGCTTGCAGCCCAGCCTCCTCGGCAGGCTCCGCAAGCCAGGTCAGATTCAATGCCTCCTTAGCCTGACTGTCCCAGTTCAACCACAGTCAACCTGTACACACCTTAACATACGGCCCTCAGTTAAGCCTACGTGCCACGTCTTGAGCACCCGCTGAGCTGCCTTTTCCATAGGAAGACTCCCAGGCTGGTGTTTAAGTTCAGTCCCCAGGCTTCAGGTAGTCTTCCGCGATGTGGAACAGTCCCAAGACACTGGACCACCACTGGAGCACTGAATACTCCACCTGCCCACAGACCCCCCATCTGGTATCTTCCTCTGTTTATTTCTGCTCTGCTCCACTGTATAATCACAACTCTCTCTGGGCAGGGAGTTGTGTTTTCCTAGAACCTAACCTGTCCTGATTGGAAAAGACCCTGATGCTGGGAAAGATTAAAGGCAGGAGGAGAAGAGGGTGGCAGAGGATGAGATGGTTGGATAGCATCAGCGATTTAATGGACATGAACTTGGGTAAACTCTGGGAGATGGTGAGGGTCAGGAAGACCTGGTATGCTGCAGTCCATGGGGTCACAAAGAGTCAGACGTGACTGAGTGAGTGAACAGCAGCAGCAACTCATCCTCACAGAGGAGGTCCTCAACCCAAGACGGGCAGACAGTGAGTAGACTCACTCACGACAGGCAGGTGAGCACGTTACAAGTATGGAGAGAGGGGATG
>SJYQ01096379.1:0-56237 GCA_006410935.1 Redunca redunca
CGGTGAGCTGGGCAGGTTTCTCCAATCCAGGTCTCACAAAGCCAAGGTCAGTGTGTTGACTGGCCAGGACTCTTCTCTGGAGGTGCTGGGGGAGACTCTGCTCCCAACCTCACCCAGTTCTGTCCTTTGTGGCTGCCACACTGAGCTCCTATTCCCTCCTGGGTGTTGTGCGAGATCTCCGTCAACCTGGTAAGCCCCCCTACTTTCCTCATCCCATTGCCTCCTCTGTCTTCAAAGCCAGCAATGACACAGCAAATCCTTCTCATGATCCTATCTCTTTGGCTTCTTCTGCCTCAGTTCTTCTGTCTCCACTTGAGAAAGTTCTCTGCTTTTTAAGGCTTACGTGATTAGAGCAGGCCCACCCAACTAATTCAGATACTCTGCATGTTTTAAGCCTATAACCTTAAGTATGCCTGCTAAGTCACAGAGTCAGACACGACTGAGCGACTGAACTGAACTGAACTGAACTGAAGTCATTTTTGCCATGTAACATAACCCATTCTAAGGTTCCAGTGATTAGGGTATGCATGCTTTTGGGAGATCCTCTGTTTCCTGGGACCCCAGTAATCCTAAAGAAAGAGGAAGCCTCAGGGGTTGGAGGGAGATCTGAGTCTGGGTTACAGTTTGGCATCTTCCACTCATCTCAGCCCAGTGTCTTGGGGCAGAGGATGAAAAAAATGGGGGTAAGGACTCACCTGTTACTGGAAGTAAAAATGAATGAGCTATTTCTACAAAAATGTTCATAAGTTGGTAGTACTTTGCGACGTCTTTGTGAAGGTGTGACGCAGAAAATGGGACAGATCTCTTTTTCCCTTTAGTGCAAAATATATTTTCTCCTGCTGCCCAGGGGCTTAGAGTGGGCCGTGCAGCATCTCAGCGCTGGCAGACTTGCCTGATGGCTGGGTGCTTGGCGGTGCTGGTAGCAGTGCTGAGGGCCGGAGGTGGTGCCAAATTCTGGGCCAGCCTAGGAAGACCACCTCCTGGGAAGCTTTGCTAGGTGGGCCTTGGGAGCAGTGGCTGTGCTGAGAGGTCTTCATGGGACCTTTGGAACAAGGACTCCACTGGAAGCAGAACTTCCTGGGAGGGCTGGATAAAATGGAGCTAACGTGACCATCACGGGCTGGTGGGGAATACTGCTGTGATCCCATGTGCGTGTGTGAGTATAGTTATATGAGTATAGATTTATGTAATCACCATCACAATTAAGATAGAGAACAGTTCCATCGCTCAGCCCCCAACAGAATTCCTCGTGCTGCTGCTTTTTGCCAACCCCCCTACCTGTATCCCATGCAACCACTGATCTATTCATTTCCATACTTTGCCTTTTCCAGAATGTCATAGAAGTGGAATCAGACAATATGTAAACTTATGAGGTAGCTTTTTGCTCGGCCTAATGCCTTTGAGATGCGCTCGTGTTGTGACATGCATTAAAAACCCCTTCTTTTTTATTGCTGAGTACTTAGTATTCCAGTGTTTAAATGGACCACAGTGTGTTTATCCATTCACCCACTGAAGGACATTTAGGCTGTTTCCATTTTGGGCAATTATAAATGGAGTGCTATTTGCACGAGCACGTTTTTATTTCTCTCGAGTAAATGCCCAGTAATGGATCATTAGGTCATGCAGTATGTGTATGTCTAACTTTAAAAGAAACTGCTGAACTGTTTTCCAGAATGGCTGTTCGTGTTTGCATTCTCTCCAGCAGTGTATAGCGTTCCAGTTGCTCCTAATACTCACCAGCATTTGTGGGATTTTGTTTGTGTTCTGTTGTTGCCATTCTGATAGATTCTGATGGTATATTGGATGTTTATTTTATTTTGAATTTCATGAACTTATTTGCCATCTGTGTGTCTCCTTTGGGGAAATGTCTCAATTGCTTGCCCAATTTCTTTATTGGGTCGTTTATGTTCCTTCTGTTGAGTTTTGAGAGTTATTTGTGTATTCTGGATACAAGTCCTTTGTCGGGTATGTGGTTTACAAATATTGTCTCTCAGTCTGTAGTTCGTCTTTTCATTTTCTTAACAGTGTCTTTCATAGGGAAAAAAGTTTTAACGAAGGCCCATTCATCAATTTATTTCTTTAATGAATGATGCTTTTAATGTCACTTCTAAGAACTCTGCCTGACTCAAGGTCATGAAGATGTTCCCTGATGTTTTCTTCTGAAAGTTTAATCATTTTAGTTTAGATCCATAATCCATTTTGTGTAAAGAATGTGTGAGCTTGGTTTTTTTGTTTCATTTTGTATTTTGCAGTGGATATTCAATTGTTCCATTGCTACTTCTTACAAAGATAATCTCATCTCTATTGAATTTGTCAAAAATCACTTGGTCATATTTGTGTCTATTTCTGGGTTATTTATTATGTTTTATCAATTTACTTGTTTACCAAGGCCCTGCAGTCTTGATTTTGTTCTTGTTCAGTCTCTAATTCGTGTTTGACTCTTTGCAACCCCTTGGACTACTGCATGCCAGACTTCCCTGTGCTTCACTCTCTCCCAGAATTTGCTCAAACTCGTGTCCATTGAGTCAGTAATGCTATCTAACCATCTCATCCTGTCACCCCCTTCTCCTCCTGCCCTCAATCTTTCCCAGCATTAGGGTCTTTTCCAATGAGTCAGGTCTTTGCATCCGGTGGCCATAGTATTGGAGCTTCATCTTCGGCATCAGTCCTTCCAATGAATATTCAAGTTTGATTTCCTTTAGGATTAACTGGTTTAATCTCCTTGAAGTCCAGGGGACTTTAAAGAGTCTTCACTTGATTCTGGAGCTTTAAAATGGAGTAGTGTCATTTCTCTAAATCTTTTTTTTTTTTTTTCAAATTTGTTATGGCTATTCTAGTTCCTTTTGCTATAAATTTTAGAATCAGCTTGTCCATATCTACAAAACATTCTGCTGGGATTTTGATTGGGAGTGCCTTAAATCTATAGAACAATATGAGGGAAAACTGACTTCTTAACTATATTGAGTCTTTCAATCCAGAAACACAGTATGTCTCTCCACTTATTTAGATGTTATTCCTTTAATAAGCATTTTGTAGTGTTTATCACAGAGAAGGCAATCGCACCCCACTCCAGTACTCTTGCCTGGGAAATCCCATGGACAGAGAAGCCTGGTAGGCTATAGTCCATGGGGTCACTAAGAGGACATGACTAAGCAACTTCACTTTCACTTTTCACTTTCATGCATTGGAGAAGGAAATGGCAACCCACTCCAGTGTTCTTGCCTGGAGATCTCAGGGACAGAGGAGCCTGGTGGGCTTCCATCTGTGGGGTCGCACAGAGTTGGACATGACTGAAGTGACTTAGCAGCAGCAGCAGCAGTGTTTATCAGGCAAATCCTGAAGATGTTTTCTTAGATTTATTTAATTTGGGGGAATTTTGTACATAAATAATTTAATGATGTACATGGTATCAATTTTTTAAATTCTGGCTTCCAGTTGTTTATTACCAGCATATAAAAATATGACAGTTTTTTTTCATGTTGACCTTACATTGTGCAACCTTGCTAAACTCAATAATAAGTATTTTTGTTTTGTTTTTTGTAGATTCTTTTCGGGGTTTTTTTTTTTTTTTTGGTCATGTTGCCTGTGAATAGGGATAGTTTTAGTTCTTTCTTTAAAATCTGTATGCCTCTTATCTGTTTTTCTTGCCTTATTGTGCTAGGGCTTCTTGTATGATACTGCAGAGCAGCCGTGAGAGTGAACAACTTTGCCTTGTTCTCTGTTTCAGGAAGGCAAGCATTCAATCCTTCATTACTGAATTTGATGTTAGCCATGAAATTTTTGTAGATACTCTGAATCAAGTCAAGGAAGTTCTCCTCTAATCATTGTTTGCTGGAACTTTTGTCACAATTGTATGTTGAATTTTGTTAAATTTTTTCTGCACTGATTGGTATGATTGTGTGGCTTTTATTATTTCACCTATTAATATTATAGCTTGTGTTCATTAGTTTTAAAACATTTAGCTAATCTCCATTCCTGAAATAAATCTAATTCTGTTGTCATGTATTATTTTTTTAATATATTTTGCTAATATTTTCTTGAATATATTTGCATGTTCATGTGGGGTATTAGTGTATAGCTTTTTCTTCTAGTGCTGTTTTTTTATGATTTTGACTTCAGAGTGGTGACAACCTTATAAAATGAGTCAAGAGGTTATTCCTTCTATTTTTTGGGAAATTATTATATACAGTCAGTATAATTTTTCTTTAAATATCTGGCAGAATATGGCAATAAAACTATCTTGGGCTGGAGTTTTAATAACAAACTCTTCTTCTTTAATAAATATAGGACTATTCACATTATCTATTTCTTCCTAGGTGACTTTTAGTCATTTATTGCTTTCAAGTAAAAAGTCCATTTCATTTAAGTTATTGAATTTATGTGCATAAACTCATTTATAGTGTTCTCTTTTTATCCTTTCAGTATCTATGAGATCTATGACTTTAGAGGTTTGAGGGGACTTAAAAATAACACCCCCTGTGTTCCCCCATTGCTCAGGAAGGGATCAGGCAGTAGCCTTTAATCCTGATAAAGCCAACTTGGTGAACATTAATTTGCTTTAGATGGGAGGCTCGCTAACACACCTGGGATGGTACTCAACCATCTAATCGTAGTAGTTTTGAAAAACACAGGCTCTGTTACACTAGCCAGCCTCTGTAAAACCTGTGGCTTATAGAGATGTGCTCTCTGCAGGTGATAGATTTCAAAGTAGCAAGAAGAAAAGAAATCCCTGTGCTAGAGATTGAATGTTTGTGTCTCCCCGAAATGCATTTGTTGAAACCTAATTCCCAATGTGATGCTGTTCGGAAGTGGGGCCTTTGAGAGGTGATTGGGTCATGAGGATGGAGTCATCGTGAATGGGGATTAGTGTCCTTGTAAAGGAGACCCCTTTCTACCGTGTGAGGACACAGGAAGAAGATGGCCTTCTATGAACTGGGAAGCAGGTTCTCACCAGGCTCTGAATCTGCCAGTAGCTTGATCTTGGACTTTCCAGGCTTCAGAACTGGGATAAATAATGTTTGATGTTAAGCCGACCGGTTTCAGGTGTCTTTGTTATGCAGCCTGAATGGACTAAGATGCCCTCCACATCCGTTTCCTTCTCACACACTCGCCAGACTAGGTGGGTAGAGAGTGTTAGGCTAGCAGAGGTTCCTCAGCACTGAAGCAGGAGCCAGGGGGAAGGAGATTCCCCTTCAATAACTCACAAGAACTGTACTCTAATCATGGTGGAAATAAATGGAGAAGTTGGGGAGGGGAGGTGACCTCATGTCCCACAATAACTGGGGAACAAGAGCCAAATAAATCTCCCTGCTTAGACTAATGTCATACCCAGGTTCATGTCTAACACGGTTACAAAAATCACAATGGGATACAGTAAATTTTAGATCAGACCTTTGTGACAGTGTTGTGACAATATGGAGGAAGTGATGACCAAGTGCAGAGTCCAGAATGAGAGTTGAGTCAGGCCAGACTTCACGGAAGGAGTGTGACTTACATAAGTAATGGATGGGAAGGGGCTAGAACTCAGGGGGATGGTGAATGAGGAGGAATGGGGGGAATAAGGGGGTAGGAATGGGGGAGATAAGTTGGGAGAAATGGGTTGGAATGGGATGGAAAAGGGTTTGAAATACCATGCTAAGAGACGGGGTTACTCTTTTATGGGGAGGAGCTAGGGAGGTGTTCATTAAGAACAGTGCTTGGGGAGACACATCTTGGAAAGTAGTGAAATATCTCCATAGCATTAGCAAAAGTCATTGCTCAAGGCCCCGAGTTAGTGCCTGTCTTCCCTCACTCTTCCCCCAAGTCCACCTCTCTGATGCCGTCCCCCGGTGGGCCCTTGGATCCCATCACAAGCCAGCAAGCAGAAATTAATGCCTGGCTTGGCAGGCCACTGCTTTGGTCTGTGGCTGAGGCCCAACCCAATGTTCCGGTGGGTTGGTGCCCATGTATCCTGGCTCTTAGGTGAGTTTTTTCAAAAAAACTATTTGCCATCAACCCATTTCCATTTTGAGAGTTTGAGGAACAACAGCTTAAGACCACTCAGTGGTTGTCCCTACCCATTCGGGGGTCTGAGCTGTGGGAGCTGCAGAGCAGCCTTCAGCAGCAGGCTGAGCACTCCAGTCTTCACAGGGGAGTTAAATAGTCTCAGAGGGCACCTCATGCCTTCAGACCCCCTACTCAGGTTGAGTAGATGTGAACTGCAGAGCTGGAGCGGTCCATCCACCCTGAAATTCCTCCTTGGTCACCATTTTGTCAACTGCTGCCTGCTCTTCCTTTTCAGTCTTTTCAGAATCTCTGTAGAAGCAGAGATGAGGCATGACCTTCCATGGGGGTTCACTGGAGATGCCACGCATGTGCAGAACTTCCTGGGCAGCAGCCACCACATCAGACCCACTGAGTGGGCTCTGTCTGCGTTGCCCGGGATGGCGGTAGCCACAGAGCACAGAGGAGTGTCTGTGTTATGCAGAGCAGTGGATGGCAGGTTAGTGTGAGATGTGGCGGTCAGCCCTGGGATCAGTAACCACCAGACGTGCTGGCTACCAGAAGGCTGCCTGGATCAGGTTAGTGAAAGTTCTAGGAGTGGAGCAGCCAGCAGTAGGAGGGACTTGAGGGGCAGCAGCAAATCCATTGGCCAGTATTCCCAGAGGATATGACACTGGTTTATCAGCTGGGTTTTCAGTGGCAACCATGGCATAAGCCATCTGCAGAAGCTTCAGCCAGGTCTCCTTGAGATTTATGATGGAGACACCATCCCTCTTCCTTTCGTAGATGTACTATTCCACTTGGAAGTCAAGGTTGGTGCTACCTCACTGGGCTCCTGGGATTATGAGGACGTCCTCCTCCTTCATTTGCAGGACACTGAGGGCTCTGGACATTGTGAAAGTTTCCTTTTAAGTTCCAGTGGGAATCCAGAACAATGTCACATGGACCGTTTTCTGAGTAGTGCGGAAAGGTGATTCTTAGGGATTTTGTCTCTCAACCTTCAGCAGCCATGAGGACGTGATGGGGAAGCAAGAATTCATACTGCCCAGGGATCTTGCCCTTCCACTCTGAGCTCTCAAGCCCTTCACCTGAATGTGGCAGGCACAAGACCGCAGACCTTGGAGAACTCCTCATGTTAGGATTTAAAAACAAAACCGTAGCATTTCATAGAATTATTTTCCCTCAATAGAATAAAAGTTCCAGGAGAGAAAAGTAGTTCCTTTGGACCCTGCTCTCCCTTTAAGTCAAATAAACATCTGTCAAGGAGGAACAAGACAGAATTCCTTGTGATCAGATGCTCCTGGTTCTACAGCAATTTATCAAAGCCCTTCTCATCAATTAGAGAAATATTTGAAAAATCATCACAGCTCCTGCAAGCGCCTCATGTATAATTCAAAGCGGTGGCTCCGGACGGAGTGAGGAAGCTGCAGAAACCAGCCCTGCTTTTGAAGGTAAACCTGCCTATTGTCCCTTTCATCCCAAACCCAGGAACAAACTCTGGGGCCCTTGAAAATTGTATTTCTACTGAAGTGTAGACATCTTAAGCCTGATGTGTAGACACTTGACCTCCCAGGGAGCCCCCTATAGGGACACCATTTCTCAGTTCCTGGAAACTAGGTGTCCCTATGAGATTAAGGCAGTGAGAAGGGACCCCTCTCACGTATGCAGTATTCTGCTTTTTAATCCCAGCCTCCAATACCGAGTGAGTCAAAGAAGGCAACCAATAAAGAAAAAAACAAACAAGTGATCAAATCATAACCGTGTAAAAGCTCCCTCACTTTTATTTTTTCACTTGCTATTCCCACAAGTCAGATATTATCTTGATTTTATAAATAAGACTAGAACAGAGAGGTGAAATGACCTGCTCAGGGTTGCACAGCAGATTTACAGCAAATAGTGTTTGTACTTCGGCCACCAGACACTTTCTCTGTGGGTACAAACCTAAATTTTAATTCTGTTTCTCGACTTGAACAGTATGGAGACCCACAAGTGAGAAATTGATTTTTTTTTCATTGAAATTTGGTTTGGAATAAAAAGGCTTATGTAAAAATTATCAAATACGTTTTGCTAAGTACAGTGGCTATATTGCTTATGTTATTTAAACCTCTGCGTACCTCAATTACATTTAACAGTTTCAATTAATTTTACTTTTGAATTGCACTAATGGGTGACTCAGTGGTAAAGAATCTGCCAGCTAAGGCAGGAGACACAGGAGACACGGGTTTGATCCCTGGGTGGAGAAGATCTCCTGGGGGAGGAAATGGCAACCCACTCCAGTATCGTTGCCTGGAATATCCCATGGGCAGAGGAGCCTGGTGGGCTACAGTCCATGGGGTCACCAAGAGCTGGATAAGACTGAACGACTGAACACATATACACCCGATAGCATGTAGAGCCCACAAGGTTTAAGGCCCCCGCACCACCAGCTCAGGGCACAGAGTTGACACAGGGAGGCATAGGAAACATGTGTCCGTACAGTGGAGGAACTGCTTCCTTCGGATTTGATCTAGAAGTTACTCTTGTGTTCACACGTGGTCTCCACCTGCCCTCGAAATATGAGCAACAGAGGTGGCTCTGAGTGGGACAGGGTGGGCTCTGTAGGAGTCCTTGTGCAGTGGGTGAGTGGGCCAGACCCTCTGCAGGGTATGTGCCGTGGCAGGCAGACAGTCGTCAGCTCTGTGCTCGAGGAGGTAGGGGAACACCGGAAACGCGGTGGGTGAAGACCAGAATTCTACGTAGTTCTGAGGGCAGAAAATGAGCATCCTCCTCCATGAGTGAGAAGGCCTTTTGAAGGTAAATGAGACAGTCCATTGCAGATCAAATAGGCCAGACAAGCAAACCGTAGGTGTAGAGAAGAGGGACCGGGAACAGCACAAGCAGAAATATCCACTGGTACTGGGTGATGAAGGCTGGCCCCCTAGGAGGAGAGGTGCATATGGGAAGGGTCTGGCCTGGCCTCACTACTCTGGGCCCAGCCCCCAGCACAGCGTCTAGAACTCAGCAGATGCTTAGCAAAGTGAAAGAAGGTGCTCCGGCTTCACTTCCTGCAGAAGCTGACTAAGATGCTCCAGAACGCCAACAAGGACCTACTGTGGAGCACACTTAACTCTGCTCAATCTGATGTGCCAGCCTGGAGGGGATGGGCGCTTGTGGGGAGAATGGACACATGTATATGTATGGCCAAGTCCCTTCACTGTTCACCTGAAACTACAACATTGTTGATCGGCTGTAACCCGATACAAAATTAAAAATTTGAAGTTTGAGGAAAAAAAAATACTAAAGATGCCCCAGTGTGAGCTAGGGCCCCCTCTTCTGAGCTCCCATGATACCCCAGGCTTGCACATCACCAAAATACAGTCACATTGCCTTATAATGATCTGATTTCCTGTCTGCTTCCTTCCTAGAACCCCTTTTGCATTCCCAGCATCTCCTCTAGCATATGGTACATATTAAGCCCTGAAGGAAGGAGGGACAGATGGGAGGGAAGAGGGGTTTCATCAGCTACTTGGGGCTAAGGGTTTCACCAATAACTGAAAGAGGAGAAGAAATTGGGAGTTAATAGGAGGCCTCACTGTACATCGTCTCAAGGATGCTGGATGTAATTATGCTGCTGTAAACGCCATAAGGAGACACACATAGTTCTCCTCCTATAGTGGAAGCTTGGTCATGCTGTTATTCTGCCAGAGCGTGAGTCTCAAGATATCACAGTCTTCCTTGGTCATCATTGTTTCACTCAGTTCAGATCAGTCACTCAGTTGTGTCTGACTCTTTGCAACCCCATGGACTGCAGCATGCCAGTCTTCCCTGTCCATCACCAACTCCTGGAGCTTGCTCAAGCTCATCTTCATTGAGTTGGTGATGCCATCCAACCATCTCATGCTCTGTCATAACCTTCTCCTCCTGCCTTCAATCTTTCCCAGAATCAGGGTCTTTTCTAATGAGTTAGCTCTTCGCATCAGGTAGCCAAAGTATTGGAGCTTCAGCTTCAGCCTCAGTCCTTCCAATGAACACTCAGGACTGATCTCCTTTCAGATCAATTGTTTGGATCTCCTTGCAGCCCAAGGGACTCTCAAGAGTCTTTTCCAACACCACAGTTCAAAAGCATCAATTCTTCAGTATTCAGCTTTTTTATGGTCTAACTCTCACATCCATACATGACTACTGGAAAAACCATAGCCCTGACTAGACGGACCTTTGTTGGCAAAGTAATGTCGCTGCTTTTTAATATGCTCTCTAGGTTGGGCATAGCTATTCTTCCAAGGAGTAAGCGTCTCTTAATTTCATGGCTACAGTCACCATCTGCAGTGACTTTGGAGCCCCCCAAAATAAAGTCTGTCACTGTTCCCATTGTTTCCCCATTATTTGCTATGAAGTGATGAGACTGGATGCCATGATCTTAGTTTTCTGAACCTTTTCACTTTCCTCTTTCACTTTCATCAAGAGAAGAAGCTCTGTAGTTTTCTTCACTTTCTGCAATAAGGGCGGTGTCATCTGCATATCTTAGGTTATTGATATTTCTCCCGACACTCTTGATTCCAGCTTGTAGTTCATCCAGTCTGGCATTTCGCATGATGTACTCTGCATATAAGTTAAATAAGCAGGGTTTTAATATACAGCCTTGACGAACTCCTTTCCCAGTTTGGAACCAGTCTATTGTTCCATGTCTGGTTCTAACTGTTTCTTCTTGACCTCAATACAGATTTCTCAGGAGGCAGGTAATGTGATCTGGTGTTCCCATCTCTTTCAGAATTTTCCACAGTTTGTTGTGATCCACACAGCCAAAGGCTTTGGTGTAGTCAATAAAGTAGAAGTAGATGTTTTTCTGGAATTCTCTTGCTTTTTTGATGATCCAGTGGATGTTGGCAGTTTGACTTCTGGTTTCTCTGCCTTTTCTAAACCCAGCTTGAACATCTGGAAGTTCTCAGTTCATTTACTGTTGAAGCCTGGCTTGGAGAATTTTGAGCATTACTTTGCTAGCATGTGAGATGAGTGTAATTGTGTGGTAGTTTGAGCATTATTTGGCATCGCCTTTCTTTGGGACTGGAACGAAAACTGACCTTTTCTATTCCTATGCACACTGCTGAGTTTTCCAAATTTGCTGGCATATTGAGTGCAGCACTTTCACACCACCATCTTTTAGGATTTGAAATAGCTCAACTGGAATTCCATCACCTCCATTAGCTTTATTCATAGTGATGCTTCCTAAGGCCCACTTGACTTCACACTCCAGGATGGTGAGTGATCACAGCATCGTGGTTATCTGGGTCATGAAGATCTTTTTTGTACATTTCTTCTGTGTAGTCTTGCCACTTCTTTTTAGTATCTTCTGCTTCTGTTAGGTCCATATCATTTGTGTCCTTTATTGAGCTCATCTTTGCATGAAATGTTCCTTTGGTATCTCTAGTTTTCTTGAAGAGATCTCTAGTCTTTCCCATTCTATTGTTTTCCTCTATTTCTTTGCATTGATCACTGAGGAAGGCTTTCTTATCTCTCCTTGCTGTTCTTTGGAACTCTGCATTCAGATGCTTATATCTTTCCTTTTCTCCTTTACCTTTTACTTCTCTTCTTTTCTCAGACAACATTTTGCCTTTTTGCATTTCTTTTTCTTGGGGATAATCTTAATCACTGCCTCCTGTACGATGTCACGAACCTCTGTCCATAGTTCTTCAGGCACTCTATCAAATCTAATCCCTTGAATCTATTTGTCACTTCCACTGTATAATCGTAAGGGATTTGATTTGGGTCATACCTGAATGGTCTAGTGGTTTTCCCTACTTTCTTCGTTAGCACCTGGTATATAACAACTTAATACAAATTGGTTGAATGCATGAATGAACAGTGAATGAACTGGGCTTTTCATGCTCTTTATAAAGTCCTGGTTTACTGAGCCTCTCTGTGTGTGGTTCTCATGGTTCTCAGCTATATCCATGACGATGAGAGTTCATAGCCTGAGGCCCACAGGAGATGCTCAAGCCAGCGGCTCATTGCTGCACACAGGCTCCTCCCTCAAAATGTTCAACCTCACAGTTAAACCACGTGGGATGTCCAGGTGGAGGAGGGACCTCTTCTGAATCAGTGGCCCTACCTTTAGAACAGGTGTGAATGTGAGAATGGCCCTTCCCTTTACTGGGCTCATCTTCCCCTCTATGAAATGAGATGGCTACCCAGGATGATCCCAAAGCTTTCCCAGCATTTCAGGCAAAGATGAGGAGCGAGGCTGAAGTGGCAATGGCATCCTAGTATTTTCACTCGGCAGTTCCCCCCCAGATTCCCAGGATTCTTGGGATCAGGGTGGTTGTGTGGGATGAGCTTCGAGGAGATGTGAGTAAGCATGAGTCAGCACCCCTGCTCGGGGCATAGGAAAACGTGTCAGAGACATGGAGGGGGACCTGCCTTCTCTATGGAGACAGCAGACTTCCAGACTAAAGATGGGACCTGCCTCCCAGTGGGGAGTGGGCTGCAGGGGCTCCCTGCCTCCAGGTGGAGGGATGGCGACAAGCTGAACACAGCAATGAGTTCCTGCTGTTAGTTTGTTTTTCTTAAAACATTTTGGGACAAGAAGATACAAACTACCTAGAAATCCAACAAATGCTGTGGATGTCCTCTCTTCAGAAAAGTGCACAGGCATCTGACATTCTGCATCTGATGCAAGAAAGGGGGATGGACTCCTTAAAGTACATGTCTGATCTCTGGGACCCCAGTAACAAACCCATCCATGGCAGACAGAAAGGGCAGGCAGGAGTCCTGGGTCCTACCTCTCATCTGGGCTCTGCTCCATCTGGCTGTACCTTTGCTGCCTTGGATAGCCTTAGTCTTGCCATCTGTAAAATGGATGACCTGGAAGAGGAATCCTTCATGGATTCTATCCTAGGATTTGGTTATCACAACACACCCTCTGAGAGCAGCTGTGGGGTGTTGAGGCCGCTCTCCTAATGGCTGAGCTGAGAAGCAAGTAGCATGGAAGCTGGGGTGGGGTCGGGGCAACTCATAGGCCTTCAGAGCCACTTTTTCTCTAGCGTTAATTCCAGCTTCTTTCTGACAGAAGACCCACTTTTGGGTGGAGACTGAAACGGCTCCTACCTGGAGACAAGAAGTATGCAGACCCCCTCTGTCTCTTCCCCCAGCTTTGTCTAAACCAGCTGGATAATGAGAGTTGGGGTTTCCCTCAGCCATGGAGGCCCCGCTACTGGCTTCCTTTCTGGCCTTTTTTTTTTCAGTTGGGCTTGACAGAAAGCTGGGAGAGGGTCGCAACCAAATTTTCAAGAGGAGGAACTGAGGCCTAGACAAGCTTAGACCTGGCTCAGTCCCACTTGGCCAGGCCTGGGGCAGATGCTCTGTACCTGGTCTGGAGAGCCTGGGGCACCCACTGCTGCATCTGAGCAAGAACAAGGAGGTTTCACCCCCAAGTCTGGGCTTTCTTCTCTCTCTACCCCACCCTCTGCCCCCGTCTTCTTCTCCTAGTAACTTCTAAGCTAAGGGAAAGCGGCCTTTGCCCAGGGGGCTGGCATGCCTGAGTGGGCTGCCCAAGACAGGATGGCTGTCTAGTCCATGTGCCATGCTGTGGTCAGCCCACCCGGGGCCTCCCCTCTCCCCCACCCTCTCAGCTCCGCTCAGAGCTCCCAACCTTGGTGCTTCATGGCTAGAAGCCTTCTGGTAGCTTCCACTGGGGTTTGCTTCTTGAGTCAGATGATGTGAATCTGGCCTCTTTAGATGGAAGCTGTTACTTCCACTCCAAATTGCGACGATTCCAGAGGATGATCAGCAAAACCCTGGAGCAACTGGCCGTCGCATCACCCATCCCTGCTGACTGGGGTTTCTTTCTGGGGCCCCATTCGCCCTCCCTTCCTCCTACCTCTGTTCCCTCGGCCTTCTCCACCTCCCAAAGCCCCTCTCACCCATCAAGACAGCTCCCCACTGCCTCCTCTATGAAGCTTTTCCAGACCACTCTGGCCAGAGTGAGGGTCCCCTCCCTCCGTAAGCCCAGCTGTGTGTTGGGAAGGCAGACTACAATGCTGAGACCCATGTAACTGCTTCAACAGGGCAGGACCTCAGTCAGTCCCCACAGCAAAGCTCTGGGATAAATATTAGCATCCCCACGCAACAGATCAGGAACTGTGTGGATATAGGCAGGGTGGGTGGGTTCACTGACTTGCCCAGGATCTCAGCTGGGAAATTAAAGGGTCTGCACTCAGAGCCTGTGTTCCGTCTCACTGTCCTGGTCAGCCTCCTGCCTTGCACTCAGCCTTTCTTTCTTCCTGACTTTCTGTCCCAGCTTGTTTCTGTGACTCTCCCCCCTGCTCTGAGTCCCCCTGAGAACAGAGGCTGCTGTGTTCTTCCCTGCTCTCACCCAACGCTGTGCAGAGGGCCTGCTCCATCAGTATGTGAAGGACTGGACGAAATCTCTCTGCTAGTGCTTGGCATTCTCCCTGCACCTGGAATTGTGGTCATGAAATTTCCGTCATGTGCTGTAAAGGACTGGAGTGTCAGAAATGTCACAACCTGGAGGAGACCAGAGTACTTGAAATTTACAAATAAAACAATGGCTTCTGTTTATGGAGCATCTCCTATGGGGCCCCTTGCGAGCATTTCTCTCTGATCGTTGATAATCAGTTCCGGTGACTCCAGGGTAACAGAGTTAGTGTTTGTGACTGGCCCCAGGTCTGATTGATTAGTGCGTCTGTGTACCCCTTGTTAGATATTATAATACCACACTGGCCGTAAGTCTTGCTGGTACAGATGCCCATTTTACACATGAAGAAACCGAGGCTCAGAGGGGAGAAATAAATTACCCAAAGCCACCGAACTAGGCCTTGGCAGAGCTGGGCATTGAAGCCTGGAGTGTTTGTGGCACACACAGCTGAAGCAGTACCCTGTTCAGCTTCACAGCCCAGCTCCCTTCCTTTCCTAGGTCAGGGCATCTCCACTCTCGACAGGCCCGGGGTCTGTGTCTGCAGGGGGTGGGGGTGAGGCCAGTTCACCTGCATGACCTCCAGGCAGCTCAGCCCATCTATTCAAGAGAAAAATGCTCATGCTGGACCCTGGCACTTGGAGGACAGATACCCGCATCAGTGCTGGTGGGCAGGAGGGCGCAGGGCCCTGAATGCCACACCAGTGGTCCCCCCTTTCACATGGAAGAGGAGTGAAGGAGAGACCAACCACTTGTTTGCAAATGCTAATCTTTAGTCCGGAGAAGGCAAATGCACCCCACTCCAGTGCTCTTGCCTGGAGGGTCCTATGGACAGAAGGGCCTGGAAGGCTGCAGTCCATGGGGTCGCTGAGGGTCAGACACGACTCGGTGGCTTCACTTTCACTTTCCACTTTCATGCATTGGAGAAGGAAATGGCAACCCACTCCAGTGTTCTTGCCTGGAGAATCCCAGGGACGGGGGAGCCTGGTGGGCTGCCGTCTATGGGGTCGCACAGAGTCGGACACGACTGAAGCGACTTAGCAGCAGCAGCTTAGCAATCTTTAGTCAGTGGTATTTTGTTAAATCCACAGGGACAAACCATGGATTTGGGGCCAAGAGGCCCTGCTCCCCATCACTGCGTGATACTGGCCAGGGTGCTTGTTCTGCCCAGCCTGACCTCCCCAGCTCTCAGGTCACCTGGGCTGGGTGCAGCCTAAGGTGCCTCCAGCTCCTCCTTGGCAAGGATTGGAAGTAGGCCCTGGGGCCTGATTGCCTGTGTTCAGATGGCAGCTATGGGATGGGGGTAGGGGGTAGAAATGGTCCACGTAACTTTCCTGTGCCTTGGTATCCACATCTGTCAAATGGGGATAATAATAGCAGTAGCTGCCTCAATTGGAGATTACACATAAAGTGCTTACAACATTCCAAGTCACACAGTGCTTGCTCAGTAACCCTTCATTATCAGACTGCTTTACCGACTTGGTGGACGTAAGTTTGAGTGAACTCTGGGAGATGGTGATGGACAGGGAGGCCTGGTGTGCTGCGATTCATGGGGTCGCAAAGAGTCAGACATGACTGAACAAATGAAGTGAACTGAACTGAAGGCTAAAGAGGTCATTTTGGCTCTGAGCCTTACTTGCTGCTGCTAAGTCACTTCAGTCGTGTCCGACTCTGTGCAACCCCATAGACGGCAGCCCACCAGGCTCCCCCGTCCCTGGGATTCTCCAGGCATGAACACTGGAGTGGGTTGCCATTTCCTTCTCCAATGCATGAAAGTGGAAAGTGAAAGTGAAGTTGCTCAGTCATGTCCGACTCTTCGAAACCCCATGGACTGCAGCCTACCAGGCTCCTCTGTCCATGGGATTTTCCAGGCAAGAATACTGGAGTGGGTGCCATCGCCTTCTCTGGAGCCTTCCTTCCTACCCAGTAAGTATTATCTCTCTGATGCAAACGAGAAATGGAAGCTCGGAGATTTTAAGTAACTTGCTGAAGGTCACACAGCTAAAAGAAAGACTGGGGCAGTTCAGTCTCCCCCTTGTCGCTGAGCTGCACTTCCCTCCTCCTGTACCCCAACCTGTCCTAGGAAGGGGACTGCAGGCAGTTCAGATAGCACGTGAGAGCAGTGTCTTGTCCGAAGTGGAAGAAGGATCACCCTCTGTCTTTTTCCATCACTCCATCTCACCGTCCAGCACCGGCAGCTGTGAAGGAGTGGGAAGAATCTGGAGCTTGTGGTCAGTGGCCGTGGCCATTGGCCCTGCTTCCTTTGCTTGCAAGCTTCCTTTGACTTTGGGAATGGTGGGCAACCTCTCTGGGCCTTGATATCTTCATCAGAAAACTGTGGGGGGAGCAGCTCTGCCCTCTCTATTTACAGGATCGCTTTGCAGCATGAACCAGAATGTCGGATGGAAAGTGCTTCCTCAGTTGCAAAGGCCTACCTAGGGCTCGGTGTCCACCAGGGTCCCTGTAGGAGACAGCTGGCTCACTGTGACGGGCGACTGAAAAGGAGTTGATAAGGGGCTGTTGACAAGAGCGGGGCCAGAACGGAGGGGAAGCGTGGACACCGCTCAGCACACGGCACAGCTAGCAGGTCCAGGAGTGCTCTTAGCACGCCAGCTCTGCACGCCCGGAGGCGGGGGCAGTTACGATGGTGATTAGGAGGCTGCGAGAGCCCGGACAGGAGCCCCTCGGGCCCCAAAGGGAGGAAGCAGACGTCCGGCCCTCCAACTTGTCTTTTTTCCCTCCCTGGGGTCTCCCGCTGCATGCGGCTGCCCACTGGCTGAACTCAGTGGGGAGCCAGAGAACACATGGTCCCCCCAGGCAGCCTCAGTGCAGAGGGGAGGGCCAAACGGGAGATGTTTGGGGCCTCTCTGAGGTTGGTCCGCTCCTCCCCAACTCTGCCTCCACGTCCCGAGAGCTGACTAGACTATAATGGGACCCACACTGGAGACAGCTCCATATTCACCTGTCGGGGGTTTATTGTCAAAGGAGATTTAGTCTCTCTCTCTCTTTTTTTTCTTTTTTTTGCGAGTAAAACAATGAAACCTCCATAATTGTTCCAGGAGAAATAAACATGCCAAAATATTTAAGTACTAATAAAACTTAAGAATTATCCCAGCATATTTAAATATAGATGTATTTTTACGGCAGGCAGTGAAGGCAATTGCCAGCAGAATGCATTTCATCCAGGCCATTTAATACTAAACTGCCCGCCCCTCCTTTGAGGCTTGGCTGGGGAGGGGGCACCGAGGAAGGGGGCGATGGAGCCTTCCCAGTGATGGGAAGAGGGTCTCCTCTCCCATGGGCAAGCCCTACCAGGCTCTGTGCTCCACCGTTTCCATTGCTCACTGCTCCCTGGTCCTCATTGCAATCCCAGGTGATGCTAGTGTTGTCTGTTAGCCAGCAGAAGAATCCAAGGCACAGAAAGGTGAAATAAGTGCCCCAGGCTACACAGTTCGGTCGCTCAGTCGTGTCCGACTCTTTGCGACCCCATGAATCGCAGCACGCCAGGCCTCCCTGTCCATCACCAACTCCCGGAGTTCATTCAGACTCACGTCCATCGAGTCAGTGATGCATACAGCCATCTCATCCTCTGTTGTCCCCTTCTCCTCCTGCCCCCAATCCCTCCCAGCATCAAAGTCTTTTCCAATGAGTCAGCTCTTCGCATGAGGTGGCCAAAGTACTGGAGTTTCAGCTTTAGCATCATTCCTTCCAAAAAAAATCCCAGGGCTGATCTCCTTCAGAATGGACTGGTTGGATCTCCTTGCAGTCCAAGGGACTCTCAAGAGTCTTCTCCAACACCACAGTTCAAAAGCATCAGTTCTTCGGCACTCAGCCTTCTTCACAGTCCAACTCTCACATCCATACTTGACCACAGGAAAAGCCATAGCCTTGACTAGATGGACATTAGTCAGCAAAGTAATATCTCTGCTTTTGAATATGCTATCTAGGTTGGTCATAACTTTTCTTCCAAGGAGTAAGCGTCTTTTAATTTCATGGCTGCAATCACCATCTGCAGTGATTTTGGAGCCCCCAAAAATAAAGTCTGACACTGTTTCCACTGTTTCCCCATCTATTTCCCATGAAGTGATGGGACCGGATGCCATGATTTCGTTTTCTGAATGTTGAGCTTTAAGCCATCTTTTTCACTCTCCACTTTCACTTTCATCAAGAGGCTTTTTAGCTCCTCTTTACTTTCTGCCATAGCTGGTGGTTATTGCAGCCAGGATAAGGCAGCCTGACTCAGGAACCCACCCTCCGGTCTGGACCATCTCTCATGCTGCCTGGTCCTGTGCTTGGAACCTGCGACGCAGGCTCATAGCAGGCTGAGTCCTCGACCACCTGAGCTCTTGCTAAAACTATTCCACAAGGGTTCCAGACTCTATTCCCATGTGGCTGCCCACCACTACCCCATCCTCAGTGCTGGAGTTGGTGTCTTCTCCCAGCCTGAGCAGGTGCAAGAGTGTGGGTTCAAACCTGACTCTGGATCTCCTGGCTTTTTTTTAACCTTTCCATGGCTCCCTAACACCCACAGGGTACAGCCCAAGCCCTTGGGCAATACCCAAGGCTCTGCCTGTTTCTTCAACTCTATTTTCTGTCTCTCCTTGAGCTCCAAGCTTTATATGGACCAGTCATTTTCTGTTTCTCTAAACATGGCATGCTGTTCCATACTTCCATGTGGTTGCTCATGCATGGACCTCTGTCTGTAATGCCTTTCTACCCTTCCTCCCCTGGCCAGCTCTCAGGCACACTTCACAGCCCAGCTCGTATACAAGTCTTCCAGAAATCCCTCCTCTAACCTCTAAATTCAGGTACACACCCCTTGCTCTGGGCACCCGAATGCTCAGCACTCACCAAAGTATATTGGCATTATTTACTGATCAGACTCACTCCCCCAAATGCAGGACCGTATCTTCTTCATCTGTGCATGAAGCACCCAGCATCCATCACTGGTCTGAAGCTGTCTCGAGGCAGGACATTTGACTCAGTGACTCTGAAGGAGGCCAACCTGCCTTGGCATCTTGGTTCCATGGTTCAGTACCTCTGTGACCCTGAGCACATTTCTTAACCCCTCCAAGGTTTACCTGGATAACAGGGCTAGCTATGAGCCCTCTTACCACGCTGTGCGAGGAGTATGAAAAATATCCCTTGTAAACACATTCGCCAGGTAGCCAGGCACATGTTCCGTAAATGCTAGCTGGATGTGAATTTTTAACTGTGCTCGTGACACTGCCCAACCTCGGACCCTTCCTTCCTTCGGTGAGTGGGGCAGCGCCCCTCACATTCACAGGCTTAGTCGCTCCCACAGCTCTTTTCATCCACTCCCAGTCTTTGAGAATGACCTCCTGAGAGGTATAAGTGCAGAGAGAAGCTGGTGGCCCAGAGAAGCTAACACTCTATCCCAGGTCACACAGAAAGATATAGATGGAGATAAGACTGGTACCCGGGGGAAGGCAATGGCACCCCACTCCAGTACTCTTGCCTGGAAAATCCCATGGATGGAGGAGCCTGGTAGGCTGCAGTCCATGGGGTCACTAAGAGTTGGACATGGCTGAACGACTTCACTTTCACTTTTCACTTTCATGCATTGGAGAAGGAAATGGCAACCCACTCCAGTGTTCTTGCCTGGAGAATCCCTGGAACAGAGGAGCCTAGTGGGCTGCCGTCTATGGGGTGGCACAGAGTCAGACACGATGGAAGCGACTTAGCAGCAGCAGCAGCAGCAAGACTGGTACCCAGGTCTGGGCCGCCCAGGCCACTGCTATTTTCCAGATTCCCCAATTCACTTAGGAACAGTCTTCTGTAAAGAACTGATGACTCCCCCAAGGGAAACTGCACCCACTCCACACCCCTCCTTGGCTCACGTCTGGTAGAGGACTGGGCTGGCAGAGGTCAAGTGTTTCTGGTTGGAGCTCCTCCAGCCTACCAGAAGCTGCCTGACTTCAGGCCTCACACAGAGCCTGCATAATCCCTCCATAAAGGAGATTGCCTTCAGTGGACAAGTCTCTCCCTGCTTCCCTGCTCTGCCCACGTACATGGCCATTAGCCTGCATCCCTCCAGCTGGGCTCATGGTTCTGGCTCTGCCAAGCAACCAGCTGGGTGACCCTGAGGTCCTAACTCTGGAGTGAGCCTTTTCCAAGTCTTGAGTTCCTGATCTTTTAAAAATAAGGATGTTTCCATTGTGAGCAAGAAATTAGATTGGATCTAACGGTTCAAAAAAATTGAAAAAATTGTTATGGTTAAGATCATCACTATTCATCATAGATAATGAAGATAATTCAGAGAATGTTGAAGTCTTATTGGAAATTAAGCCCCCTGAGGAAGTTAACTTCTGTGCTAGAAATAATATCATAATCCTTGTCCTATTTGTTTTAGAATTTTTCTGTCGTGGTAGAATATTTCTAACCTAAAACTTAGCATTTTTTTTAAATTATTTTTAAGACTGCAGTTCAGTTCCAGCATTAAGTACATTCATACTGTTGTGCACCCATCACTACCATCCACTTTTCAAACTTTTTCATCTTCCCAAACTGAAACTCTGTCCCCGTTAAACACTAATTCTGTATTTCTCCCTTCCCCCAACCTCTGACAATCACTACTCTACTTTCTATCTTTATGAAGTTGACTTCTCTAAATACTTCATATAAGTGGAATCATGCAGCATCCTTTTCTTACTGGTTTGTTTCACTGAACATAATGTCTTTAAGTTTTATCCCTGTTCTAGCATGTGTCGAGATTTTCTTTTTTATAAAACCTGAATAATATGCCAGTATATGTGTGTACTGCATTTTTTTAATCCATTCATTTGTCAATGAACACTTGTATTACTTCTACCTTTTAGCTATTTTTCATAATGCTGCTTTGAACATAGGTGTATGAATAGCAATTAGAATCTCTGCTTTTACTTATTTTGGATGTACAGGTCTGTATAGTCAAAGCTATGGTTTTTCCAGTGATCATGTACGGATTTGAGAGGTGGACCGTAAAGAAGGCTGAGTGCCAAAGAATTGGTGCTTTTGAACTGTGGTCCTGGAGAAGATTGTTGAGAGGCCTGTGTGGACAGCAAGGAGATCAAACCAGTCAATCCTAAAGGAAATCAACCCTGAATATTCACTGGAAGGACTAGTTCTGAAAATGTAGCTGCAATACTTTGGCTACCCGATGTGAAGAACCAGCTCATTGGAAAAGACCCTGATCCTGAGAAAGATTAAAGGCAAAAGGAGAAGGGGGTGGCAGAGGATGAGACGGTTACATAGTATCACTGATTCAGTGGACATAAATCTGAGCAAACTCCCAGAGATAGTGAAGGACAGGGGCGACTGTTCATGGGGTCGCAAATAGTTGGACATGGCTTGGCGATGGAGCAACAACAATATCCATAAATGGACTTGCTGGATCATACGGTAATTCTGTTAATTTTTTTTTTTTTTTTTTGAGGAACCAACATATTCAAAGCAGCTGCACCACATTACATTCCCATAAGCAGTCCATTAGGGTTCCCGTCTCTTCACATCCTCACCCACACTTATTATTTCTGTCCTGTTTGGTTTTTCATTATCACCGTCCTAATGGGTATGAAGTGGTATCTCACTGTGCTTTTGATTTGCATTTCCCTAAAGAATAGTGATGGCAAGTGTTTGGTTTTTTTTAATATACTTATTGTCCATTTGTATGTATATCTTTGGAGAAATGTCTATTCAATTCCTTTGCCTATTCTGTAATGGGTTTGTTTTAGTTGTTGTTGAGTTCTAATTTATATTCTATTTCAACATCAAATGCACTGCTGCACTGTCTTTCCCTTGGTGGCAGAAATTTGTGTGAGTGAATGTGAGTGTCAGTGGACAGAACACCAGCATTTATGAAAACACTTCTTTTGTTTAGTCCTCACCATAATAGTGTGAAGCAGACGACATGGCCTTTATGTATGAGGAAACTAAGATTTCAGAGAGGTTAGGTGATGTAGCTGGTACACGACAGATAGATAGGGATTGAGGATCTGGAGCTCTTCTTGGCACTCACGCCAGTCTATCTCCAAAGTGATGCCCATATTGCCTCCCAGCAAGGCTGAGGCTCCTAAAATAGCAAGAGGATGACCACAGTGAAGAGCAATTGTTATCTTCACCAAAGAGACAGCCCCAGGTGAATGATGTAACCAGAAGGTTCAGAACAAGGCCCGCCATTAATCTCGTGGTTACAACAATATACGCAGATTATGCTGGCCTCCGGCCCAGTTAAGTGGACATTTGGATATTTTCCAAAACAAATGTGGATACTGCAAATACAGGTCAGCTGGTTTGCAGGAAATCAACATCCAGATAAAGCCGCATCTAGAGAGATTTTTCCAGAAGTCCTACTGCAGAGAACCTGGGGGTGGCCCATTTAGAACACGTCTCCCACTTGTGAAATGTTTTTCCTTCATTCAAGACCACCTTGCTGAGGGACTCTGGGTACCCAGCTGTCTCGTGGGCTTGGCCTTGTGTGTGAGATGTTGCAGGTGGAAAGGGTCAGTGAATTATGACTCTGGCAACCATCTGCCTTCTAGTCTCCCTAACAGACTGGAGTCGATGACCAGAGCTGGGTGGAGACTCGCCCAGGTCACACAGTAGGCTCTTAAGTAGTAAAACTGGGTAAACATGTCCTCAGTCACCATTAAGTCACGCAACTTTCCTAAATACCCCGAATTTTGGCATTTGGACTACCGAATTTTTCAGATTGCTTCCCAGCAAGGAAATTCCCAGAAGGGGTACAATAATCGTTTGCCAGAACTTGTGCCCTGATTTTGGTTTCAGAACAAAGTGAATGTAGATAAGTCTGTATATCTTTGCCCTGGCAGCAGGTATGTAGAGGCTAAGACTTCTTCCTAAGAAAAGTTTGAGAACGACATGAGAAGGAAAGGCAAGTGAGTGCTCAGGGCACTGGGTCATTAAGTGCCACAGGAGTGGAACAGTGAGTCCTTTTAATCTACTGCTTATCCAGGGAGTGTGAGCACAGATGGTTTTCCTTCATGAACCGAACATCCTGATGGCGGAGACGTCACACCAGGCACTCTCCAGGAGATGGATCCAATGGCCACGTGTGGTTTCCCAAGTTTTCTCTTCTGTTTGGGGTGGAATGGTGTTGCCACACTAGGCTGGCCCTAAGGGTACATGCATGCTAAGTCGCTTCAGTCGTGTCCAACTCTATGGATTGTAACCCGTCAGGCTCCTGTGTCCGTGGAATTCTCCAGGCAGGAATACTGGATTGGGATGCTCCTCTCCAAATGAAGCGCTGTCTGGTGATGCATTCCATGCCTACAGCACGTAGGCTGCTGCTTTCCCTTAGCAGAGTTGAGACAGGATCCATCTGTTTGAACAGCAAGGGAGGACAAATGCAGGAGCAAACATAAACTGGATGGGATGTGTGAACTCAGCCCGAGGCTCCGACCTGCCACTGCTGGATCACCCCCAAGGCTCTGTCCGAATCTCGTGCTGGAATAGCCAGCTGCTGGCAGGGCCAAGGGCTCCTTGACTGGGCTTTGGGTCGTCTCTTGTTGTCAATATGAGCATATAAGTTCCTTGGTCCTTCAGCATAGAAACTGAATCTTAAGTATGTGTGGAGTATAACTGGGAAATTTTGGGGGGAAGGAAGGAAGGAGTGAAGGATAAATAAAAATTGTTCCTTTTAACAAAAATCCATGAGATGCATCTGGTCAAACTACATTTGCTGGGTGAGGCAGATGTTTTTGTCAGCACAGTCTGGAAAATCAATAGACAAAATAAATGGTCACTTAATATTTGTCAAGTAAATAAATGATTGAATAAATGAATATTGTGGAGACTTGTGATTTTCTTACTGAAAGGGAGATTTCCTTGTGAAACCATGTTGGTCACTATTAGTAAGATTGAGGGGGATATGTAGACCAAGGCTTTGGTTTTAAGTCACAGGAAATATACAAGCCCCTGATGACATTTCCACAATAGGGGGCTGGTTTGAATTACATGTAGTGAAGTTATTCACTATGCATGATTTCTAAGTCCCAGCCTGCCCAAAATCATCTCTCCCAGTCAGGCCTTTAAATTGCCAGTGAAAGGGCTCTTGTCTGAACACAGTCCATGATTTCCCTCAATTCTCAAGTCAGGAGCACTGAGGCTCTCTTTCCTGTAAGTAGCAGATCCACCACCTCCTGCAAAGTGCCCCTTCCAGAAAATACAGACCCTCCACCTGCCCCTCACCTCCCAGTTCCTGATTCTGAAAAGGAAGCTTGAACAAGATGCCTACAAACTGGAGTGAGTAGCTCTGCCGGGTGAGTCCCAACATCTCGCCACATTAGCCCTGTGAACTTGGGCCAGGAAACGAGACTGGAGCCATTAATGCCTAATGATGTTGCATTGTCTTCCAATAACAAACCACCTCACCAGTTGGTTTTATAGGGGACCAGCTGTTGTTAATTGGGCAAGATGAGCATGAAGTGGCAGCTTTCACACCTGACCAAGAGAGAGCTGCCACGTCCTAGGGCAAAATGGGAACCACCTGCTACAAGCTGGAGGGCCCCTGAGCTCTGCCCTGGCGAAGGAGAGGCCCTGGGATGGCCCCGGGCACCCATTCCTCTCACATCCTTAGCAAACAAAAACAGAAAAGAGCACTGGGTTCATTGAACATCCCACGCCTCCTCCTGCAGCCCGACAGCATCACCTTGCAGTGCTGTGTCACCTGCATTTGCTCATGCCTGTGTTTCTAAAGCACGGTGGGCAGGCCCAGGGCTGCACAGTCAAGCGTCTGGCATATTCCAGGCTCTGCAGAGGAGACATGGCCGGGTCCTCTGCCACCGATCCTAGCTGTTGCTCTCCGGCCACAGGACCAGGGATCAGGCTGCCAGCAACTAGTGACACAAGGGCTCAATCGCACTTTCTCCCTTGGCATTCCATCAGAGAGACCCAGAAAGTGCTTGTCATCCAGCAGTGGGTACAAAGCAAAGGGAAAGGGAGAAGGGCTGGGACATAGAGACTTGAGGCAACTGTTTGGTCCAGGAGCAAAGCAACACAGGGAGAGAGCTGATGCACGGGGATGGGAGACTGGTGCTGGAACGCACAGGGAAATCTTCTGTATGTAATACCTCCCATGTGAATGTTAATTTAACCATTAAAAACTTCTGATGGTTCTTCCAGGGCACCTGGAGACATGTTGCTTTATCCCCACTTCAGAGATGAGAAACTGACGCTTTCTGATGTCAGGGAAACTGCTGATCTTTAGTGATCAAGAGCAGGGGCTTGAATCCAGTCCAGGTTAAGAGCCTTGCAGGGCACAGCCGCTGTCGGCACTTGAGGACCACTGCAGGTTCTCCGTGGGTCAGCAGACAGAGAGCTCCGTTTCAGGCTGCTCAATCTGGCTGCCTCGACTCCTGCAGACTGAGAAAAGCACAGACCTCTCTCTCTGCCTATATTTGCCTTTATTTGCAGTGTCGCTGCAAAAGACGGGAATGCGGAGCATTAAAACATGTACTGTAAATAAACCAAATTAAAGTAAAATTGACTCATTTAGCAACCAGCCTCCGATCTTGCATTAGAGGCAATTGAAGAGATTTCACAGATTTTAGTAACCAGATAAGATTATTATATAAACAGACTTCTGCATTGAATGATGAGCCATATCTTGAGGAGAATATTTGAAATCAATAGCAATACGGGCTGAGAATTAAGTAATGTGGTTAAGCACCTTTGAATGATGCCATTTTTAAGAGCTGATTAGGAATAAATATGCCAATTGCCACAGAGCTGATAGCTGAAATAAAGTGATGATTAATCAATTTGGGCCTGAGAGCCACGGAGGCCATCTTGGTGTTGAGAAACCTCGGGAGCCTGATGGTGGCCCCAAAAAGATACAAAAAGGATGTATGAGAGTCCTCAAGCAGAAGCACATCTCTGCCCACCCAGGGGCTGACCACGGTGGTGCGGTGAGGAGGGGCCAGGGCCAACAGAGGATTAGCTGTAAGCTGCTTAAGCTACTCACGCAGGGAAGCCAGCATCGCAGGGCGGAAATTATGGTGGGGGACACTGACGCCCCTGGGATTGCATTTGGAATGCCCAATTACCAACCAGCTGGGAACTGATGGGCCTTTTGGCTGCTCTGTAATCACCTCTCACCTGGACAATCGCACTGGCTTCCCGACGGGTCCTCATGTGAGCCAGGGGATGTATCCCCTGCGGTGCTGGTCACTGGAGTGATCTTTCCAAAGCTCTGGTTCCATGCTGGCTGTCACCTCGGAGAAACCACTGCTGCCTCCCTTTCACCTCAGGGCCAAGTCCAGGTCCCTTCGCTTAGGGTTCAAGGCCCTTCGAGGTCCAGCTGTCCATATTTGCCCCAGTTCTTCCTACTCCCCATTCCTGCCCTATGATGGCTCCACGAGAAGGTTTAGCGGGACCAGGTGTAGCCTGTTCTTTGTGGTACTGTATAGAGATGCTCCTGCTGGCCCCTCCCCACCTCCCCTTTCTGCTGAAGTGCCGTCCTTTCTCTGGCCTCGTGCCAAGCCCACCTTGACGGTACTTTCCCCCAACACAAGCAGAACTGGATTCTCTCCATTACCATCATACCCTGAACAGACCTTTTCCTGTTTCATATCAGTGTCATCCGCCCTTTCTTTTCTATTCCCTAAATGCTTATTGACCCCTTGCAGTGCTTCTCACTGTGACTGGCCCTAGAGATCCAGGGAGAGAACACATGGTTGTCCCGCCCGCCTGGAACTCAGCGTTTTATACCAAGCATTTAATGCTCTCTGAAGCTCTCCCCTGTTCTGGGGGCAAGTCATACTTGTTTAATTCACCTGGCATAAGACAAGTGATCAAGAAGTGTTTGAATGAATGTATGAGAGATCAAACGAGTGAATGAGCGGCAAAGGTGGATCAATGGGAGGAGGCTACGGTGAAACAGATTTGTTTCTGGGTAGAAGAAATGCAGGGCTGAGCTCCCAGGAGCTCGAGGCATCCATGCAGAGGAAGACCATCTGTCAAGGAGGTTCCAGAAAAGACTCAGAAATGGCTGTGAGACTGAACTTGCAGTGACAGGATTCCAAGGCCAGCCCCACCACTGACTCACTATGCGACCTCCGGTAGAGCACAGTCTCTCTTTGAGCCTCAGTGTCTCCAACTGTAAAATGAGAATGTTGGACAACTGTGAGCCTTTGCTAACATGGAGAAAACAGGATTCTTCTTAAATGTTGGTGGCTTTCAACTAACCCAGTTGATGCTGCTGCTAAGTCGTTTCAGTCGTGCCCAACTCCATCCGACCCCATAGACGGCAGCCCACCAGGCTCCCCCGTCCCTGGGATTCTCCAGGCAAGAACACTGGAGTGGGTTGCCATTTAAGCGAAAAGTGAAAGTGAAGTTGCTCAGTTGTGTCCTACTCTGTGCAACCCCATGGACTGCAGCCTACCAGGCTCCTCCGTCCACGGGATTTTCCAGGCAAGAGTGCTGGAGTGGGGTGCCATTGCCTTCTCCGACCCCACTGAGAGTGGACTATAATTAGTGTTGGGTTATAGCCCATGCCAGGTACAGAGAAAAACAGAACAAGCATAAGATGATGGGAGAAAAATTAAGTGCAAGATTTGGTAACAGGAGTATGATGAGTGTCACAGACACTCCTGTGAGTTAGTGTAGACAAGGAAGGCTTCCTGGAGAAGGTACAACATTGACCTAAAGGATGAATAGGACTTAAATATTGAGGAAAGGAGTGATAAATTCAGGCTGATATGAGAGTAGCTCCGAGTCAGCAAGGCAGTATCCCCCCCGTGGGTGCATTTCCATATCACACCCTCCTCCCTAACTAGAAGGAGGCTGGGAAGGAGACCCTATTTAGAAAGCTGAGCTTCTTGGTCAAACGGGGCAGATGTGAATGATTCTTTGCTGTGTTTTAATACTGCTGTCTGCCTTCAGGAGGCCTTCATCCTCCAGCTCTCGAGGTGCTGGGCAGCGCCCCTGCCATGGGCAGGCTGAGTGAGGGGCTGAGGCTGGGCTCTACAGGAAGGCCCCTGGGGCCTCACAGCTCTGCAGGCCACGGGGCGCTGCTGCTCGGGAGAAAGGGGCTCTAAATCCTCTAGAAGAGGGGCTGCTCCAACCAGGTTAGCCAGGAACAGGCTCAGAACCCCACTCCCCAGGCCAGCAAGCAGGACCTGAGTTTCCCTTGGGGGAAGCTGGGAGCTGGGGGCTGACAGCTATCAACTTGAGCTGCTCATCTCGGGAAGTCATCTGTTTGCCAGCCTGCTCCTCACCCTTCTGCCTGACCGTTCATCCCCAGTGTCCACAGCTCTGCAAGCCCAGGGCTCTGTGGTGGCTCTGGTGACGGGACCCCTGAAAGGGCCTTCCAGTCATCTGCCAGCCTGGACCAAAGGTCAGAGAGGAGGCAAGGTGTGCTGGTGTGGGACTCAGCTTCTCACAACTCGCTTCCCTGCTCTGCTTCCTTCCTTCCTTCCTCCAGAAGGCCTCCTAAAGATTCCTAAGAGCATATCATAGATGGGGAAACGGGCTCAGAGAAGACAGGAGACTTACCAAAGATCCCAGGGCAAAGAGCAGAAACCAGAGTCCCCTGACAGCCCGTCCTGTTTGCTGCCCAGCATGGCATGGTGCCCTGGCCTTTCTCCCCGGGGCATGGTGAAGTCTCAGGGCAGGCTCTGCTGTGGTGTCATGTCTTTATCTTCCTGCCCATTCCTCCTCCACCCTCCATGTGCCACGTGCTCTGAAGTACTCCTGTCCAGTCTGGCCCAGCTCTCCCTGTCCATCTCATTCAGCATCTGCAGTCCTGAAGCTCTGGACTCTTGGCCAAGGGTTGTGTTGCCACCAAGTCATAAACTTGGATATGTACTTCTCTCTGGTTCTCTTCTGGTGGAGCCAAAACACAACCCACGCCCAAGTGTCCGAGGGAAACACCCGTGCTTCCCTGTTCCCTCCCACCACCCCTTGGCACAGAGGGTGCAGGGAGGAGGCCAGGGCATGCCCAATCACACCCACCCTGCCAGGCCTGCAGAGGCAGCAGGGGGCAGGCCTGCCCTTGGCTGGAATTACCCGGCAGCTGCTTCTGGTCCATGGAGAGCACAGTCTCTACCAGGGGCCCAGCAGAAGCAGCAGCAGCAGAGCCAGCAGGCTTCCTACGTGCCCAAGAAAGGAGACAGGAGGGTCTTCTTTTTCTGAGCTAATCAGACTGAATGTAGCTGCAGTGTCTATCAGCCACAGCCAAATATATCTGGTGGCTTCTCTCTCACTTCTTCCCAAAGAGTCATCTTTAATCAAGTTCAAGCCAAGAAGGCTGTTACCGTAACACAAAGCTATTTGAGTAATAGACCTAGAAAGTTCTACAAATAATCCTGATAGTAAGTGGGCATCAGAAGGGATTCCTGATTCCTTGGTGACACACGAGCTTGCAATCTCTGATCGGATCAGGTGAGCCCCAGGCACTTCCTCCACTGACCACCATCCGAAGGTCAACTCCTGCACTGGGGCTTGGCTCTGATGTACTGTTAAAAACGGTGTTTGAACATTCCTTGCAGAGCAGTGTACTAGGGAGGTGTAACACTCGGTGTCTCCTTTTTGCTAGCGGTGATTACAGTCTTGCTAGGGAGAGTCTTTTCTTTTCTCTGTTCTCACCTAGGAGAAAACAGCAGGGTGTTTCTCAAAGTTTGGCATCCTTTATCCTTAGGGGATTCTTTTTTTTCTTCTTCTTCTTTTTTTGATGTTTTAGAGCAGGATGGTGGAATTTTTCAGTCCCTGGAGGAGGCTTTTTTTGAGTTTGAAGAGGCAGGGCTATAAGAATATGTAGTCTGGTGATCTGAGAGGGGATGAAATGTGGAGCCTTTGAAGTTGAAGAGAGGGGAGCGTGGTCCTGGGGCTGGGAGGAGCCTCTGATAGGGCAACTGGAGGGGCATTGCCCCAGTAGTACCAGCGTCTGAGGTTGACACACCCCATGCTCCACAGACACTCTGCTACACACATACACACGCGCGCGTGCAGCTTGTGATAGAGCATGTTTACTTAGAGGTCAGAGGAATGTCAGTGTTTCTGATCCGGATTGACACTGATGGCACAGGAACAGTAGCCATGGGATGGGGTGCACAGTGGGGGACTGGACTGCCTCAGCAGAAGCAAGGACCAAGCTGCAGGTCCCTGGGCACCATGGCTCTGGCCCCTGGTTGCCCTGCTGATGTCCACACAAAGCTGGGTGAGCTGCCCTGCAGGTTGAACATTCCATTCAGGGCTCTCTGGCTCTTTGACTTTTTTTTTAGTTCAACAAACTGTTACTGACAGTAGACTATTTCAGGCCCTGTGCTTGGCACCTGAGGTAAAGATATGAATCAGATGTGGACCTAATTACAAGCCCTAAAAGCTGGTGTCCTAGGAGAAGTGTTCCAAAAACGAAAGTAAGAATCAAGGATGACAAAGCAAGATAGAGCCCACCAAGAGAGCCCAGGATCTTGTGGGAACGCACACGGCCCCTCGGAGGTGCTGGGAAGGGTTTCAGAAAAGGCGTCCCAAATAATAATGGGTGTCTCTCACCAGCCCATCAAGGTAGGTAATAGACACACCCCACGTTCCCCGTACTTGGTTTAGTGGAGTTTCCCATCTACTTTCCCAAACGAGTGGTGGTTTCTGATCTTCCTCTCTGACACTCTCATCTTCCCCAGCTGTATAAACATGCAGGTGGAGTGACTGCATATGAGTAGTTATTCTGGGAACCTAGCAGGCCCGCAGAGGGGCATGTGTCCCTTTGAGCGCCGTCTCCCACCTCCAGGGAGAATGGCCCCAACCAGTAGCTCGGGAAAGAGCTGCACTCCTCTGGGTGCGTGGCTCATTAACAGCACCCACCGAGCAAGTAAGCAGAAGCCCCGTACGTGACTCCTCCAGAACCCCCATCTCAATGCAGTTGCACCATAAATAACCACCCCCAGGTTGCGAGGGGGACAAGGTGGGGACGGATTAGCAGGAAAGAAGGCTGTTCAGAAGAGAGATGGCAGGAGGAGAAGGAGACGATAGAGGATGAGACGATTTTTGGATTCCTTCCTTCCTTCCTTTGGGAAGCAGCTTTCACCTCCTGTTGGTCCCCCTGAGGTCTCTGGTCCAGGACTGCAGGGAGTGGGCTGGGGGTGGCGGGGGGCAGCAGCCAGGACTGAGATGGCAGACTGAGAGCTCCTGGGGGCTGGTTCAAACCCCCTAGACCCCGTGCCTCCTTTCAGGACCTCAGGCATGGACTGTTGATGGTCTCTTGTTACTGGAAAGTGGGAATGGGGACCTTAGTGAAGGGAAACCAGTGTTCCTGGAGCATGTGTGTTAGGCCTGTTTATCAATGCTCTTGAGCTGGATTTATTACTGCCCACCTGTAGAAGAGGGAACTGAATCTCAGGGAGGAGAGGCCCCTGATGCCACCAGCTGGGCGGAACCAGAGTTGCAAATTGAGCCTGGGTGTGTTTGAACCCTCAGCTTCGCTTCCCTCCATGGATGTACATGTCCTGATGTCACTCATGAGTTTGGTCAGAGGTGAGGCAGGGGTGGTGGCCTGAGGGTGCAGACCTGAAGGAGACCCTCCCCCAAGGGGTCATGCAAGCATGGGTTGTTGTTCGGTTGCTCAATCGTGTCCCCCGTAGACTGCAGCAATCCAGGCCTCCCTGTCCTTCACCATCTCTTTGCTCAAATTCATGTCCATTGAGACGGTGGTGCCATCCAAGCATCGTCTCATCCTCTGTCGTCTCCTTCTCCTCCTGCCATCTTTCCCAGCATCAAGGTCTTTTCCAGTGAGTCAGCTCTTTGCTTCAGGTGGCCAAAATATGGGAGCTTCAGCTTTAGCATCAGTCCTTCCAATGAATATTTAGGATCGATTTCCTCTAGGATTGACTGTTTTGATCTCCTTGCAGTCCAAGGGATTCTCGAGGCTTCTCCAGCAGGGGCATCCCTCGGAGTGGGGGTTGTGTCATGGGGTGCCCTCAGGCTCCACTACCTCAGCCTGGGGATCAGCTCCAGGCCTCCCTCTGCTCACGCTTTACCTTCTCAGGTTTTCTGGACCCTTTCCCTGGGATGTGAAAAGGGATTATGGACGTGGCCATGACACTGAGGACACAGGACAGTGCGTCTGTATTTTTTGCTCCATCACATGAATCCAGGTGGAGTCTGTGCCCACTCACACGGCGCTTGAGAAGTCTGATATCTTGTATTAGGTAGAAGCCTTTCCCCAGTCTGCTGATTCCTATTAGATCCTCACACCCATGCAAATAAAAACAGATGGGCACAGTTCCAGCTCCTGGTCCATGTGAGTTCGTTTTATCTCTGTGATGGATGCTACCACACCCACATAGTCCTCTCAGAAAGGCTTGGCCCCCCTGGCAGCCCCCTCCCCACACACCCTCCATTTCCTGATGTCCTAGGTGAACAGATATCCCAGGGCCTTCCCTTCCATCTCTGGTTCTGTATTCCTAGGCCAGGTCCCTGAAACCGGCCCCTGGTTAGCAAGGAAGAACAGCAGCCTATGGTTTTCATGAAGGTGACGCGATTCCCTCCTTGGTCACTGAAGACATCGCATCACTGATGATGGCCAGGATAATGACTTCCCCCTACTCAGCGCACACTGTCTGCTGACCCCGTGCGGAGACCATTCCTCCTGCAGAGGCAGTACCAGAGCTCAGGACTGGCAAGAGAGTCCACACTGAACAGCCTCCTCCCTCTAAGCACCCACCCACCTGCATTGCTTGAATGATGTTCCTTGGCTCTTCACAATTCCAGAAGATAGCCGTGGCTGACTCTTACCAAGTTCCCTATTCCACAAGTGAGTGAGAAAAGCAAGTAGCAAGGAGTACACAAAATAGAATGTGATATTAAATACACATGCAATAACACTACATTTTTTTCTGCTTTCATATGGGAAGACATAAGGAAAAGTCTAGAAGGACGCACCCCACCAATAAGAACTTCCCTTTTAGTCCAGTGGTTAAGAATCTGCCTTCCAATGCAGCGGATGTGGGTTAGATCCCTGGTCGGGGAATCAGATCTCACATGAGGGGGTAGGGATGGGGGGGCTAGTAAACCTGCACAACACAACAAAAGATCCCACAGCTAAGACCTGATGCAGCCAGAAAGAAAGGAAGGAAAAAAAGAAACTCAGTGACCTCTCGTTGCATAGGAGGGGTGATGGTCAAATGATATTTTAATCTTCTCTATAATATTTTTAATTTCCTACAAAGAACAGGGAGTCTGATATCATTTACATAATGAAAATTAATTTTAAAATGAAGGAACTACAAAAAACAAAATGGGTTCTGTGGCAATATGAGGGACAGCAAGTCTGCAAGTAAAACCTCTCCCTTCTGGCTTGTGAGCAGCCTTTCTTACCACTGAGGCACTGGGAAATTAAGTGGTCGTTTTGGTAGTAATTTCTCTGGAGGGCTGAGGTTCCCTGGCCTGAGAACTAGACGACTTTTTGAGAGTATGTATTTGTTTTCTACTGACAAAAGGAACATCTATTCACCATGGACAATTCACAAACTATAGCAAAGTATAAAAAAAGAAAAATGAAAATCCCTCGTAATCTGCCCACAGTGTCATAATCATAGTTAACATTTCAACACAGGAGCTGGTGTGGATTTACACACGCCTGGCGTCACACCCTGACTCTGCCACTCACTTCGTTAGCCTGTGTGGAACTTACTTCCGAAGCTGTGGAAAGGGGAAGATAATACCTATATCACAGGACGAGGCCTGATGGACCGAGAGGGCTCGGTTGCCCAAGCCAGGGATGCTCAGGAAGTACAGATACCCACTTCTTGGTGGTTGGTAGCATAATGCCTGTATATTTATATTTTTTGGTCCACCAAATTGGGATCATACAATATATACAGTATTGTCTTTTTTTTTTTCCTTTTTAATTGACAGTTTAAGATATGCACTTTTCACACAAGCATTCTTGCTTCCCCAGTGACTTGCTACAGGAACTCATGCTATGCTAGGTGGATTTGCAGAGCTGGTGGTAAGAGCAAGCCCTGCCCCTGCTCTAAAGCTGCCCAAGGCTCCCTGCTGCCACCAGAGTAAATCTCATCCCCTATCTGATGTCTGGGTCCTATCCTGCCTTTTCCTGTCAACTTTCTCCACTCTGCCTCTGCGGGGCTCCCAAGCCATCCTACCCAGAATACCCATCTTTCTCCTGCAGTCATCCATCCGCTCTCTCTCCACAGGGGCCCTCGTCCTCACTGTCTGGTCACAGTGACTCGCACCCCCCTCCCTCAGGCTCTCTCTTCCCAGAGTACTGTGTACATCAAATACCCGAGACCTTCATTTACTGTTCTGTGTTAAATTTTCTCTACATTGTATGTCTCTAATGACTGGATCAGGCACTCTATCTATCATATCTGGTTCCAAATAGGAAAAGGAGTACGTCAAGGCTGTATATTGTCACCCTGCTTATTTAACTTATATGCAGAGTACATCATGAGAAACACTGGGCTGGAAGAAGTGCAAGCTGGAATCAAGATTGCCAGGAGAAATATCAATAACCTCAGATATGCAGATGACACCACCCTTATGGCAGAAAGTGAAGAGGAACTAAAAAGCCTCTTGATGAAAGTGAAAGGGGAAAGTGAAAAAGTTGGCTTAAAGCTCAACATTCAGAAAACGAAGATCATGGCATCTGGTCCCATCACTTCATGGGAAATAGATGGGGAAACAGTGGAAACAGTGTCAGACTTTATTTTGGGGGGCTCCAAAATCACTGCAGATGGTGATTGCAGCCATGAAATTAAAAGACGCTTACTCCTTGGAAGAAAAGTTTTGACCAACCTAGACAGCATATTCAAAAGCAGAGACATTGCTTTGCCAACAAAGGTCCATCTAGTCAAGGCTATGGTTTTTCCAGTGGTCATGTATGGATGTGAGAGTTGGACTGTGAAGAAAGCTGAGTGCCGAAGAATTGATGCTTTTGAACTGTTGTGTTGGAGAAGACTCTTGAGAGTCCCTTGGACTGCAAGGAGATCCAACCAGTCCATTCTGAAGGAGGTCAGCCCTGGGATTTCTTTGGAGGGAATGAGGCTAAAGCTGAAACTTGAGTCCTTTGGCCACCTGATGCGAAGAGTTGACTCATTGGAAAAGACTCTGATGCTGGGAGGGATTGGGGGCAGAAGGAGAAGGGGACAACAGAGGATGAGATGGCTGGATGNGATGGCTGGATGGCATCACTGACTCAATGGACCTGAGTCTGAGTGAACTCTGGGAGTTGGTGATGGACAGGGAGGCCTGGCGTGCTGTGATTCATGGGATCGCAAAGAGTCGGACACGACTGAGCGACTGAACTGACTGAATGACTGGAAAACATATCTACCTCTTTTTACTGTAAAAGTTTCCTAGCATGGTGCTGAGCCCACAGTTACCCACATGTATGCTGATGTTTTTCTACTGACTAGTGAGTGATGGGATTGTCTTTTTTGTTTTGTTTTGCTGATTGGTTTTCCTAGCCTCAGGAATGTGTTCTGGAGGGGTCAGTTGTCAATTATAAACACAGAGACCTTGGTCTATGGCATGATGCATACCTATTGCTTTTGTCTTCCCAGCATCCATTTCCCCTCTTTTCAGAACCTTTCCCATTATCTTGCCATGTACTTAGAAGTGGGGTCAACCTGATTTAGGACTGGGGCCCCATCCCTGGTCACAGTGATTGAGTCAAGGATGGACCCAGGACCTGAGCCAGCTAATGAAATACAATTCTAGAACTTCTGCTAGAAGGAAGAAAGGGGAAACAGCTGTGTTTCTGTGCTGATCTTTTGTTTTTAAGGAATAAGGGATTTTGAATGGACAACAGCTACCACGTGGAGGAATCCTGCCTGAAGTGGACCCATTATAGGAAGCAACAGGCTTAAGACACTCAGGGAGTGTTGGATGTGTTAGTATTACATGGCGGTGCAAGAACCTTGAACCCAACCAAGCCTACAATCAAATCCTACCCCTGTGCTTATAGTAATTTGAGCAAAATGCTTTTTTCCCTTAAGCTAGCTTGGCTTAGGTTTCTTTGGTCACTTATGATTTAAACACTCTAGACTCAAACCCTCCAGTCTCCTGAAACTTCTCCCTTTTCTATAGAAACTGAGTATCCACCTACCTATCTATCTATAGAAGCTGTAAGGGGTCCTGGAGTCCAAGTCCATCCTCCTGGCTCTTACCTCTGTTGCACAATTGCAATCTAAAGACGAGCATCCTGAGACTTTGAGGCCTGACGATTCTCATGAGGCCACACAGGGAGCTGTGGATGGAGCTGGGCCTTGGTGTCTCCTGTGACAGGGCTGTGCGTGTGTGTGTGTGTGTGTGTGTGTGTGTGTGTGTGTATGTATACTAAGTCACTTCAGTCGCTTTCGACTCTGCAGTCCCACACCCACCAGGTTCCTCTGTCTATGGTTTTCCAGGCAAGGATACTGGCGTGGGTTGCCATGAACCTCCTCCAGGGATCTTCCCAACCCATGGATCGAATCCATGTCTCTCACATCTCCTGCGTTGGCAGGAGGGTTCTTGTCCACTAGTGCCATCTGGGAAGCCCATGCACCCACATTACATCTTGGCAACAGGGCTCAGGAAGGCACAGCAGTCAATGGTAGCATGGGGGCTCCGTGGGCAGCCACAGGAGACCAGATGCGAGCCCTGTACACAGCCTGTTTCCTCTATGTCTTCAAGAAGCCCAAGGGAGCATGTTCTTTTTGCTTCAAAGTATCGGAGGATCTGCTCCTGGGCAGCAGGCACACTGGCGCAGCCTGGCAGAAAGCTCTCAGTGCCAGGAACATCCAACAGCTTCTGCTCTCATTCCACAGGCCTACCTGTCGAACAGGTAGCCCATAAGCATCTTTGTTACATACCACTGTATACACCTCTCCTGGGTTGGAGCAGGTACCTCAGCAGTGGTAAATCATTAAGTCATCACTTCCTAACTTCCATGGGTGTCAACCATGGAACTCTTTCTTGCTAAATTGGGTACAGCCTAAGTTTCTTTCTCAAAGAAGCTCTAGGCAGCCCCTACCAATGACTAGAGTGTTTCAAGTGAGACCAAACTTTTTGTCCTGCTGTTGGAAAGGAATTCTGATTAGGAATATTATACTACCTAGCACATGTGCTCGACATATTAGAACTCTGATATTAGAACTGGACACAGAGTTAAACCAAGAGGTGTTTATGTGACCACCACATTTTATAGGTTTTGAAATGAAGAGAGGGGACATCATCAGTCAAAGGCCACTCAGAGAATTCGTGGCAGATGTGGGTCTACCCAGGGCTTCCCAGGTGGCTCTACTGCTAAAGACCCCACCTCCAATGCAGGAGACATAAGACAGGGGTTCTGTCCCTGGGTCAGGAAGATCCCCTGGGGGAGGGCATGGCAACCCACTCCAGTATTCTTGCCTGGAGAATCCCCATGAACAGAGGAGCCTGGCGGGCTACAGTCCATAGGGTTGCAAAGAGTTGGACACAACTGAAGCAACTTAGCATGCACGCATGGGTATACACTCCTTCTTTGCCTGCTGATTCAGAGGCATGAGGAACCCAAAATGGCTGGGATCTCACCATCTTCACTCCCAGTTCAATGTAATCACTGCTGTGTCTTTCTTTTATTTTTAAAGATGTATTATGATTTGTTTTTGGCTGAGTCTCTGTTGCTGCGCATGGGCTTTCTCTAGTGTGAGTAGAGGCTGCTCTTCATTATGGTGTGTGGGCTTCTCATTGCAGCAGCTTCTCTGGTTGCAAAGCGCAGGTTCCAGGGCACTCGGGCTTCAGTAGTTGTGGCTTAGTTTCTACAAAGCATGTGGGATCTTCCCAGACAAGGGATCGAACCCACATCCCCTGCATTGATAGGCAGATTCTTATCCTCTGGACCACCAGGGAAACCCTATTGTTTTGCCTTTTGATGGACATATTCCTCCTTTTGAAGTAAGACCTCTACGTCAATGGAGATAATAGCACAGCATCAGGAAGCAAAATTTTTGCTAGAAGATCACTAGTTGTGATAGTGAGTGGCCCCCTTCCCATTCCTTGCCTTGACAGCTGGACTAGAATCCCAGCAGTGAGATAAACAGCACTGCCTATTAGACGCCGATTTCGAACAGAGACAGCATCCAGAGGGCACTGCCCCACCCTGCAAGGTATTGTTTCCAAACTATTCTGCGGCCCTATCAAGGCAGCTGCTTTCAGGTAGACGAGGAATACCACAAGGCCAGTGAATTCCAAGAGCACAGGCCCTCTGCTGCACTTCACTTGGCCTGGAGGTGAGTTTTTTGCTGGAAACAACTCTGTAGAATGCCATGATGGAGGACAAGGCCTTCTGTAAGTCGCTGAAGGGGAATTTTGGCAGAAGCAATGCAGGCAGGGGAGGCAAATCCTTATTCAGAGTAACTGACTATCAGATTCTAATCCCATCCATCCTTCAGGGCCCAGTTCCCATCCATCTCCACCAATAAGACTTTAATAACCTCTCAGACTAATCTGACACTCCTTCATTCCATCAGCACTTATTTAGCACCATCTGGATGCCAGACAGTCTTCTAGATACTGGAGAAAGACAGGGTCCCTGCTAGGACAGAACTTAGGAAACGGGGAGATGGAATCAATGGGCCCATTTTCTGTGTCTTCACAGCCCAGTGGGCATTGGTTTGACTTCATTGCTGGCAGTTTTCTCTCTGCCACACGGCATCTCTACCCCTCTATCCCCATGGCAGCTTGTGTAATTCTGAGGACATGAGATGTGCTGGGGAACCACTGGAAAAGCTTGGGAAACATGAAGTGAGCAAGCAAATGGTTTTGCAGCAGCCACTTCTCAGGATGTGGCCCCTGGGGGTTTAGCTTCTCTAGGGAGGGAGCAGCGGTGAGCAGGGCCACAAAGAGGGCCTTCCTTGCCAGCTGGTCTCTCTGTCAAGCAGCCTAGCAACACTCGGCTGGCAGTCCTGCCACTTGGTCAGAATCTACCTCCTTTTCTCCAGCACCTTGTTGCTCCTGGCCAGTGCATCCAACTTGGGCGAGTCTGAAAGAGGTCAGAGGAAACTGTGTGCCCTCCTGGCTGCCACCAGCCCACATCTCAGCTCCTGGAAAAAGCCTTTCTGACTTCAGTCTCCCTGGCAAGCCGCCCCTCCTGCCTCTGAATGCCCAAGGCACATTATTGATTAATATGGCCATCTGATTGAATTCTCTGAGCAGTTGTAGTGCTGGGTCTGCACTGGACTTGCACTCACATTTGCACCCCTGCATCTCCTCTTCAGAGTACAGCAAGTTCACCTGAGCCCTGCCAATGAAGGGGAAGAGAAGAATGCTACACTGAGAGCTGGCTCCAAGCGCGATGAGTTAGGCAACTCACTTCCCCTTTCTGGCTCTGGGATTTCTGGTCTGAGAAGCAAGATGTTTGGGCTACATGATTCCTGGGTCTCCTTCCATTGCAGGCCATAGATTTTTAAGTGCAGCATCAAAGCTAAAGGCCTGCCTCTCTGCCCACAAGGCTTCTCATGACCAAGAAGTTTTGCATTCTGCCTAGAGCACAGTTTCCTTGTGAATCTGCTTTTGGAACAACTCTTCAAGCTAGGAAGCTTCTCACTGATTCACTTAATGTCTGCACACCTTCTTTGTCTCCACCCAAACCAGCACAATGCCCACTGCAGTAGGCTGCACTTTTGGCCCTGATTCTTCTCTGCTCCCCATTTCTCCAGACAGGATATACCATACTCACCATCTTCGTTGACTTGCTTTGGGCGGCAGAGTGATGGCACCTGGACCTGGGCTTCCAGAGGCCTTGCATTCTTCTGCTTGCGTTTTGGCCCCTCTGCCATCTCAGTGCAGAGAAGGCAATGGCACCCCACTCCAGTCCTCTTGCCTGGAAAATCCCATGGACAGAGGAGCCTGGTGGGCTGCAGTCCATGGGGTCGCACAGAGTCAGACACGACTGGAGCGACTTAGCAGCAGCAGCAGCAGCCATCTGTGAGACAAATAAGCCCAAGCGGCCCACCGGCCCCAGGAGATGATGAGGATCCAGTGACAATGAGCTCCTCCCAGCCAACTCCGCCCGGATCACCTGCTTCCAGCTACTCTGCAGGCACAGGAGCTAAATCAGAATTTTGTTATCAGCTGCTAAGACCCTCTGACTGTGTGTTACTCTGCATTCATTGTGGCCACAGTTAACTGAAGCAGACTGTCAGAAAGAAATAGACCTCATCTCTGGATGGGCTGCGTGGTGATCTTGCCAATACTTCACCCACCATCCCCAGCCCAACATGTGACTTCTCATCTCTTGCATTTTACACACGAGTGAGGATGGGGGACTCGGTCTATCCTGTGGCAGCCTGTGTCACATTTAGAAATACGCAGTGGCTGAATGTCTCTATCATGAGTCAGAGCCCCTCTTTTAACTTCCACCTGTTGGTGCTCAGGACCACACAGGACAGATCCATCTTCTTTCTTCCCAACAGCTGCTCAGAGGTGTGAACTGTACTCTCACGTCCTCCTCAGTCTTTGCTTTCTTCTTGTTTCACATCCTAGCCTCACTGTCTTCTGCTGCCTCTTGCCCCCGTTCAACATTCCAGCCAGCCTTCTGTCTTTCCTGCAGCTTCACTAACCTGGGCAGCTCTGTCTTTCTCCCTTGCTCCATGTGCCCACAGCCAAACACACTCTGGCAGCTCTGATCATAGTAGAGAAGCCCGGGGCCATCACCACCCTCCCCCTGACATTGCTGATGCCCCTGAAGTGGGAGAAGTGGCAGCCACAGACCGCAGATGTGGCCCCAGCCCCACCCAGCCATGGACAAGCCTAAGCCATTCTCACATGTACAGGGCCATGCCAGGCCCCCGCCCTCCTGAAACTGTGGATTTTCAAGTGTTTCAAGGCATTTGAAAGAAAGGTATCAGTGCTCTGTTTACTGTGCTTACTGCCTGTGTTTCCAGAAGCAGGGAAGGCTTGCAAGCCGGTCCTGCAGCAAGCAGCAGAAACTGAGCCCCCTGTCCTTAGGAGCCCCTCATTCCTGAGAAATGGTAGGCAGACCAGGCTCTCTCAGGTCACTAACATCCAGTTCATCTCACAGTCTCTCCAGCCCTGGACTGGTGGATAAGCACCCTCTTAGGAACTGCTGGGGCCAGGGAGGTAAGCTCAGATGAGCTGGAACCAATTTCACAAAGATTTTTCAGTGCAATCTCTGATCTCCACGACTTCATCATCAATTACTCAGGCACTTGGCTGGAGTCCGGCAGCACTGTGAGCACATGCAGACCCTGGGCACCTGGAGGTTGGTGCGTTGCAGAGCACAGACCATTTGGACCACAAGTGGAGTGCAGCCTTGTTTACAGAAAACAATTTTCAGTGTCCTGGGCGAGTCCGAGGCCCTGTTCCAGGGGTCTGGTAAAACAAGGAACCTGAGTGACTGCCCTGGCTGAAGCAGACCTGCCTGCCCTAGAAACACATCTTGACTTCATGCCTCTTTTGTGGTGGCTGTTTTGTTATCCACTATCCAGCTTAGGGGGTGATACTGGGGCGGTGGCCTCTTTTCATGCCTGGGCTGAGTCTTAGATGTCACAAAATTCAGGGCTGGAAAGGATGTGAAAGATCATTCCATGCAATATAGGCTGAATATTTTGTCTACAGCCTCTCTCTCTTACATTCCTCCGATCAAAGGAAGTTCATTACTTGCACCAAACAGCTTACAACGATTTGATATTGCCTCCCTGTGGCCTCCACCCTCTGATCGCTGCTCTGGCTCCTACAATCACATAAATCAAGTCCTGCTTGCATAACGAGCTCATCGGTGAAGACACAAACCACAGCCCTCCTGTACTCTCTTCTTCAAGGCAAATGGCCCCAGTTCCCTTCTGTACTGTCTGCACAGTCCTTATATGGCCAGCTTTCTGGCCCGTCACACCCTGGGCTCCCTGCTACAGATGTTTCAAGAGGAATGTTTCTCTGGTGTCCAAGAGACTTGGTTCAATAACCAAGAATGGTGTGGCAGCTAGAGCATTAGACAAGGAAGTGGACCAACTAGATTGATGCTCACACTATCTCTTGTAACATCTGTTCTCTTAGACCTGTCCACTCTTCTGGAACATGGGATGATCCGTTGCTGTAAGTGGCATAAATGTGTGCAAATCCAGTGAGATCACTGACATGGGGGTGAGGGTAGACCCTCATTGTGACCATGTAAGTCACAGTATCAACGCTGGTGCATTGATACCAGCGTTCCATCACTGGTGTTGACAAAGAAGGGCCATCCCTGGGCTGAGAGAAATCAGTTTTGATATCTGCTCCTTCTAAGAGTTAGCTGTGATTCATCCTGTAGATAGATACAATTGAGTGAGCCAAGATCCAGAGAAGGGGCCTTTGCCAAGTGTCATAGTCAGGGTTCTCCAGAGAAACAGAACCAATAGGAGACAGATGTATATAGAAACAGATATAGATAGATAGAAGATTAGATAAACAAGTAGATAGATAGATAGAAGATTGTTGTTTAGTGGCTAAGTTATGTCTGACTCTTTTGTGACTCCATAGACTGTAGCCCTCCAGACCTCTCCATCCATGGGACTTTCTAGGCAAGAATGCTGGAGTGAGTTACCATTTCCTTCTCCAGAGGATCTTCCCAACCCAGAGATTGAACCCTGGTCTCTTGTATTAGCATGCAGAGTTTTTTTTTTTTAATCACTGAGCCACCAGGGAAACCTAGATAGATAGATACGTAGATAGATGTTAATAAAGATTGATTTATTATAAGGAGTTGGCACATATGATTGTAGGGAATTGGCAAGTCCAAAATCTGATGGGGGAGGCCTGCCGACATAGGAGAGAGTTGTATTTTTGGATCCAAAGGCAGTCTTTTGAAGAACTAGGAAGAGCTAGTATTGCAGATGAAGTCCAAAGGCAGCCCGCTGGAGAATTCCTTCTTACATAGAGGAGACAGATTTTCAGTTCTATTGAGGCCTTCCCCTGATTGGACAAGGCCCACCCACATGATGAGGGGAATCTACTGTACTCAGTGTCTGCCTGTTTCAATGTCCATCTCACCCCAAAACACCCTCAACAGAAATATCCAGAATAATGTTTGACCACATAACTGGGTACCCTGGCCCAGCCAAGTTGACACATAAAACTAACCATCCCATCCAGCTAGCCTCCCATCCAAGGACAGGGCACATAGAATGCAAGAGGGACTTGGAACGCAGTCCTACTTGGCTGGGATTTCTTTTTTTAAGGAAAAAAAAAAGTATTCCTCAAACCTCAGGGATTTCTCACATTTATATGAACTAAAAACAATGCCTGACTCACAGCAGGACTGAAAAATGAAAATGATTACAAAATGTAGCACAGCCATTCAGCCATCAAAACTGATGTCCTGTATATGAATACTTTGTTGGGAAGATGTTCATAATATACACATTTTTCAAAAGTTATAATGTAGTTTGTATAATGTAATAATGATTTCTAGTAAAGATATAGGTTGTATTCGGTAAGGTGCAGATACGCAAATGATACCACCCTTATGGCGAAACTGAAGATGAACTAAAGGGCCTCTTGATTAAAGTGAAAGACAAGAGTGAAAAAGCTGGCGTAAAACTCAACATTCAAAAAACTAAGATCATGGCATCTGGTCCCATCACTTCATGGCAAATAGATGGGGAAGTGGAAAGAGTCAGAAACTTTATTTTCATGGGCTCCAAAATCACTGCAGATAGTGACTGCAGCCGTGAAATTAAAAGACGCTTGCTCCTTGGAAGAAAAGCTATGACAAACCTAGACAGCATATTAAAAAGCAGAGACATTACTTTGCCAACAAAGATCTGTATAGTCAAAGCTATTGTTTTTCCAGTAGTCCTGTATGGATGTGGGAGTTGCACCAGAAAGAAAGCTGAGTGCTGAAGAATTGATGCTTTTGAACTGTGGTGTTGGAGAAGGCTCTTGAGAGTCCCTTGGGCTGCAAGGAGATCCAACCAGTCCCTCCTAAAGGAAATCAGTCCTAAATATTCATTGGAAGGACTGATCCTGAAGCTGAAGCTCCAATTACTTTGGCCATCAGTGAGAAGAACTGATTCACTGGAAAAGACCCTGATGCTGGGAAAGATTGAAGGCAGGAGGAGAAGGGGATGACAGAGAATGAGATGGTTGGATGGCATCACCAACTCGATGGACATGAGTTTGAGCAAGCTCCAGGAGTTGGTGATGGACAGGGAAGCCTGGTGTGCTGCAGTCCATGGGGTCGCCAAGAGTTGGACACAATTTAGTGACTGAAATGAACTGAACTAAAGGTGTTAACAGCATTCATCTCTAGATATTGGAATTATATGTTGTTTGCCTTCCTTTTACTGGCATGCACTATATAATATTGCCATTAAGATCTGGCACCAATGAAAATCTTGTGCCAAAGATTATATGCTAAAAAATAATAAACAAATGAAAGATCTTCAGGTAAACAAATTTTTTATATAGTCATTTCTATCACCTAAAAATTCAGAAACCTCCAAAATATACTTGGCAGCAACTCCTTTGTCTGAGTTATGTTCCAGCTAAATTTAACTAAACTTTTTACCTGCCAGAGCCTGTGGGTTTTGTTGGTGTTGCTATTTTGGTTTAAAAGTGTTTTTGATAAGATTTTAAGCACTTCATAAAAACTAGTAAGTACTGTACACATATTAGTTATTTCTAGAAGATATGCTATTCTTAGACACTGGCCACAATTAATTCCTTCTCAGTCCTGTTTACAAACAGCCTTTTTTTTTTTCCCTCTCAGCTGTCACTTCAGCTAAATCCTCAGGGCTCTTATCTTTTGTTATTTCACAATAATTATGTGTCTGAGGCTCCCTGAAGGAAGAAGCAGCTCTTCACTTCTCTGAGGTCACACGCGTGGGCTTTATCACAGCTATTTCTCACCTTCTGGTAAAGGGAGCCTCACTGTGTGTCAGGGTTTCTCAGCCTCCGCACTGCTGCCATTCAGGGCTGGAGAGTTTCTTGTTGTGGGCACTGCTCTGTACATGGTATGATGTTTAGCATCATCTCTGGCCTCTATCCACTAGATCCCCATAGTTAACTACAAATCGTGACAGCCCAAAACATCTCCAGACATGTATCCCAAATATCCCTCCTGGTTGGAAACTACTGCCATACATCATTAACTTTCCCAGAAAAATAGGGCTGAGAAAGGATCATCAGATAAGCATCTGGAAGGACAGAAAAAGGCCTTGGCTCACGTGGTCCCTCCCACACCGCCTCCCCATGCCAGTCTGATTGGCTCTGATTGACCACGTGTTTCTGGAACCCAGCTAAGTGCTTGCCTGCACAGATCCACACTGTCATGGGCATGACACCTACCTCCTGGGAGCATCATTCTGAGACAGGCAGCATCAGCACAGAGGCCATGGAGAGGGTCTGCAGGAAAGAGGAAGCTACAAGAGAGTGGGGAAGATGTCTACACATTTGCAAGGCATTCAAAAAACCAGAGGAAGATAAAACCAAACAGGTGATGGGGGAAGGGGGATGCCTCCTTTTGGGCTCAGGCCTCGGCTGGGCTGGGTCTGGCCCCCTCACAGTTATCCCCTTGGACACTCATTACCTTTTTTCACACCCATTCCCTGAGAGCTGGGCCTGCTGTCAGGGAGGTCATTTTAGCAACGGAAGGACTGGGGCAAAAGGGAAGGAAAATGCGCGCCCTGATCTCTTTTAAGTCTGCTTCTGTGACTTTGGGCTGCTTTTAGCCATAGCTCAGCTGGTAAAGAATCCACCTACAATGCAGGAGACCCTGGTTTGATTTCTGGATTGGGAAGATTCCCTGGAGGAGGGCATGGCAGTATTCTTGCCATGTACATATATGGAGTATATACCCCAGTATTCTTGCCTGGAGAATCCCCATGGACAGAAAAGCCTGGTGGACTACAGTCCATGGGGTCAAAAAGAGTCGGACATGACTGAGCAACTAAGCACAGCACATGAGAAGACTACAGCAGACCCTTGATCTGGGGCTGGGGAGGTGTGGAAGGGGGTCATACTTGGAACATAAGCAATAAAGCTTTGTGGCTCTGAGAGTGACCCAGAGCCTGGCCTCCAGTTTTCTTGGTTTGCTCCAGTCCTGAGAGTAGCCCATGCTACATACTTGTCGTTATTCTTCAGTCACTAAGTTGTGTCCGACTCTTTGTGACCTCACGGGCTGCAGCTTGACAGGCTCCTCCATCCTCTGCTATCTCCAGGAGTTTGCTCAAATTCACGTCCATTGAGTCGGTGGTGCTATCTAACCGTCTCATCCCCGGCAGCCTCTTTATCCTTTTACCATCGATCTTTCCCAGCATCATGGAATATACATATACCTTCAGGATATTCTTCCACCATCTTGGAGCTCCAACACTTTCAGTGGCTCCCTTCTTTCCAGATGAAAATCCCAGTGGTGCAGAGGGTCTTTGCACTACTTTTCTAGGGCTGCCATAGCAAATCATCATAAACTTGGTGGCTTAAAACAACATATGTGTATTATCTCACAGTTCCAGAGGCTGGAAGTCTGAGGTCAAGGTGTCAACATGGCTGTCTCCTTCTGGAAGTTCTCAGGGAGAATGGTTCCATGCCTCTCGCCCAGATTCCGGTGGCTGCCAGCAGACCTTGGCCATCCTTGGCTTATAGGTGCATCACCTCTGTCTTCGCTTGGCCTACTGTCTGGATTCTTCCTGTTTGTTTTCTTACAAGAACACTTGTCACTGGACTTAGATTCATACCAGATAATCCTAGATGGTCTCGTCTCAAGATCGTTACTTAATTACGTCCGTCGAGATGCTTATTCCAAATCAGGTCACTTGCACAGGCTCTGGGCGGACATATCTTTGGAGAACCCAACATCCATGTCAGTAGTCTTCAAGGGCCTCCAGAGTCAGGTTTGCTGACTGGCATTCATTTTCTCACTGACTGACTCATTCAGTTGGTCAGTTAGCTGATGAGTTGATGAGCAAAACTTGGATCAGCTGGAACACTCTTGAACATCCCCATCTGGACCAGCCTCCTTCCTGTTTGCCCTGGTTCCTGTTCCTGACCCCTTTCCATCCATTCAGTGCTCATAGCACTGAATCCTTGCCATTCTAATGGAGAATGGTATCTTATGGCTTTATTTGCAAAAGCAATGGCACCCCACTCCAGTACTCTCGCCTGGAAAATCCCATGGACAGAGGAGCCTGGTAGGCTGCAGTCCATGGGGTCGCTAAGAGTCGGACACGACTGAGAGGCTTCCCTTTCACTTTTCACTTTCATGCATTGGAGAAGGAAATGGCAACTCACTTCAGTGTTCTTGCCTGGAGAATCCCAGGGACAGGGGAGCCTGGTGGGCTGCCGTCTATGGGGTCACACAGAGTCGGACACGACTGAAGTGACGTAGCAGCAGCAAGGCTTCCCAGGCAGCTCAGTGGTAAAGACTCCGCCTGCCAGGGTTCAATCCCTAAGTCGGGAAGATTCACAAAGAGTCAGACACAACTTAGTGACCAAACAACCACAAGGCTTACAAAGATGAGCATCTTGCCATGCGCTTACTTTCCATCCATATATCCCCTTTCATAAAGCATCTATTCAGATATTTTGCCCACTTTTTATTGGGTTGTTTTCTTATTACTGGTTCCTGAAATTCTTTAAATATCCAGCTTTACATTCTCTCAGTCTGTGGCTTACTTTTCACTCTATTGACAGTGCTTTTCAAAAAGCAGACATTTTTAATTTTGATGAGATCTGGCTTATCAGTTTGTTATTTCATGATCAAAAAATTCTTCATTTAAAACAAGGAAAGTTGGGACTTTTCTGGCAGTCCAGTGGTCAAGAATCCATCCTTCCAGTTCAGGGAGCGAGGGTTCGATCCCTGGTCAGGGAATTACGATCTCACATTCTGCATGGTGAGGCCAAAAATAAACAAACAAGGAAAGCTGAGTGGTTTATAAGATCCAATCGTTTATGTGGTGCCTACTATGTGCCAAGAAGTGTTTGGCCCCATGGGTAAGGGTAAAAAACATGATCCCTAGTTTCTGAGTGCTCAGAGCTTAGGAGGGGAGTAGAAATGAGAGCTTATAATATTAGTAGGCGTTATCAGTGCTGCAGAGAGGAACAAAGAAGATAATGGAATTCATAGGAAAAAAGATACAAGAGGGTGGAGTGGGCATTTTGAACTAGGTCATGCCCTGAACTATAATACACAGAGAAAACATTTCTTGCTTTTGTTTCTGAAAAGGCCATCTTGGCCATTCGTTTTTCCTCTGAGCAGAGAATGAAATATTGGGCAACAGACAACTTAAAACAGAAAAGGTTTGTGTCAAATGTGGAGAAGAGCTTGACCAGAAAGGATATCAAGAGGAGGGAAATAAGACAGAGAAAAAAGAGGGGGAAAAAAAAAGGTTAGTAGCAAAGAAATATCAAGGGAAGTCTCTGCTCATAAAATAAAAATTAATGGATTACAGAGCAAGGACATTAAGAAAGATCTTTAAGAGGTTACAGGAAATGGGAGAATTAGGGCAAAGCTGAGCTGTCATGTAGAACATTTTACATAACAAACTACTGGTTAAAGCTAATATAAGCTTTATATTATAAAGGGTAAGGGACAGCATGTGCTCAAGAGAGATGAAATGAGAGAAGACATAACACTTGGGATCCAAGCCATGACTCAGATCAGCTCAGTTTGCTGAGTTCCCTGTGCTGCTCTAGGCCAGGCATCCTCTGAACCTTACACATGAACTTGCATGGAAGCTTCCAGTCCATCCTGATTTGGGTCATGGGGAATGTGCTTTCTTTCTTTTTTTTTTATTGCAACACCTTCAGTTCAGTTCAGTTACTCAGTCATGTCCGACTCTTTGCAACCCCATGAATCACAGCATGCCAGGCCTCCCTGTCTATCACCGACTCCTGGAGTTCACTCAGACTCACGTCCATCGAGTCCGTGATGCCATCCAGCCATCTCATCCTCTGTCGTCCCCTTCTCCTCCTGCCCCCAATCCCTCCCAGCATCAGAGTCTTTTCCAATGAGTCAACCCTTCGCATGAGGTGGCCAAAGTACTCAAGTTTCAGCTTTAGCATCAGTCCTTCCAAAGAAGTCCTAGGGCTGATCTCCTTCAGAATGGACTGGTTGGATCTCCTTGCAGTCCAAGGGACTCTCAAGAGTCTTCTCCAACACCACAGTTCAAAAGCATCAATTCTTCGGCACTCAGCTTTCTTCACAGTCCAACTCTCACATCCATACATGACCACAGGAAAAACCATAGCCTTGACTAGATGGACGTTAGTCAGCAAAATAATGACTCTGCTTTTGAATATGCTATCTAGGTTGGTCATAACTTTTCTTCCAAGGAGTAAGCGTCTTTTAATTTCATGGCTGCAATCACCATCTGCAGTGATTTTGGAGCCCCCCAAAATAAAGTCTGACACTGTTTCTACTGTTTCCCCATCTATTTCCCATGAAGTGATGGAACTGGATGTCATGATCTTCGTTTTCTGAATGTTGAGCTTTAAGCCAACTTCGCAGCACCTTAGGGGAGACCTTTTCATGTTGTTATTTACTCTGGAAGTTTCTTAGTTTAAAACATTAGAAATCAGGGGTTTCAAAAATCTCTTCTTCCGCTGTGCTGTAGCTCAGAGCTGTGACAGAGTGGGACGGTGAGAATGGCAGAGCAGATCGGGCTCAGAGAGAGAAGTCACTCCTTGGCTGCTCAGTGGGATCTGCTCCAGCGTCTGATGGTCAGTATGCTGATGGGAGGGATGAGTACAGCCCGAGTGAGAGACGCCGAGTTGGTGGAGAATTTCCAGCTCACATCTAGACTGTGTATGATCACCAATGAAGACAGTCTCTGCATTTGAAATCAAAGCCCAGCCAGGACCACTCCAACATGGAGCAACACATGGACTCCAGCACAGCGAGGGGTAGAAAGTGGAGAAAACGGTGTCAAAGCAAGATGAGAAGCATTCATTATGGCCACGTGAGGTCTTTTGTCTTCTGTCTCCGTAGAGTGAGCACCAAAGCTGAGCCGTGTCTCTGTGCTTCGTCTGTGTCATTGAGCGTTAACACATACTTCATCTCAAGCAACAACCTCATTCATGACAACTGTCTTATTTAGGATTAAAACTGCAACTGAAAAAAGAAAAAGTATAGCGTAACAGTGACTTATACAAGATAGAAGCTTATTTATTTTTTATATGAAAGTAGGGCAAGCCAATATAGCACCCCACTGTGTCAGAGACCAAGAACCTTCTAGATCACCACCTTGGCATCCTTGCAGTGTGGCCCTTGCCCTGATAGCCCAAGGTGGCATTTATGTTCCAGGAGCAGAAAATGATGGAGAAGGGATGAAGTATGCACTCTGGCTCTCCTCCTTGGCAAAGATCCTGGAAGTTACCACACAACATTGCTGCTACTGTCCCATTGGCCAGGACTTGGTCACATGACTGTGCAACGGAGGCTGGGAGGTGTCATCCCGGTTCAGGGCAGCCGTGCAAGGCACCCTCTTAAACACTTATTCATATGGGAGAAGGGGACACGGATATGGGGTGACAATATCTGCCACTTGGGGCTTCCTTGGTTGCTCAGATGGTAAAGAATCTGCCTGCAATGCAGGAGACCCAGGTTCAATCCCTGGTCCAGTAGATCTCCTGGAGAATGGAATGGCAACCCACTCCAGGATTCTTGCCTAGAGAATCCCATGGACAGAGGAGCCCAGTGGGCTACAGTCCATGGAGTTGAAAAGAGTCAGACATGACTGAGCGACTAACACTTTCACTTCATCTGCCACAATGGGCAATCCTTTACAAAGCCATAAATTAGGGGGAAAGTAGAGACATTGCAATGGGTAGTTGTGGTTTCTGGTCTCCAGAGAGGGCACACTTTTCTAGGTGGACAAAATTCTCCAGTAGAAACATTCCAGGAAGGCAAATGGGAAAGTTGTAGGACTTCGGAGAGAGTCACAGGATGATGTTAGAAAGGGAAAGCAAGTGAAAAATCATGTTCGGGGCACATGTTCTCTCCTGGAACTCAGGACCATGATGAGGAAACAGGCAGCCATTTGAGAGTCTGCATTGACAGAAAAAGGAAATAAGAGCAAGGGGTGACTGGAGTTGGGGATGGCATTTGAGGAGCCAAGGATCAAATCAATGGTTGGGATGTTTTGTCTTTCAGTGGTGGGGAAAGACCTGCACATGGAACAAGCTTTTCCTGAACATGTGCTGTGTGAGGGTCTCCTATCGGGACTTGGGATGGAGGAAGAGAAATAACATAGACCCCCTGCCTTCAGAGAGCTTCCCGTCTGGGAACATAAACTCACACATCCATGATGCCTGATGACTCTCTTGAACTCACTGCTGCAAAAATGGCATCTCAGCTTGTAAACAAGGTATCTGGAACTCTCTTGCTTTTTCCATGATCCAGTGGATGTTGGCAATTTGATCTCTGGTTCCTCTGCATTTTCTAAAACCAGCTTGAACATCAGGGAGTTCACGGTTCACATATTGCTGAAGCCTGGCTTGGAGAATTTTGAGCATTACTTTACTAGCGTGTGAGATGAGTTTAATTGTGTGGTAGTTTGAGCATTCCTTGGCATTGCCTTTCTTTGGAATTGGAATGAAAACTGACCTTTTCCAGTCCTGTGGCCTCTGCTGAGTTTTCCAAATTTGCTGGCATATTGAGTGCAGCACTTTCAGAGCATCATCTTTCAGGATTTGAAATAGCTCTACTGGAATTCCATCACCTCCACTAGCTTTGTTCGTAGTGATGCTTTCTAAGGCCCACTTGATGTCACATTCCAGGATGTCTGGCTCTAGATGAGTGATCACACCATCGTGATTATCTGGGTTGTGAAGATCCTTTTTGTACAGTTCTTCTGTGTATTTTTGCCATCTCTTCTTAATGTCTTCTTCTTCTGTTAGGTCCATACCATTTCTGTCCTTTATCAAGCCCATCTTTGTATGAAATATTCCCTTGGTATCTCTAATTTTCTTGAAGAGATCTCTAGTCTTTCCCATTCTGTTGTTTTCCTCTGTTTCTCTGCATTGGTTTTTCCAGTGGTCATGTATGGATGTGAGAGTTGGACTGTGAAGAAAGCTGAGTGCCGAAGAATTGATGCTTTTGAACTGTGGTGTTGGAGAAGACTCTTGAGAATCCCTTGGACTGCAAGGAGATCCAACCAGTCCATTCTGAAGGAGGTCAGCCCTGGGATTTCTTTGGAGGGAATGATGCTAAAGCTGAAACTCCAGTCCTTTGGCCACCTCATGCGAAGAGTTGACTCATTGAAAAAGACTCTGATGCTGGGAGGGATTGGGGGCAGGAGGAGAAGGGGATGACAGAGGATGAGATGGCTGGATGGCATCACCGACTCGATGGATGAGAGTCTGAGTGAACTCCGGGAGATGGTGATGGGCAGGGAGGCCTGGCGTGCTGTGATCCATGGGGTCGCATAGAGTCGGACACAACTGAGCGACTGAACTGAACTGAAACAAGGTATCTGAACTCTTTACCAAGCACGTGTTGAATGTGTTTGATAGCTCAAGTTCTGGCATCAGACAGTGGCTTTCAACCCTACGTCTGTCACTTATAGGCTGATCCACTCATCCTGGTTTGCCTGGGACCTCCCCAATTTAGCACTGAAAGGCCCACATCCTGGGCACCCCAGCTACTTATAGATTTTGTGTCCTTGGGCAAATCACTTGATCTCTTTGAACTTCCGTTTCTTTAACTATAAAATGCGAATAGTAATTCTGATCTATTATGACTATTGTGACAGTTAAATGGGGATGTGTTAAGAGAGTCTAGCAGAGCACTTGGTTCTGCAAGTGTTAATATTATCATTTATTATTACTGCTGTTATAACAGGCATGGATTTGAAGGATTCACATTCATTTTACCTCCCTTTTCCTGGACAGCAACTGCATGCTGTCCTGGAAAACGTGAAACTGACTGAGCTGGTTCATAATATGTTTCTATGAATGGCAAAGAGCTACCGTTGTTGAGAAATTTTCTTTTCAAATTTAATATAGATCTCCAATTTCCCCTTTTTACTTTCTCTGTATATTAATCTTTTTTTTTTCCCTTTTCATTGTCATGGGATCTGAAATAACACTATCCTGTGAACAGTCATGTAAAACAATTGTCTGAAACATTATAATAAATTTGTTTTTAAAAGGCAAATGCAGAAAGGAATGATAGGGAATTTTTTCTTAATGTTCCTGTTTTTACAACGCATTCCTTCTTTCAACAGATATTTAATTGTGCTATTATTAGTTGTCAAGCAACATGCTAGGTGCTGGACGCACAGCCTGAAGAGCCCCAGTCCCAGCCCATGAGGATCTCACCTAGGGAGATGGGCATATAAGAACTGTTCACGTGTGCATGCCCCATCGCTCAGTCCTGTCTGACTCTTTGTGACCCCATGGGCTCTAGTCTGCCAGGTTCTTCTATCTATGGAATTTTCCAGGCAAGAATATTGGAGTGGGTTGCCATTTCCAACTCCAGGGGATCTTCCCAATACAGGGATTGAACCTGTGTCTCCCGCATTGGAGGGTGGATTCTTCGCCACTGAGCCACCTGGGAAGCCCCAAGAAATGTCCATCACTGTGCAATAGAGACAGAGATGGAAGGACTCCCCTGGTCAATGAGAAACCTTCCCTGTACTTGGTGGAGTCAGGTAGGGTTTCTAAAAGAATGATGGATGAGCTAAGCCCTGCATCCCAGGTGGAAGGAGATGGGGGCAGATCTAGGTAGAGGGCAACATGTGGGCAAAGGCACTGAAATAAAATGCCCCAGAGTCACCCAGGTTCTGTTTGGTGCTTATGACTTGAAAAGTGATGGAGACCTTATTTGCAAATCCATCCACCAAATATTTGCTAAGCGCCTAATACATGGATGGCACCATTAAATACCATTTATACACAAGACACGGACTGTCCTTGGAAAGCTTAGAGTAGGGCTTAGGAAAGGAAATAAGATATGCACACAAACAACCAAGACAAGTTACCTCTTATGGACTGAAAGTTCGTGTCCTCTCAAAATTCATAAATTGCAGTGTTAACCCCGGTGTGGCTGTATTTAGAGATGGGGCCTCTAACAAAGTCACTTAGAAGGAGATCATAACAGGGGCTCTGATCCTTCTGGACTCGTGTCCTTATAAGAAGGGAGGGTGCAGAGCTCTCATCCTCACTCTCTGTCCCTCAACGCATGCCTCAAGGAAAGGCCACACGAGAACAGATGAGAACGCAGCAGCTGTAAGGCAGAAGGCAGGCCCTCATGAGAAACCACACTGGCCAGAACCTTGATCTTGGGCTTCTAGCCACTCAAACTGGGAGAAAATACGTTTCTGTTGTCTAAGTCACCGAAGTCTGTGATATGTTATTATGACAACCCGAACAGACTAAGACCTGTGGTGTGCCATAATGGGGAGGAAAAACTGGCCAGACTGGGGAGGAGAGAAGATAAGTACTGGCTGGGGGAGCAGGACTTGCTGGGGGAAGTGACCTTGAACTGAGCCTTAAACACTTGGAAGCACTTAGATTTAGGTGAAATTGATAGTGGAAGGACATTCCTGCTAAAGGAAATGTTACAGGCTAGGCTAGCCAGAGGAAAACACATTCCTTCCATTTACCTGGAGAGTCTGCTGTGTGTGATATGAAGAGTGTGGGACATCCTGGGTCATGTTGTAAAGAGGCTCTGAAAGCCAGGTGAAGACCGTGGGCTTCCTTTAGGAAGCCCTGAGGACGCACTGCTGATTTAGACAAGTGGAGTTCCGTTTTGTACTGTGTCTTCAGCAGAGTAATTCTCAAGATCTCAGACCTAGTTAATGAGGGTTCAGCCCAGGGCAGCAGCCTTGGGAGGGAGAGCCAGGAGGTGGCAACAACCACATCTTGCATCTGTTGGATGCGGACGAGAGGAGAGTGAGAAAGAAATAGTCATTATCACTGAGAGTCGAACACATGTTCATAAAATCATTTTGCTGACTTGTCAGTTTCCAGATTGCTTGCTCCTAAAACATCTTGAGGATGAAAAGACTTAAATGGAATGGCTAACATCAGGACTCAGGACACTGACTCTTCCTGCTACCACCCAGTTTCGAGCCTGAGTGATGAGGCCACTAAAAGTGACTGCGTGACCAAGACTAGAATGAACTTTGGGGCAGTGTAATTCTTTCCTTCTAGCCACTGGGGCTTGAGGTGCACAAGCCACTGGGAAGGCACTACCACTACCTCTCTGAGAAGTGGAAGCTGAGAGAGTGGATTCAGAGGAACATCCTTGTAGGGAGGCAGTGAGATGTAGCCTTGGGGTCAGCCCACCTTTAGAAGGTTAGGGAGGAAGGAGAAACCCAAGAAAAGGCTTTAGGATAACTAGGAAGCAAACCAGTATGATGTCAGATCAGCAGCCATCTTTCATCATTTCATGAAAGAACTAGATCAATAGCTGTCAATTCTAGAAAACGTGGACTTTAAAATGCACATTTATGGGACTTCCCTGGTGGTTCAGTGGTTAAGAATCCATCTTCCATTGCAGGAGATGCAGGTTTTATCCCTGGCTGGAGAACTAAGATCTCCTATGCTACGGAGCAACTAAGCCACAACTACCGGGCCTGCAGGCCACAACCAAGATCTCATGTGCCACAAGTAAGACCCAACCCAGCTCTGTGTGTGTGTGTGTGTGTGTGTGTGTGTGTGTGTGTGTTGTCACTTCAGTCTTGTCTGACTCTTTGCAACTCTATGGGCTGTAGCCCACCAGGCTCCTCGCTCCATGGGATTCTCCAGGCAAGAATACTGGAGCAGATTGTCATGCCCTCCTCCAGGGAATCTTCCTGACCCAAGGATCGAACACATATCCCTTATGTCTCCTGTATTGGAAGGTCTGTTCTTTACCACCAGCTCCACCTGAGAAAACTATACATATAAAATATATATGTGTGTGTGTGTA
>SJYQ01096379.1:58041-109279 GCA_006410935.1 Redunca redunca
TTCCCTTGGGAGGAGAATAGACAGCCAGTTCCCTGGATAGCTTAACTGTTCCCTGCCTGAGGGCAGGCTTTGGACCAGATGCGCACAGAGCCCTGAGAATGGGCCCACACACCTTGGTCTCCTGTACTCCTCATAGACCATTCCTCTACTGACCATCGTTCTACTGGGTGAACAAGAGGTGAGCACAATTTGTGCTTGGGGAAGGTGCCGGAGAATGTCCTGGTTATGGAAAGTCAGACAGCCAATCTCAGAGACGTCGAAGATCCTATACATTGGTTCCCAAACCTAATGTACTAATGGGTCATGGGTTTATAATACAGGAGATCTGGGGTAAGGCCTGAGACTGCTCATTTCCAAGAGTTTCCAAGTAATGCTGATGTGCCTGGTTTGCTGCTACCGTTGTTGTTCAATTGCTAAGCTGTATCCAACTCTTTGTGAGCCCCAACATTAATGTGCCTGGTTACCTGACAACATTTGTAGCTGCAGAGGTCTAGAGCAGAAGGTGGTGGCCCTGGGACCACACATTATATGCCCATGTGTCTTCCTTGATGAGCATAAAGTTCTAGAAAGTCAGAATTAATTGACAACAGTGAAAAATCTCAAGATTTCATTTTTAAAAAGCCAGGTTCTGTCTTCTCATATACCCTTCAGGAGTGCTGGCAATACTGGGCCTGCGTTCCCACATGGCAGCTAATGTCTACATCCTCTAGTCTCCTGAGATCGCACCACCAGGCCTGCTTCACACCTTCATGGTTTTCCATTCCTGATCCATAGTAAGCCCCTCAGGTGACAGTGGGGAAACCCAGACCAGGGAAAGGCAAGAGATGACCGGAGTCCTCCCAGGAGTCAGCAGCGTCTCGTTTCTGCACCTTTGAAAATGTGAGCACTGAAAGGGACTTGGTTCCTGTTGTAGAATGACCAAACATACTTGAGCAACATCATGCCGGGGTCCAAGAGCAGAGGCTGGCATCCCCCTGCCATGCTCCTTGCCCGGGATCTCCAGCAACGGTGTGCTGCCCTTCATCAGCGAACAGTCCAGGAGAGAGAGCATGGGCAGAAATCACTCCTCTCTTTGTGCCCTTCTCCAGGTCTGTCCTTTTTGTTTCTTGGGGAGAGGCTGGGACGAGTCAACTCACAAAAATGTGCTTCAACCGAACTGAGATCCTGGAGTTTATCTAATAAGCAGGTTGGGAAAAATGAAAACGCTAATTACTTGAGGGAAAGCTTGGAAAATGAGTCAGTTGATTGGGCCACCAGGCAGCCAGTAGGAGCTGAATTTTTCTTTCTTTCTTTCTTTTTTTTTTTTTAGAGGATAATGACTTATTCTAGGGGATTTCAGCCATGCATACACACACTGCACACACAAGAAAAATAATTCCAAGTGTCTGCTAGCAAAATCCCATGCTGCCGAAGAGCACATCTGAAAATTAATGTGACAAGCTGGAGGCCCATTTTGCCCCAAGATCAGGAGACAGTGAGAGCTTCCTCCCCAGGAAGTTTCTCGGGGTAGAACCAGAAAACCCCACTGGAGAGTCCAGAGGGACAGCCGCCCTACCCAGGGACAATGACCAGAAATCTCACCACCCTGCCTTTTCTGGGCAAAAGGGCCCAGCTTCTGAAGTTACTGTTGGGGGCTGGTGGGGCTGCACGTTAATTGCCTTGTTCATCCCATCATTAAAATGACAGGTCTGGCTGCTGGGAGTGGAGCTGCCTGGCTGTGAATCGGGTGAACCTCCTGGATCGAGACTTCCCGACTGGGCCCCAAACATGGCTTTTTCTAGAGAGCCCAGCGGTGGTATGGGGTTCACGTGGGTATATTCGACTCCAGACTCCAGGAGCTGGGGACCCCAGGGCACTTGTTCCCACTCCCTGGCCAGCGATGGAATTAATGAAGCCCGACAGCCCTGTATGCACGGCACACTCTGGTCCTTTACAGCTCTTTGTCTGCAGCCGGGCTCTTGTCTTTCATTGCCGGCTGCCGCCCCGTCTCTGGGGCTGATGCAGTGCCAGATAATGAACAGTATATCAGCACCGGCGGAGTGGGGAGGGCGTGCGGGGGAGGGGGTGAGCGCCCGAGCCGAGCCGGCCTGACTTATTATTCCTTCACTCTCAAACAAAACAAAATCATTGGCCTGCCAGGGTCATTAAGGACCCCAGGGTTGTCATAGAAACGACCTTTGGGGCCCGGTGGTTGTTAATGCATGAGTGACTGCCTGCATTGTGTGCTCAGGGAGAGGTCAGAGTTTTGTTGGTGGCTTAAGAAAAGAAAGAAAGAGAGTAAAGAAGAAAAGAGAGGCAGCGCAAAGCCCAGAACTGGACGGCGGCTAACGTTCAGAAAGAAGGGCGGACCCGCCCAGCGTGCTGATTAGACGTCTGGGATCTGAAGCATTCTGTGCCTAGCACATAGTAGGCCCTCAATAAATGTCTGCAAAGGTAAAAGGACGTGTTTGTTGGGTTAAAAATCTCCTCCCATCTCCTCTACCAGTTCCATATCCCTGCCCCCTAGGGGCCTCTTGGCCAGTACACTCTGAGAAGTACTGAGACAAGTCATCGCTCCAGCCAGGATTAGCCAACTTGTGTACAAGTTTTGAGGGAAACTCACACGTCCTCATCTCGCATAGGGTTGTTTTCATGGCTCCAAGGGAATCGGGAGTACCTGGTTGGGAGAGGGTGGGCAGGGGCCGTGACAGAGCAGAAGCAGGAGGGCAGGGCCTACGCAGGAAGCCCTGGGCTTTGCACACGAGCTTTCAATCCACTTCCTAACCAGGTGATGTGTATCTTCCAGGGCGTGTTCTCAGTACCACTCACCTGATGTGGCTCACCCTCCTGGCTGACAGAGCTCAGCCCCAGGGCCCACCCACACCCCCACCCCCACGCCCAGTTTGCTCCCAGGGTCAAGAAGGAGGGTTTCAGAACCAGCCCTGCCCCCAGTTCCCTGTGTGTCCCCTGGCAAGTCCTCCCTGCTTCAGTTTCCTGATCTGTCACGTTAGAGAGGGGCCAGGTGACGCCCATCGCCCACCCCAAGCGTGTTCCGTTGCCTTGGCAAGAGTCTCCCGTGCACTGAGGTTTCTATTTTCCAAGTGGGAAGAAAACTTTCTAAGAGTGTTCTTCCCGTGACTTTAGGATTATTTGATCTCTGAGAGGAAACTAAGCCTGGTTGCCTTCTCTGGTCCCTTCTAGCTCTGTTTTCAGCAAGAACTAGGGCCTTTCCAAGATCCTCTAATCGGCTGGAGTCCATATAGAACAAACATGTTGGGATTGGTCTGATTTCCCATCCTCTGAGGGCTTGATCCCCCTCACTGGGCACCCTCCTGCCCTGTTCCAAGTTAACTAAGACACAGTGCCTGCTGCCTGGGCCCCAGGTTGCACTTGGAGATTGGACCCACAACCTATGAACAGGCAGATACACCCACTGAGCATTAACTGCATAAGAGCCTCCTTTCTAAAATTAATTTCAAGGATCTGTCTGCTCTGCTTCCTATTAATATTTCCAAGGCAGATTCTCAGATTTTGCTCAGACAGACCAGACTGTCACTCACAGAATCCCTTCATCAGCTCATGGGTTCAAAAACACAATGGTTGCAAAAGCTAGGTCTCTAACATGTGCCAGGAATAAGCAAACACAGCCTCTTGGTGAATCACTAAGGTCTGCCTTACACTTCCTTGCTGTTTTGTGGGCACACCATGGGGATTCTTTATAAGACTGTTTGTCACAGAATCTGGGGTGAAAGTGCCCCAGAAGAGGGGTACCCTGGAGGGCAAAAGACAATCTTCCTCCTTCCACAGCACCGAGTGTGATGCCTGCCCTGAAGTAGGCAGTAAGGCATGGGAGTAGATGTTTGATTTCAGTCTTTCATTTCATTCTTATAAAAAGGCAAACAGCTATCATCCCCAGAGTACAGATGAGGGATCAGAAAGGAAGGGGGCATGCTTTGTCCAAGGTCACCAGGCAGTGAGTGAAAGGAGCAGCATTAGAACCCAGCCCCACAAGTTCCATGTTCGAATCACTGCCCGAGGCATCAGCTAGGTAAGGATGAGAGAGCAGGAATCGATACTTTTGTTACTTACACTGGCATTGCATAGAAACTGTGTTCTTGGATATTCAGTTTACCTTTGTTTTAGTTTTTAAAGTCTGCACAACTGATTCGCCTAACTGTTGGGGCTGCAGCCTGGCACCTGCTCCACTGCATGTACAGCAGAAAAGAAGCTTTCCCTTGAAACAGTTTTTTTTCCAGTTAATTGAAGAAAGAATAGTCTGTGTCCAGCTTGAACTCTAGCTGAAACCCTGCTTAAACCTGCTGAATCCTCTGTTCAGCCCCAAACACTGAACTCTGATGGTGGCAGCTTTTCTCTTGTCAAACTGCATCTTCCCACCTCAGTAAGGAAACAAAAATCCCTCAAAGTTTCCTGGGTTTACAGAGGTAAAGAGCAAATAGTTCACCTTAAGTTCCAAGAAAATAAATGAAGAGTTGCTGGTTTGGAGTAAAGGCCCCAGGCTAGACAGTACTAGCTCACTGGAGCTAAGATTGCTTCAAAAGCATGCAGGGACCTTGGGCCAGTCACTTCCCTTTTTGGAGTCTATTTCCACTTTACTAAAATGTAAGAGAGTCCAGTTTTTGAAATGCTCTGATTCTAAAGCATAAATTCTGATAACAGTTGATAAATGCCAATGTGTTTGTCTTAAATGAAGTTTAGCACCAGGTTATAAAGTAGAAACACTTTTGGGAAGAAAGAGGCAGTGTCTAAACCAACAGAACTGAACAGCATATTTTACTTTGTGTTAATGTGTTTCTACTTTGGGACCTGGATAAAACACATTTTTTTTAAGCCTTGAATATTTGCATACAGTGTTTATGTAAAGCATGATGCTTATTTCTCGTGGTGGGAAGTGGGGAGAGCTGATAACTTATTAAGTGCCTCCCTGTGCCAAGTACTCTACACACAACACTGCCTTTTCAACAACTCAAGCTTGCATCGTATTCACTGAACACTTAAACACAAACTGAGGTCCAGAGCAGTTGCTCAAAGTTCCAAGGTAACATGCAGAGACTTCCTCATCCCTTTACAGCACTTTGCCCTCCTGAAAGTTAATGGAATGGGCATCCATAGTACAGAAGAAATGCATACAGTAATGTCAAAGAACTGGATTTATTTTTTTATTGGGTATAGTTGCTCCGTAATTGTGTGTTAGTTTCTCCTGTCCGGTGAAGTGAATCAGCTATATGTATAAAGGAAGTGGATTTAGAACAGTTGTTTTTACTCACAGTCCTCTGTAAAGCAGGAGGTTCGAACAAGGATGCAAGACCCATTTCACTTTTAAAGCCCAAATCTGAGTTACTTATTTAAACAGCATTTACCAAAATGCATTCTGAATCATAACACCCCTCAAGAAACAGTCCCCAAAAGCACATTCCATGGTCAAATATGTTTGGAAAATATTACTAATTGTATCCTTAATTAAAGATTTGCAATGTACAGTGTAAAGGCTCTGATAAGTCCTGCAACAAAAGCCAGAATATCTGTTTAATTTATTTTCTGGGCATATTCAATTCTAGGTCCTTTTTACTCCCCCGGTTAACATTTGGAGGATCTACTTGGCTATTTAACACACTTTGGCAACACTTGAATACCTGTAAAGTTCATAGATCCTTACTTCCTCCATGTCCTGCCTTCCATGCTTCTCTCCATGGGCCTTAAGAAGGGTCATGGGCAGGGAGTGGGAGTGGAAGGAGAAAGTTCATTTAAGGCTAAGTGGGGACCCATGTTCAGCTTCTACATGGACGAGTAACTCACTCACAGCTCTTAAAGTGCCCAGAGAGTTCACTCGTGAAAAGCAAGATCATGAACTCAAATCTAAGCTCTCCCACAAGAAACAGATATTGCTACAGCAGTGTCTGAAGCTTTGACACAAGAAACACTTTGACTCTCTCTCTCTATGTATATATAAACCCATTTATAGATGAAGATGATGTGATCGCCAATCTGTTTTGATCAGCCCTTCTCAGGAATCTCCCTCTTGTCACCCTTTTTACTGTCCATATAAAATGGCATCTCCAAAGTGCCTGTCATTTATGGAAATCGTTCCCCCAACTTCTCCTAGCTAGTTCCTGTGTATCTTTCATACCACAGTTTAACATCATTTCCTCCAGAATGTCTTCCCTGACTGTAGACTTATCTGCTGTGCCTTTTCTGCCTCTATGACAAGCTGGCTACACTATGAGAGCAGTTCTCAGGGCTGATAATTACATATTTAAGTAGTTCTTTTCTTAATGACTGCTTCTGCCACTGGACCGTAAACGTCTTGAGGACAGGGGTCTTGTCTTGCTCTTATCGCGCACTCAGCATCCAACACAGACTAGCAAGAAGTGGAGCTACAGAAATATTTGTTGGGTGGGTGAACGAATGAACGGACTTCTATGCTAAAAACTGGGCCTCGTCTGTCTGGGCTCGACATCAATCCCTTGAGCTCCTTTGCTATCAACTTTGATGTCGTTTTCCTATTTAAACTCGATCTCCCCCTTCAAGTTTGATGCATGCTCTGGCGTCTCTCATCTCCTGACCTCAGCTCCCTGCTGCCACTCTTGGCCACTGACAGACCTCTTAGGTAACGCCCACCCATCACAACGACCATGACCCATCCTCCATCCACCCCGTTGGGCCTGACCCCAATCATATTTCCCACGGAGGGGAAGACCACCAGAGGGATTTATGATTTGTTACCTATAAATAAAATCATTGACTTTTAAACATCAAAGCTACCTTTAAGGCCATTTGTTCATCTTTTGTCCTGTGAAGAAAGTAGCAATCAGACAAGATAGGTGAATTGTCCTTGGGCAGAGAGCAGGATGAAAAGATGTCTCTGGGTATGCCTCCAGGAATCCATTCTGTGTCAGCATTAATTTCAAAGCTGTGTCTGCTTTTTTTTTTTTAAGTGAAAATTCTGATACATGCCTGACATTTGAAAAGTAGAGATGGATTCTAAAGTGCTACTTAGAGACTGTTATAACACTTCAAGTGTGTAGTAATGCTTATCCCCATTTTACAGATAAAGAAACTGAGCATTGTAATGATCGTGCAATTAGTAAGTGGTGCTGCTGGGTCTGTCTGCCTCCAAGTCCTTTGTTCTTCCCTCTTTTGAGCCCCAGACACAGGGAACGGTTGCAGACTATGCCTTCTCTGTCTTCCACTCAACGGTGAGCTACTTAGAAACAGAGATCACGTCTTATTTATCTTTGGCGACATTAGTTCCTAGCTCAATATGTTGGCATATAATAGATCCTAAATAAATGTTTAAAAAATGAATAAACGTTTGGGAAAATGAGTGAATAATTAAAAGCTTGAAACAGCAGTTACTTCAATATTATCTCCATGAAAGATGGATAGGGTAGGGAAAAGAAGGCTATTAACGTTTGTCTAAAAAAAAAAAAATGGATAGAAGCTGAAGATAGACATTTACCTCTGCACTGATTTGGATATAAAATCTTGATATATCTTATTGAAGCAACCTGAATACGGGTATAATTGCAGTGATATGTTGTTCTCCAAATTGGAATCTAGAGATGGTGGTAGAAGAAAGGTTGGAACCACTGAGGGGGATGTGTCCTCTTCTTACCATCAAATGTGACATAACAAACGTGCACACATACACATGTGTACATATAAACATGAACACACATATATATGTATGTGTATACACACACATAAATAGTATTAGCTAAATGATTTGAGGTAATTGTATGAAAGCATAGACTGTTGAGAATCCACATACATGAGTTTGAACATATGGGAAGAAGTGTGATTTTAAAGCTTTTAAATATACACTATAACTCTCTCTTAGTGGTTCTCAAGAAGTAGTTTCAATAAATGTAATTTGACTAGTAATTAATGCATTGAGTGCTTCTGAAGAGCTCTCTTTGTCCTTTTTTAAATAGCTTTAAGCCATCCTTTGTCGTGACATTTGTTACTTGCATGAACAAGCCCTTTCTTCCATTTATATCGCAAAGGTGAACCTCACCCAAGCCCCAGCCTGGGAAACCCAGAAACTCCAGAAGCAGAGAGTATTCCAAGCTAAGGTGTGTAAAGTATAAAATGGTAGCCCCAGCCTCCCAGGATTGTGAGGATTAGAGATGTTGAAGCATGGTATATGTTAGCACATTGCTTGGCACACGGAACCTGCTCAAAGCCCAGCAACTGTTCATTAAAGCCGAGTGGAGTGCGGGTGGATCTGGACTGCACGTGGGGAAGGCAGGGCAGAACGGCCTATGGACCAGATAATGCTCGTTTTCTCCAGGTCTCCTGGGATTGTTTTGGTAATTACTCCAGCTTCTTCAACAGCTTGTGATTTGTCCAGTGCCAGGGAACCTGGATTTGCATTGCATGATGCATAATTCATATGGCATGGACAGCAATTATGAGCTAATTGAGGGGTGTAATGTTTAAAGAAAGGATCCATTATGAGGAACATAAGGGATGTTGGGAGGGAAGAAGCTCTTGAGTCCGTGGAGGCTCGTTCTGTCTAATTCCGCTCCCTTTAAGATGACTCTAATTGTCTCTTGAAGGGCACGGAAGTTCCCCTCTCCTGCAAGAGGTCCTTGGAACTGGACGGCTGGAGCTGATTTTTCTGGAGAAAAGAGGTTTCAAGGTGGGCTGAGGTGGGTTCCTCTTTCTCGTGCTTTTGCGTGGTTAGCTTTTGAGGCACATCTTACGCACTGACCTAGTCATCTGAGTTAATATGATTAGAGGGGGGTGATGGTAACATAACCATAATTTCTAAGTCAAAGTCAGGATCACTTCCTGGCGGGGGAGAGGCAGTCTGAGAAATACAATTGGGTGCAGAATTCCTAGAATTGCCAGTATGAAATCATATTTGAAGGGGAAATTATAGGACTTTGCCTGTTTAAATGGGAACTTCACTAAAAAGCCTCTTTAAAGGGGAACTTCCTGGCCAACTCTGTGGACTGACCTATGGGCTTCCCTGGTGGCTCAGATGATAAAGAATCTGCTTGCAGTATAGGAGACCAGGGTTCTATCCCTGGGTTGGGGAGATCCCCTGGAGAAGGAGATGGCTGCCCACTCCAGTATTCTTGCTTGGAGAATCCCCTGGACAGAGGAACCTGGCAGGCTACAGTCCATGGTGCCGCAAAGAGTCAGACACAACTGAGCGACTATCATTTTCACTTTCTCACTAAAAAAGTCCAGGAACTGGGCTATCGAATTATAAGGAGCCCTGGGCTAGGTAGTGATAAGCCACGACCTGTCCTTGACTAGATTGGCCTCTTCCTGAAAGGACCTCGGGGCATCACCACCCCTCTTTGAACCTCATTTTCTCCATCTGTACTAAGAGAAAATCTGATAAGATGGCCTCTGGGATCCTTCCAACTTGGGTGTGCTGTTTCTGTGCACTCCCCATTCTTCTGACCTGAGGCTTTAAGCTGTCGTGACAGATCCACCTTTGGTCTCTGGGGACCAACTGTATGTGCTTAACTCAGAGGATTCTCACAGTGCAACTGCCACATGCAGTAGAAAACTTTTGGATTGGCTCTGAGGAGACAATGAAATAGATCATTTTTCCATTGGCTTCCATTACAAAGTTAGTATCTCAAAATACTGAATCAAAGATGAATCGCCAGTCGATGTCCGATGCAGGATGCAGGATGCTTGGGACTGGTGCAAGGAGAGGACCCAGAGAGATGGTATGGGGTGGGAGGTGGGAGGGGATTCATGTTTGGGAACGCATGTACACTCGTGGTGAATTCATGTCAATGTTTGGCAAAACCAAGACAGTAATGTAAAGTAAACTAAAGTTAAAATAAAAATTAAAAAAAAAACAAACAAACAAAGATACTTTGTAAAGGAAGAGGTTGCCCTTGTAAAGGAAGAGCTGTGTCCCTCTGGTGTGCAGGAGATGGTGGTGGTTGAGTACCGTTTGTTTTGCAGTCCACAGATGGGAGACGCCTTAGCCTAGCTCTCATTTGAGGATCGTTCCATAATCTTCATTTGAACCTATATTCTTCTCAACCAAGAATTTCCACATAAACATTTGATACAGGAAACACTCCTTAAATATGCTGGTTACCTGTTACCATGACTACTTGAGCTGGGCTGCAATATCACACCTTACCAGTAGAGGCCACTTTCTGATGCATGGTAGACACACAATCTGAAGACAACCAAAAAAAAAAAATCATGGCATCCTAAAAGTAAAAGAGGTCTTAGAGATCATTTTGTGCAAACAGGCATCATACGTCGTTCCCTCCTCTATCATATCTGGAGATTAGGCATTCAGTAGGACTAATCTGCTTAAACTGAAGAGTGTCTGTGGTTGACTCGTGTGCAGCTGGCATACACGCTGCCTCTTCATTTAAACAGAGCACCTGGCCAGTTTGCATGCCTTTTGAATAATGAGGACATTTAGCATATTCAAGGTGGAGACTGTGTTATTCTCTGCCTGGGGTGCTAATGCAGCTATTTATACCAGAAGCCAAAGCAGGTCTTTCACCTGAAAGTTGGGCTGTCATGTCTGTTTAAGCATTCAGACCAGGTCTGCAGCTTATTTGAGAAGATTTTCAAATGGATTTTGCCCAGAGTAATTGATCACCTGTGGGCCAAGGGTTTCTTTCTTTTCTTTTTTTTCCCTTCAAATAGCTTTTCCAACAATTTAAGAAATCCTTCCCCAAACCTCAAGAGAATGAGAGAGACGACCTTAAGAAAGGATGTGTCTATTTGCAAAATCTTGTTTCAGGAGAGTCAGTCGCCATCAGGATACGCGAGACAAAGGAAGCTCTTAGTTGCCTTGAAGAACCGGCAGCAAAAAGTACACAGTTGATTTTGATTTTTTTCTCTTCTTTTTTTTCCCATTTTTCATTTTTTCAACTATAACCATCACAAAGACTCCAGAAGGCAAACTCGTTCCCTTAATGCATCTAATTCTCCACGTTGGATGTGGCAGGAGCAGAAGTGTTCTGCTAGCCCCCATTGCTCCCCTGAGCTTAAGGATTAATGACCTCTGCGGCTTATATCCTGGTAAGAATAACCACTCACGGACACCCCATATTTAATCTTTATTTTTGAGTCTTCCTAAGTGAGAAGTCGCAGCAAAACAAAATTGTCATGTTGCTCCAAGGGTTAATTAGACATGGCCCAGAAAAAGCGATCTCCTTCCTCTGCCTTGCATTTGGGGCTTTTCATTCTGAGTGACTGTTGGCTTTTGCCAAATGGAATAAGATAAATGCAAGCTCCTAATCTGAACTCCCCTCATTCTTCTCCCACCTGCCATTTTTCAGTCTTCCAAAACAGAGAACGCTCTTTGGACCTGCCGCTATTGACAAACCTGAAACTTGATTCTCTTCCTTCTGGTCTGGGGTCCAGGTATCTTTGCAAGGAGATGATCCAGGCTTCTCTCTCAATGGGTTTCTCTTGCAGATACTAAAATAATTTTCATTTCCATCTCCTCTCTCCCTTCCCTAGTCAGACTGAACATCTCAACTGTGAAGTCTTCCATTATGTTCTGACTTCTTCACTGAGTCCAAAGTGACACCAAGATCTTTTCCTTTTTTTCTCAAAGGTCACAGCTAATTCCAAGTCCATCAGCCTGTGTGAACACTCTAGACTGTTCCCTTAAATTAAATTCATGTGCTGTCATATTACTCAATTACTTGGTGTTCCAAGATCTTTCCTGGTTTCCTTATAAAATACCCTCCTCTTTGCTGTCTTACCAATGTTGAGGCATCAGCACATTTTTGAGCTCTGTGCTCTTCAGAGATGTCTTTAAGACCTCTTATTTGTTGCATTCATTCATTCAGTTGGCATTGAGCATCCGTTATACGGAGGGCGGATAATGAAGAGGAGCTAATTCTAATGACGTCCTTGAATACAAATGCCAGGATGTTGAACAGGTCCCATTTTATGGACCATCCCAGCAACCATCTTTGGCATTCAGATAATTTTGCCAGCTTTGCAAACATAAGAGACTTTTCCACAAACTCCCAAAAGGCTCCCCTCTAGGACAACCACCCTGAACATGGACAGAATAGATGGATTACTGTGGCCTTCGTAAACTGTCTCGCAGGTGTCCCCCAGAACTTTGAAATATGTTTTAATGTACAGAATAAGCCGTTCAGTGCTTTACAATTTAAAAACTGCCTCCCTGTACATTTGAGAAGAAACTGAGTCTTCTCACCATGAATAAAGCCTGACTTCTGGGCAGCCCCTGAGCACATTTTACAAGTCGCTTTCTCTTTTCTTTTTAAACAGCACCTTTGCCTTTCTCCCTCCACTTTGCACCTGGCAGCCACCTTTCTTCTTTCTCTGTGACTTTGACTGCTCTAGGTAGCTCGTGTAAGTGTAACCACACAGTATTTGTTACTTTGGGACTGGCTTATTTCAGCTAGCCCAGGGTCCCCGAGCTTTATCCACATTGTAGTGTGTTTCCACGGTATGTATAGACCACTTTCTGTTTATCCATTTGTCTGTCAATGGACACTGGATTACTTACACATTTTGGCTGCTGTGAACATGGGTGAACATATATTTCTTCAAGATTCTGCTTTTAACTCTTTGGGTATATATCCAGATGTACATTTTCTAGATCATATGATAATTCTATATTTAATTATTTCACGAACCATAGCATCGGTACCATTTTACATTCCTAAAAACAGTGTACATGCATCCCAATTCTTATTCCAATTATTCTTATTTTCTTATTCCAATTTTTATTTTCTACTTAAAAAAAAAAATAGTATCCATCCTAATGGGTGTGCGGTGGGGTCTCTTGAGGTTTTGATTTACATTTCCCTAACAAGATTAGTGATGTCGAGCGTCCAAGTCATTCTCTGAGATGGACGTTATTTCCATAAACGGGGATTCTGAGAGGTGAGTGATTTACCTGAGTAGGTGGTACAGGCATAGAGGCAGAATATGAGGCCTGCTTTTGGACCCCCAAGTCCAGTACTAGGTCCGCTGCATGGATACTTCTCAAACAGTTTCTCAGATGCACTCTCTGGGACTCATAAATTCTTAGTGCAAATGCTTTCATCCCATGATAATCCAGAACAAGTGAATATTAAGCTTACTCAGACTATCAAAGCTGTTGCTTCTTAGAATGTGGTCCCCTGGCCAGAAGTGTCAGAATCACCTGGGAACGGGTCAGAAATGCTAGTTACTCTGCCCACCCAACAAATACTGAATTAGAAACTCTGCCTGGAAAATCCCATGGGCGGAGGAGCCTGGTGGGCTGCAGTCCATGGGGTCGTGAAGAGCTGGACACAACTGAGTGATTTCACTTTCACTTTTCACTCTCATGCATTGGAGAAGGAAATGGCAACCCACTCCAGTGTTCTTGCCTGGAGAATCCCAGGGATGGGGAAGCCTGTTGGGCTGCCGTCTATGGGGTCGCATAGAGTCGGACACGACTGAAGCGACTTAGCAGCAGCAGCAGCAGCAGCAGAGATGGGACCAAGCAATTGGGGTTTTTGCAAGTTCTCCATGTGCAAGTTCATGCTCAAGTTTGAGAGCCTGATCTGGATTGTTGGTTCCCAATGTGGCTGCTTATTGGAGTTGCCCACGGAAATATAAAAAGGTTCCAGCTGGTCTGAGATTCAGCCTAGGCATTACCATCTCTACAGTCTCCCCAGGCAATTCCAATGTGCAGCCAAGGTTGAGAACCTCCAAGCTAGAAGGCCACCTTACACCAAAGAGCCCCTTATATTTTCAGACATCCTAAATGTGCTACAGTTGAGATGGCACCATATTAATCGTTGTGGACTAATGAGGAAAGGTCAAAGGCAACCCCAGGGGTACACCTTTCACCTGATGAGAGCCAAGTAGCACCTTGACTACAGTGCGAGCGACCACTGTACAAAAGTTCCAGTGGAGAGAAATGGCGGGAACTTGCCTCCTCGTGTTGCCTAGCAACAGGACCGTGGAACTCTCACAGGCTTTGGCCCTGCTGGTTCGGCGTCATCAGACACAGGTCTCAGATGTGAATTCAGACATAGCAGAAGCAACATGACCTTCCACATTAAATTGACATTGTTAATTCACTTTTGCTGGTTTTATATCTTGCTTTCATCTGTAATGATGTTTTTGTTTATCATCATATATAAACTATAAGCAAAGAAAGTTAATTCCTAGCTTTGGTTTGTATAGATTTAAGTAACTTTCAAATATAATAATCTAATTCAATATTGGGGAGTCAGTGGGAATCTTTCCTGCTTTTTGTAGGGGTGCTAGGCTATTCTAAATTTGGGGAATGATAGCTTTCTGCTTTCTGTAGAGGACCCAGACTTGGGCCCACAGAACCCCTCCAGGTACAGAGAGGTTTGAGGGTCCCTGTTGGGGGTTCCTGGCAGGCCCAAGGCTAGGCAGTTTCTCTTGGGGGTATCTGGCTGATTCTAGCCTGTTCTCTGGCCCTAGGATTGAAGTAGAAGTTATCTTTGAAGATTTCCAGACAATAATTAACCATAATTTCAGGAGAAGGAAATTTGGTGACTTTCTACACAAAGCAAATTGGTCTCACCTATCTGTCGTGGAGGGAGCTTTGTATTGAACTTTGTTATCGGGCTCCTTCCTGGAAATATTGTTTCCCATTTCAATATAATTGCTTCAAAATAATGTGAAGAGATCAATTGCCACTTGTCAGCTGTAATTTTCTGCCACTGAAAAAAGTAATGCGGGGAGGAGAGCAAATATGGGATGGCTTATTAGCCTGGATGCAGGGACAGGGGCAAAGCTAGCTGCCTCTGCTGGGAAGGGGGTTTATTTTGGGAGGAGGGGTCCTTGTTCATCCCCATTTCTATGCCCCATGCCTTCTCATCCTCATTAAATCCTCCCCATCCTTCCAGCACCAGCTCTAATCTCAGGCCTGGATGGTTGTAAGAGCCTCTTCTTCACCTAAAATTATTGGTTTACCCAATCCTGAATGCATTTATCCAACAGATATTGATTGACCAGCTAAGTATATGTAGGAAGGTTTTGGGCTGCAAGGAACGCAAGACCTCACTTTCAGGGGTTTAAACAAGTTGATGTTAATTCTCCTTGTTTAATAATAAGGTACCTCTGGATCGGTTCTCGTCACCCTCTTAGGAACTCTCTTGGCCTCCCCAGCATATTGCTCACTCCCGAATGTTGGACGGCCAACCTGAGGATCAAGCATCTGATCGGCATTTGAAGCAGGAGGAGGTGAGAGTAGAGGCTTCATCCATGACGAGCCTTCTGATTAGGAGTGTCAGTCTTTCTCAGAACCCCAGTGGAGTTTTGTTTGTTTGTTTATAAAGCAAGATTTTTATTTAGTTAACTCAGCTCTAACGCAAATTTAAAACAAAGAATTGTATCTTTTTAACAATAGTTGGTTCTATTTCATATCTTTTAAAGTTATTTTTTAAAAAGCTTTTTGTATTGGGGTATAGCCAATTAACAATGCTGTGATAGTTTCAAGTGAACAGGTAAGGGACTCAGCTATACCTATACGTGTATCCATTCTCCCCCAAACTCCCCTGCCATCCAAACAGCCACATCACACTGAACAGAGTTCCATGTGCCATGAGTAGGTCCTTGTTCGTTATCAATTTTAAATATAGCAGTGTGTACATGTCCATCCCCAACTCCCCAAGTATCCCTTGACCCCCATCTTCCCCTCGCCCATCCCCAGCAACCATAAGCTCATTCTTGAAGTTGGTGAGTCCATTTCTGTTTTATAGGTAAGTTCATTTACCTCATTTCTTTTTAGATTCCACATATGAGGGATGCCATACGATATTTCTCCTTCTCTGTCTGACTTACTTTACTCAGTATGACACTGTCTAGGTCCATCCATGTCCAGCAGGGTTTTTTAAAACAGCTTTATTGAGGTATGACTAACATACAGCAAGCTCCACATATGTAAAGTATACGGTCTGATCATTTTAAAAAATGAGACATAATTGACTGTAATATTGTATTAAGTTTTAGGTGTGCAACATAGTGATCTGATATATGCATCCATCACCGCCCACAGTTACCATCTTTTTTCTTAATGAGAACTTTCAGGTCAATTTTTTCAGCAATTTTCAAACATACAATACAGCCCTGTTAACCATGATCGGTTATGATACATGTGTACACATGAAACCATCACCACCATTAAGATGGGGAATGTATCCTTCTACCTCGCAAAATCTTTTCTGGAAGCCAACTCTCCACTCTGAAGAGTGTTAAATTCCTTATTTCTGTGTCGTTGGCCACTCCTAACTCTGAGGGCAAATGAGAAAGTCACTACTTTTATTTCCAGCAGACCAGGGAGAAGGGGATTGAGTGTGGACGTCAGACCAGCTAAAGAACAGTCTTTGCCTAGCCCACTGCTCAGGATCTGGGGAAAGAGGGTGAGCAGAACCCCCAGTCCCTCTCGTCTTGCAGCTAGTGGTTGGCACTCTTGGCTGCACAGTTGGCATGCACTGGTGTGGCGGCGTTCCAATGTTATCAATATATCGGTTGGCTCCTCTCTTATTCTCTCCCTGAACTTTAACTTAGAAGAACTGACTTCCTCCTCTGCCACAGCTGCCTAGATGCTTAGGTAAAGAAAGGGAACTAAATTTGCATCAATCGTGCATCTCCCCTGTGCTAAGTGCTGGTACACAGTAAACCTTGTGTACACAGTATAGGAAGTGTTCTTTCTTTCTCCTTTTCCTGAACGTGGACATTGAGACCTGGAGGAATGGCAAGTCTTGCCCAAAATGGAGCAGCTTGGAAATCAGCAAACCAGGATCCAATGCCAGCCTGAGGCCGTTCCTGGTATTCTTTCCTTTAAAAGAAAGGTCCACACCAGGCTTGGAGTCATGGGTAAGATGGGGATTCATGCTCTGACTCCTGCAGAGGTGAAGTAACCTGCCCAAGGATGGGGAAATCTTGTCTGCTAATCATTGTTTGTTCTACTGTGTGCAGGCCAGGCTGCACTTGGGTGTGTGATGGGGGACAATGGAGAGGAAAAGGCAGGAAGAAGTAGAAAATCCGGGGGTAGGAGGATTCCAGGGAAGGATTCTGAGTGGTTTGGAGCTATGGACTGGCTGCCAGACCCTGGGAACCCTTCAGCACTCTGACCTTGCAGAGCCTCCCTCAATCTCTGACTCAGGGATCACTTAGCACCTTTCCAGGGCCCATCGGTGCTGAAATGATTCCTGACACTTCTGCAGAGCAATAGTACGAGGTTAGGACAGGGACGGGAGAGCCTGGTGGGCTGCCGTCTATGGGGTCGCACAGAGTCAGACACGACTGAAGTGACTTAGCAGCAGCAGCAGCAGCAGTAATAGGAGAGGATTTCCTAAGCTGGGATCCTGACTAGCTGCGTGCCTTAGATCAAGGCACACAGCCTCTCTGTGCCCACTTTCTCTCTCCGTGAGATGGGGACAGTTCTCCCCCTGCCTCCCAAAGCTGCGTCTCCCTGCACGTAGTAGTGTGTTCCTGGTGTGTCCCTCACAGTCAGCATAGATGAGCCACTGCAGGGAACACGGAGAGGGGGGATTCCCCAGGTGAGCTGAGGAGCAGTTTATTCATGGCTGGGCCTTGTTAGAGGGATAAGCCACTGCTCGACTCCACCAAAAGCCAGGTCCAGACTCCCAGGCACTCTCGTGGGACCTTCCCAGGGCTCTCCCCATCTTGCAGCTGCAAAGCCCAGTGTTCAGCACCTGCCCCGGGAAGTCCCCCCTCACTTAGGTCTTCTGGTCTCCATCACCCAGTACACAGGTGCCCCCTCACTTTGGCCTCATTCTGCACAGTGGCCCAGGCCCCAGGCCCCAAGGCCTTCGAGCGTTATAGTCAGAAGAACGGCAGCATCCCAGGAGCTTGGGAAAAGGGTTTACAGCTGGTGAATATACTCAGACATGCACTGGGCTCAGTCTTTTTCAGAGAATCCAGGATTCTTGAAGAAGTCAGGGGTCTGTAGGGGAGGCAGTTAAGACTCCCAAAACCCTTTAAACAGCCTGTCGAGGGGAGAAATTGTCCACACTGGGCACAGTCAGGAGACCCCATATGGGGGACATCTTCCAAACTGGTAAATCCTGCAGGCCTCACAAATGTACACAGAATGTTAGTTCCTTGGAACAAGAGCAGGTATTGAGAGTGATTCAAAGTCAAAACCGGCTTGAACAGGTGCATGCTTCCTCGGAACATGAGCTGTGCTCACTCGCCGTGACTCTCTAGCACGGTGGAAGTAGGGTGACGTCAGTGGGAGCAGCCCCCTCAGGGGGACCATCTCTGGACTAGAGCCTGGGGGATGCTGATCTCATCAGCCGTGGGTCATCAGCTAGCTGGTTGCTGGGCGAGACTAATCAAGGCGTGCTCCTTCTCTGCCTTCCTTTTCCCCTCTGGATAATGGGGGTGGTCTTCACGGTGGCCAAATTGAGCCCAGGAGCCTGAAGCAGAGCCCTTAATGAGGGCTGCTGGGTGATGAAAGGCCCCGTTAAGCCTCAGCCACCATTATTGCATGATGGAATAAATGTGGCCAGCCTAGGAGACGCACACGAATAAATTTGAATAGCAAGACACAAATGCAGCCCTTAACTCCGACGAGCAAATAGAGTTTAATAAAGAGGTAAACTGAGACCGCTTTTATTTATTGCTGTGTAAATGTATTTAAAAAGGTATTGGCTTTCTGCAGCTGCAGAGGCCAGTTCCTCCGCAGCTCGGTGCTTTAATGCCTGCCGCTGTTATTAGAGCCGTAATGAATGAGCCGCTGTGAGTGCGCTCTTCAGAAGGACTGCAGAGGTGCAAGATTAATGAGATGAGAGCATTGAAAGGTACAGACGGCCCCTGTTTCCCAGCCGCGTGCAGTGTCTGCAGCGGCACCTCTGGCTTTGTTTGCTCCTCACTGGCTGAGAAGCTGCAGCAGGGGCAGGGAAATGTCCCCAGGAGCTGGGCTGCAAAAGCACGCACCTCCCACCAGCTCGCTTCCTTGCGCCCGGCATCCACACCCCCCCCACCCTACCCCCAGGCCACCTGTCCCTGCGGCTGCCTCTCTGTCCTTCCCACTGGGGCTTTGGTTGGGCTCTGGGCACCCCTCCTTTTTGGATTTTATGCCTGTACACCACCTGCACACCTCTCTCTTGAGGATGCTAGTGGAATCCTCCCTGGGCATTCTGGCATGCAGAGCTTGCTACTTTGTTTTCCTGCTAAGCCCCATGGGTCTGCAGGACAGGGTGGCTCCCCCAAAAAAGCAAAAGTGATCTGAGGCAATGACAAATGGGTCAATTGGTGAGTGGACTTCCCTGAGTCAGGAATTCTCAAGTCACTTATAGAAAGATTACTTGGAGGCTGGAACAAGTCTAAACTTTACTAAGGCCCTTCTAAATACATCAAGTATGCCTTTTCATGACACCCTGGAGGCAGGTATATACCCACTTAATGCCGAAGGTCGTATGGCCAGGAAGTGCCGGGTTAGAGACCCTTAAAGGGAATCCACTTTTTAGTGGGAACAAACTCTCTCCTTGGGTCTCAGGTGCGGTGAAGCTCTCTTGGCTGAAAAGCAGGGTCGTCTTGCTGCAGTTCACCCTTCAGACAAGGTCCAGATCGATTATGGAGTGTTGTGCTGTGTGCTTAGTTGTTCAGCTGTGTCTAAATCATTCTGACCCATGGACTGTAGCCTGCCAGGCTCATCTGTCCATGGAAATCTCCAGGCAGGATTACTGCAGTGGGTGGCTTTGCCCTCCTTCAGGGGGTCTTCCCAACCCAGATATCGAACCCTCCATTGCAGGTGGATTCTTTACCATCTGAGCCACCAGGGAAACCCATGAATACTGAAGTGGGTAGCCTTTCACTTCTCCAAGGGATCTTCCCAACCCAGGAATCAAACTGGGGTCTCCTGCATTGCAGGGAGATTCTTTACTAGCCAAGCTACCAAGGAAACCTCAGTTATGGAGATCTAACCACTAACTAGAAACAGAGCTCATTGTCCCTCATAGAGAGAGGTGTAAACAGTCCTGGCAATGGAGTCTAGCAGAAAGAGCACAGGAAGGTGGAAGCTGTGTGATCTGGCCCAGTCATTTTACCTCTCTGAGCCTCAGTTTGCTCATCTGTTAAATGGTGTAATAAAACCACCTCTGTCATTTGCATTTTGTGAATAGTAAACCCGGTAATACATGTAAAATACTTTTATAAAACTGACCAACTCACTATATCTTCAATAGGAAAAGTATGGGTCTGTGATCTGGGCCAATGCACAGCGAGAACCCTGAATACAGATTGGGAGTAGAGAGAGAAGCGCAGCGCATTTTACCAATTTCACATGAACCCAGAATGGGCCATCTTGAAGACGGGCTGGGAAGGCTAGGTGGGCACTGGTGATGGAATGGGTTACATCATTATTTTTCTTTTTTTCAACAGACCACTGTGGATCAACTAATTACCTACTCCTGTACTGGGTGCAAAGATATGGCAGTGACCAAAACAATCAGATTGTGTGGCTTTCAAATGCTCACTTTCTGGTAACAAGCAGTGTGTCAGGTGGCAAGGGCTGCAGGGATGGCACGAATAGAGAAGAGGGTATGGGGGAGCAGAGTGGGTGGAGGGGGCCACTTCAAAAGGGTGACCAGGTGATGTTCCAGGGATGACTTAGCAAGTGAAGAGTGAACGGTGTGCACGCCTGGGTGGACACATTTCAGCAAAAAGAGCTGTGCAAAGGCCCTGCAGTGGGGGTGTGCCCCAGCATTTGAGGGTAGCCAGTGTGCTGGGACTGAGTAGACAAAAGGGAACGTGACCAGGCGGAGCCTGGCTGCTGCAGGGACCAGGTGCTCTTGGCTTTGCAGATCGCTACTCCCCGAGTTGACCTCTTCTTTCACTGTGATGGCAGCTAACAGAGGGACTGACTCTAGTTGACTGCAAGAGCTGGTCAAGGTGTGGGGTCAGGGCAAGTGCAGGGAGCCACGAGCAATGCTGTCCGGCTTCCAAAGGGGGCAGGAGTGGAGAACCAGTAGAAAAGGAGCCTAGACAAGGTGGCTGATCCCAGAGAAGCAGCCTTAAGAGGCTGAGAAAATGGCCCCTAAGTTGTCCTAAGGGCTTCTGCCAATGGCAGGCTTGGGAGTGACCAAAGGCCTGTGGGCAGTTTGAACTCCACACAGACTCTCAAGAGGGCCTGGACAGGGCTGGGAGAGCGCACATGTGGGTGGCGTTGGGCCAGTCCAGCAGGAGAGGGGGAGTGGGGAAGGGGGAGCCAAGGTTACCAGAGGCAGAAGTGGGAACCGACCCCGGTCAGAGCCCACCTGCAGCCCTCCTGGCCCCACATTAGTGTTCATTAGCACATCCCCTAATGTACCAAGAAATTCAATTTCCTACAAAATAACCAGCCAAGTCCCAAGGGAGCCAGAAGCCCTATTCATCATCACAGGACTTTCTGGGGACCACACTGTTGCGTGTGTGGATTTCCTTCCGTGGAAGGCTGGCCCGCTGTGCAAAGCACAACTTACTGGCACCTCTATAGGTTGGGGTGTTTTTTCCACCGGATCTGCAATTTCTGGGTAAACAGGCATCAAATCAGCAGTTGGCATAAGCCGAAGGAAAGTTTGCAAACCCGCCAGGCGGCTCAAATTAAGTGAGCGGTGCTGTCACTAAAGCACGTGCACCAAAGAAGAAACATTCCGAGGGCTGGGGTGGGAGATACTTTTTGGTGGCCTTTCAGGGAAGGCAGATGTCCATTTCTTTTAAATTCTAAATAAGAATCTCACTGCAATATTTTGGATTTCCACTTCACAGTGGTCAGCAGTGGTGTGTGTACTTGTGTGTGTGCAAATCCATATGAGGGTGTGTGTATGTGAGTAAGTAAGAGAATGCAAAATGTACCTGGAAGACTGAATTTGTGAAAATGTGTACGCCCATTAACATGAGTTTGTGGGCATTGGAGTGTGTGTGATCATGCATGTGAGCCCGTGGGTAATGTGTGCGCATGTGTGCATGTATTGTGTATGACTGTGTGTGTGTGGGTGTCTGGAGGTGTGGATGAGTGAGTGTGTGTATGCCCGTGTGTTTGTGTGGGCATCCATGTGTACATATATTGTTTGTGAGGTTTGTGAGTGTGTGTATGCACACACACAGGTGTATTGTGTGTGGATGCGTGAAGACTTGTGCACACAATTGTGTGCATGTGTGCCGTGCACAGGCTGTGGACACTGTCTCCTAGCAGCCTGCCTGTCAGCTCCCTCCTGCATTCTTCAGCAGCGGCCCCAAAGCTGCACCAAAAAAGCAATGAGGCTCCCATTTGTATCTTGCCTGTCATCCGCGGGCCCCACGGGCAGGCGGGGTGAGGGAGTCCCAGCCCGGGTCCTCCATGCCACAGCCGCCCCTAAAATAGAGGAGGGCTTGGCTGTCTCCGGGTGGGGGCAGCCCCGGGCTTCCACTGTGCTCCCAATTACTGGCATCTCCCGAGCGGCTCATGGAAAAGGCATTGGTTGCCATGAGGAAGATATTCCACCGGAGCATTCCCGTTCCCCACAAAAAGAACCTTCTGCATATTATACACATTTTTCAATGTAATTATCCCCAGCCCACACACACAGCTTGGAGGATTAAAACATAAAATACAGTCTGCTCCCCACACATGAGACCGACGCTGCAACTGGCATCATAATAAATAAACGAAGTGGCCTCTCCTCTCCCTTCTCCCTGTCTTCCCCTCCCTCCCTCCTCCTTCCCCCTCCTTTCCCTCCTCCCCTTTGTCTCTCCCTCCTCCTGCACCCCAACTCCTCCTCCTCTAATCCCTTCAACCCCTTCTTCCCCCTCCTTGCCCCCTCTCCCTCCCCCTCTGTCTGGAGCTGAGTTTGTTTTGCTCCTGTCTCTGAATCCCATCCATCTCCTCCCACCAGCCCCCCAACCCCAGCATAGCCCACAGTGAGCAGCACCGCCCGCCGGGGGGGGGGGGGGGCACCCCCGCGCTGCTGCCACTCTGCAACGAGGGCTTTGTTCAACAAGCTACCCAGGGCTCCTGTTGGCTGCATCTGCCCAGAGGGTTCACAGCACTAGAAGCCAGTGGAAGGGCGGGGTAGGGGCGGGAGGAGGAGGGAGGGAGATTTTATAAGCGAATGGCTTCGTGGATCATTGAAGGGACATTAGGGAGCGTTCTGGAGCACCAAACACCAAACGCCTCGGTGCAAATGGATGGAAGGGCGTCAGCCATGGAACTGTAGGCTGCAAGTGGCTTGGGTTGCTAGGGAACACCAGGAACGTTTTGTCTTCCGGCTGCAGATCCTGGATCCACCTGGGAGTTCCAGTTCTAGAGCCGCTGCCCGCTGGTGTCGGTGCCAGCACCTCCAACGGGAGATGGGAGGGGCAGGGCTGTGCAGCCCAGGGGCGAAGGCCAAGGCTGGCCCTCTGTGAGGCCGACTGTGACTTGAGGGGTACGTTTGGAGACTGGCCAGTGCTAGTGACCGGTCTCACAAGAATGCTAGTGCCTGGTTTGGCACACGAGGCTGGAACCATGGGGGTTTCAACGTGCTGGTGGCAAGGCTCCAGTTTACAACTGGGAGCTATTTCATTCTGAGCTCAGCACTGCCTGCCCAGACCCTACTTTCCTCTTTCTTTGTGCCCCCCTCTCGCTCCTGCTCGTGCATACTCCTTGGGAAGCAGGGACCATGTATTTCTCCTCTAAGCCCAGCACAGCACCTTTAATTATACTTAGAAAGTGAAAGTGTTAGTTGCTCAGCCGTGTCCGTCTTTGCGACCCTGTGCACTGTAGCCCACCAGCCTCCTCTGTCCATGGAATTCTCCAGGCCAGAATGCTGGAGTGGGTTACCATTCTCTTCTCCAGGGGATCTTGCTGACCCAAGGATTGAACCCGGTTGTCCTACAATGGCAGGCAGATTCTTCACCATCTGAGTCACCAGGGAAACCCTTTAATTATACTTAAGCTCCAGTTAAATCATAAAAGATATGGGGTGGTCCTGGTCTGTATATATGAATTAGGTGTTGAAAGTCAGTGACAAGGGAACTGGTTCTCTTCCTCTTAAGTTTTATTATAGATGGCTTGTTCTAGATTTTGGCTGAGGGTCCAGTTTCTCTTAAGGTGGTAATGAAATATTCCCCAGTGGTCCAGGTAAATCTTGAGTAGCACAAAGAGTCTCTTTGACTTGCAGTCTCATAACATCTCTGTCATTTAAGGTGATGTCACACAAGCCATTGACTTCAGCTCATCCTCAGTCTCCTTATCTGTAAAATGGGCTCATTGAGGATTGGCTAAAATAATATGTAGAAAGTGCTAATCACAGTGAATGTTCTTACTGCTCAAAGACTGAGCCCTAGGGTTGGTTAGAAACCCTACGCACTGGGCTGAATTTTCTCCGCCCTGCATCCTTGCTCCCCTTCCTTCGGCTCCCCCAGGCCCTGCCCTTAAGCCCTCAAGGCCTGGAGCCCGCTTGGACTTTCCATTCTGAACCCGGGCCAGACCTTAGCCTGCTGGTGAAGTGCTGGCTGAGGGCTGGCTTTCAAGGAATGCGCAGCTGTTTTTCCTGACTTTAGTGCTGCCCAGTAGCTGGCCCACAGGCCTGCCCACCCATAGCCCTGACCATACAGGCTGAGAGCAGAGGCCCAGGCTACCCAAGGGAGGCCCCATTTGCCCAGCAGCACAGACCCTGAGACCCCCAGACCCAGAGACTTTGCCCTGTACAGTTGTCCTCAGGGCAGCAGCACCAAAGCTGGGCCCTGCACCACTTCCTTCCAGCACAGCCCAGAAGAGGAGAGGATAGGGCCGTTGTACCAGTTCCTCCCTGCAGTGCCTGCAGTCCGTCTGGACAAAGGGAAAGGATGGTCAGTTAGGCACCTGCTGTGCTTCTGACTAGGGGCCTGGCACATGGAGCGGCCCCCAAGTGTTTGTTGAATAAGAGTAGATGGCTTTGACTGTAATCTTGTTAAAGACTCTTGGTAAGATTAAGAGATAGATTAGCAATCCCATTTTGAAGATGGGGAGATGAAAGCTCAGGGAGCCTTGAGTATGGTAGGAACTCCCTTTCCAATGAGTGTCTGGGTTCCTACTGAGTGCCCATCATTCACAGGGCCAGTTTCTGCATCACTTCCTCCTAGCCGGTTTGCACCACCAGAGACTATAGACATTGGTGCTACGGTCCTAACTCCTCCTGGTCACTAGCCTGACAGCATCATTAGGTCTAGCAGAGGGAAGGTTGTATTTATGGCTTGGCATGAAGGAAGAACATGCAGATCTCTGTTGCCAGGCTACAAATGACTCCTTTTCCCCCCTAGAAGAGAGTAATAATGATTAAAAAATACTCAGTTGCTTGGCAGGCTTCTGGGTAGCTACACTGTGAATATTTCAGGACCTTTCACAGACCCTGCTGCCTCTCCAGGCTCTCTTGGTTTTGGATCTTAACTTCATCCATCTTCTGAAAAAAAGAGAAGGTGATGACCTGTAATCAATGGGAAAAAAAACAAAAACAAAAAACCAGCATCCTTTTTTTCCAGGGAGACACACACCCTTGATTATCTGATTCCTCTCCTTGAATGGAGTGAGCAGAGTTCCCCAAAGAACCAGAGATAGCAGTATTCTAAGGGGCAGGTCTAAGAAGGAGTAGAGGGAAGGAAGGGTAAATTCAAGGTGAGAAGGTAGAGGGTCATCCGTGGATGAGAACAGCCACTGGTCAGGAAGGGAGAGGGGCCAGGCAGCAGGAAGGAAGACACTTCAAACGGCAGATTGGGAGCCCAACCAAGACACCTGTCCCTATTCTGACTGTCACCTCTGCCATGAGCCCGGGCATAGTTGTCTAGTACAGAAGCCTGGGGTCTGACTATACACCCCTGAAGACTGTCGGCTGGCTCACTTAATCTGCAAACACAGATTGAAGAGCCCATGGCCATGATGCCGGAAGAGTACCAGTCCTTCTGGGGAGGGCAGCCCTCTATGTCCCGAGTTTTTGAATTTTGGGGGTGATTCTATTATTTTTGGTAAAAATAACGTGTTCAGTGTGATTTAATTTGTATACCTCTCTTTAAGACTTTTCCTGCAAACATATTTATAAAAAAATCGTCATATACCTTTTGTTACTGCTATTTGGGTTTGAATGATGTGGAAAGACGCTAGCATTCATTGAAAACCCACCAAGAGATGAAGACTTCTTTCTCTGGTGTGCCAGTCTACAAAACCCTGGGAATTGGGGTAGTTGTTCTTTTCCTCTTTAACAAGCCGCTGCTGCTGCTAAGTCGCTTCAGTCGTGTCCAACTCTGTGCGACCCCATAGATGGCAGCCCACCAAGTTCCCCTGTCCCTGGGATTCTCCAGGCGAGAAAAGTCTTTAACAGGTTGCACAGCTAATAAGTGGTAAAAGATGGTGTCAAACCTGAATCTAAAAGACCCCAATGATTATGCATCTGCCCTATGTAATATTGCCTCAAATGGAAAAATACAGTGTCCTTTCTATGGCTACCCCAGTTCCTGAGAAATGTAAGTGTTAATCCCTCAGCCTTTCTTTTTCATCTTTTTTGTGAGCCATTTTCTCACAAAGTTTGTGTCCCAGTGCCAAGAAGCCTGGCTTCCCGAGAGCTGCCTCCACTTTTTGAAGTGCTTTGCTTGCATTGGCGTCAGAGTTCAGAATAATTCTATTCAAGGCAGATTTCTCTCCCTGAGAAATTCTGACTCACAGATTGGAACAGCCTGATTAATCAGGAGGGATTCTGTGGCAAATGCTAGCAGATGCCCCGTCATCTCCTTGCTGTAGGAGAGAAGCCCTGCTCTGACTGGTGTCACCCAGCAATCAGGACTACCTGTGAGGATACAAAGGTGAGGCGAGTCATCAGCCTCATCACTTCCTTCCATACAAAAGCTCCCCCATCGGGCTTCAGATCTGCCGGCTCCATCCACACAAATCTGAGTCAAAACGAATGCAGCACGCCCATGTGTGCTACTCAGAACTCCACGCAGATCTCTCTCGTTACCACATATGAGCTGATGAAAGTGGCCGTTGTTTGGTTAATTTGCTCTCAGCCTTGGAGAACTCATGTAAATCGACGGTCTTAGCTGTTATTTAAAAACGTGGGTTATTTCATTCTCAAGACACCGGGTCTTATGAAAGGAAGGTTCAGCCAGACAGGCAGAAGAATTGCTGGGCATGGTGGATTCTTTGTCGGAATGCATTTTCAAAGAGATAAGTTGACTTTGATATTAAAGTTGAGTTTCCCTTGAGTCAAGGGTTTATTCACTCATCCTTTGAACAAATATCTAACGGGTTCCATGCAGTCTATGAGAGCACTGCTAGACACTGGGGATGCAGCAATGAAGATGTAGCCGCCGCTCCTGCGGAACTGACATCTGAGCTCCTTGCTAGGGTAGAAAGAGTCTGTTTACTTCACCCTCCGGAGGAAATCCCGCGCTTAAGAGTTGGTTGACCCTCGCTGTAGAAGAACAGCTCCTGGAATGCATGGTTGAGCTCATTTCATCTCAGAATTCAGGCCAGGGTGAGTTATTGGAATACCTGGGAGGCCCAGGAAGGGGTAGGTACAGCAAACTTGAGGTGAGGTTCGGGCAGTTCAAATCCCCTCTTCCTGGTCTCACCTTCTGAGCCTGAGTTTTCTCAGCCATAACTTTGGGATGATGCTGCTTTCAGGGTTGTCACGAGAAATCAAAGAGACGCCTTGTCAAAATCACTTGGTGTTTAACAAGGCCTCTCTACATGCTCCTCTTTTATTTTCTCATTTTAAAGTCTGTCCACGGATGAGCAGTTTCACTCATGTTTCCCAGGAAGACAGCTCACATGCCTCCAACCTTCTTCCTGAAGAGCCTGAAAGACTCTGAAGGGGAGCGTCTTCCTTTAGCTTGAGTCACAATATGCATTTTCCTCCAGTCTGAGTCCCTTTGTAGAGAGAAAGGAGGTACCATTAATAATAACACCCAAAAGACAGAAATGAACCAGGACTGTCTAAGCCAATGGGAATATATGTGTGTCCTGCACCTTCCATTACAGAGTTTTTTTCAGCTATGTTTGCTATAGGACAAACAGCAAAGTGGCTTCTTTATGGAATTCTAGCCTCATAGTACAGCCAGATAAGACTGCTTAATAACCCTCTGGTGGGCAGAATTATAAGATGCCCATCCTCCCACCCTCAGTGCACAGATCCTATGTAATCTCCTTATTTTGCATCGGGGTGGGACCTGTGAGTATGATGCCATCTCATTCTCATGATTAGGCTACATTTGGCAAAGATGAAGCACTTTGCAGATATGATTAAAGCCCCGTGCCCAGCGACTTTGGGCTATTCAAAAGGGAGATTTCCTTGGTGAGTCTGACTTGAAAGCACTTACTAGAAGGACTTGGTCCTTCCAGAGAAGGAAGTGAGCAAGACGTAAGGAAAGAGTCAGCTATGTTATGAAAGGGGCATGTGACTAGAACCGAATGGCAGCTTCAAGGGGGGCTGAGAGAGACCCCCAGCCAATGGCCAGCAAGAAAACGGCAGCAACTTTTCCAGAACTGCAAAGAAAATTCTTCCACCTACCTTAGGGAGTAGAGCCTTCCCCAGTGTAGCTTTCAGATGAGAACACAGCTTAGGGGACACCTTGATTTCAGCTGTGTGAGACCCTGAGCAGAGAACGCAGGAAAGTGGTGTGTGAGCTTCTGACCTACAGACAGTGTGAGATAACAAATGGATGCTGTCTTAACCCACTAAGATTCTGTTAGCTTGTTGCACAGCAGTAGAAAACTAATACTAACTCCAACCTCACGTGGCCGCTTTCACCTTTCACCCATATGCTCATTCTGGACCGCCCACCCAAGAGGCCTCTCCTGCTTCTCCAAAGCCCTACTCCAGATCCCTCTCCTCTAGGGCGTACTGCTACCCTCTGTTCTAGATTCCTGACACTTTTTTGAATACACACCAAGTGTTCTGTCAATGCCCATGTCCCCACCTATATTTCTCTGTTTAACCAACATTTACTGGATGTTTCTGTGTGTCCTGCACCTTGTAAAGGCTTTTCTTTACACCTGTAAGGAAAATGCTCATGGCTGCCTTTTATAATTGAGGATGTGAAGGCTGAGAGCAAAGAGCATTACCAAGGATCAGTCAACTGCTGAGTGGTGGAACCAGAATTTGAACTAGAATCGTCTAACTCCGAGGCCTGTTTTCCTTCTACCTTATCTGTTGCATTCAACGGTTGAGGGGCCCCAGATCACAAAGGACTGCATTGCTCTGTTAACTCTTGGCATTTCTAAGCATGTGTTCATACAGTTCATCTCAGGTAATCTATATAAAGTATTTTTACCCACAATTTACAGATGAGAAAGAACAGTGAGATACTGCTCATTCGTTTACTCATTCCACACCATTTGTGGAATGTGTTGTGCATTTAAGAGGTGCCTTAAGAGTCCAGGGTCCTGGGATACAGGAAAACTCTGCAGCCCAGAGTGGGGAGCAGATGTGTAGGTAGAGCCTGGGCCAATTCAGCGTGGAATGTATCATGCTGACGTCAGTGCAGCTCAGAGACAGGAGTTCAGTCCAGGTGTGGAATGGGAGTCAGAGTCAGAGGGCCTCCAGAAGGAAGTAAAGGGCAGAGCAGGTTGAATAGGAGGTACCCTTGTTGCCATCAGGAGTCAGCGAACAGGAAGTCTTGCCTGAGATGTCCAGCTTGCTCAGGGCAGACCCAGGCTTCAGTGTGGGTGGACACTCCCTCACTCTCCACTGTTTCTCAAGTAGATTGAGGGGACATCTGCACATGGGTCTCTACATCTCCCGGAACTTTGACACCTCAGGACATCTCAGGGACCTGAACCGAGCATCCAATGGAAAACAGAAACAAACACGTATATCCACATAAATCCATCAGATAAATGCACTCATACACACACACTGGTGCCCTAAACATGATATATCCACACGTACACATACCCATCCATTCACACACACAGACAGCTACATAAGTCCCCTACACACACACACACACACACACACACACACACACACACAAACATATTCATACACATAAATACACACACTCTTGCTTTCATACATACACACCTGTGCACAGTCACATACATATATTCCGCCTACATACTCACGTACATATACATTCACACACAAAGTCATACATGTGTATACACACACACACACACACACACATCTTTACAGGAAATGAAACAACACAGAACTGATGAGATGTTCCAAAAATTGGTTTTTATTATGCAGAAGAGAGAGGCAGATGACACACTGTCAAATGCAGTCTTGTCCCCAGTCACCTACTGAGAACCAAGCAGACAGCACTGTGGTTTCCAGGCAAATTCCAGCTGCTTCCCCGGTGCCCTGGGTACATAAACCTGAGAAGCCAAATGATGATTTTCCCCTTCAGAAGAATAACATTGCCATGCCCTCCCTCCCTAGGCTGGAAACGTTTCTGCAGCACGCAGTCCCCGTACAGGCCAGGCAATCCCATCAGGATGAAGTGCTGGCCAAGGAGCCGGGCAGCTCCATCAATTTCTCCTGGAAAGCCCAGAAGAAATTTGGTCGTAGAAAATCCCTTCCCTCTTTGCTAATAAAACTTATCAGTGCAGGGCAGGAGTCTGGGAGGAGAGGGACTGCAGATACTCGCCTTGCTAAATTACTTGGAGAAATGGCCCTGATCAACCATCCAAAGGGAGAAAGGCAGGAAGTAATATAACATTTATTGAGCCCAATTTTTTTTTTCACCTAGATTCTCCCCCTCGGCTCTCTCAGCAGCCCTGTGATACGGCATTAGCTCCATCCCATAGATGAGAAAACTGAGATCTGGCGATGCATCAGAAAGAGCATAGGTTTTGGAGAAAATCGAGCGTGAGTCTGAGCCCCCATTCTGTTCCCTAGCTTGCTCCTTGGCTCAGGCTGGTGACTTCACCTCTTGCCTTGCAGTCTGGATCAAGATCAAATAGATAATGCGGGCAAAGCAATGACAGAGACCCTGAGTTTACAAAGCTGGTTCCAAGTCTTTCTTCCTCCCAGCTTCTCTCTCTCCCCCCAGAGCCTCCAGAGCCCCTCCATTCTCCTCAAGAGTGATGAGTGAGGCCCACCATGGCCCTGGGGGCCAGTTCTCCTGAGCTTACCAAGCAGGCACCCGACACCCTGCCCTTCTTGCAAGGAAAGTAGAGCCCTGGCTTCATACCACAAATGAAGGAGCCCAGAAAAGTGAGCCATCCTTCCCCAGACTGGAACAAGGGCTCCCCCAGTTCTTGACGGGGAAGACCTTGGTTCCCTAGTGTCCTTGAATGGGCTGCATTTGCTCTGGGCTTTACAAGCCAAGGGGGCCTGGTGTCAATCTTCAACTCAGGAGGGACCTCCTCCCTGAGCCCTTGTCTGTAAAATTTACCCAGTAACAGGGAGGAGTATGTGTTCTGAGGCTATGAAATGTGGGAATCCCATGTAGACAAATCCATCTGCAATGGCATGATCCTGAGGAAGCAGCCGATGAAAACGAGAAAGGAAATGTGGGCTAAGTAACAGGAGAAATTCCCCGCAGGAAGATCTATTAGACTGTGAAATAGTATTCCACAGGAAATAGGGGAGGGGTGCCCGGAGGTATTTAAAGCCTTTCTGGCCTAAGTAATAGAAGCCGCATGGTGTATGGAGTGGCCGAGGACTGGCCTCCGGGGAGCAGCCGCCTTGCCCTAATAGGCCCTCTCGTGTAGATGTAATTTCCCAGCCAGCCTTCATTCCCTGGAGCTGCACCAGTCTTGGCAGGGAAAGATGCATTCATTCTCAGCTTGGGGGGATAAGCCATAGAATTGGAAGTGGGCACAGCCGTCATTTTGTCAATGGAGAGGCAACCCCTGTGAACAGATCTGCAGATTCAACACGATCCCTGGTAAAATCCCCATTGCCTTTTCTGGGGAAATTGACAAGGCAATTCTAAAGTTCATGTGGGGTTGTCAGGGTCTCAAAATAGCCAAAAGGACCTTTCAAAAGAAGAACAAAGTTGAAGAACTCTTTTTTTTTTCCCCTGAGTTGAAAGCCATCCTCTCTTAGAATTTTTAAATGTTCTTTTTATTGTAGTAAAAGTCACATAATATAAAACATGCTATGTTAAACGTACTTAACTGTACAGTTCAGTGGCATTAAGTACATTTACATGGTGGTACAACTCTCACCATCATCCATCCCATTTGGGAAATGGAGAACTCTAGCTTCCCAGTTTCAAAGCTTCAATTAGGAAACGGTAATAATCAAGACAGCATGGTCCTAGCATAAGAATAGACATGCAGGTAAATGGTATCAAATCAAAAGTCCAGAAATAAAATTCCTACATCTATAGGTAATTGATTTTTGTGTCAAGACAGTCTAATAGAGAAAGAAGAGCTGTTTCAAGAAAGGGTTTAAGATAACTGATGTCCACGTGCAAAAGAATGATTCTTACCTCATGACGTATACAAATAGACTATAAGTCTAAATGCAAGATTTAAAACTGTCAAACTGTTAGAAGAAAACCTGCAAGTAAATCTTCATGACCTTGGCATAGGCGCAAATGATGAAAGAAAAAAATAAAGAATTTGGACTTCCTTAAAATTCAAAAGTTTTGTGTTGTCATCAATATCATCAAGAAAATGGGAAGACAACTTATAGAATGGGGGAAAGTATTTGCAAATCATATACTTATAAGGGACTATGATTCAGAATATATAAAGAATGCTTACAACTCAAAAACAAAATAACAAAGAACTCAAAAATTGGCCAAGAATTTCAATAGACATTTCTTGAAAGAAGATATGAACACATTAAAAGATGACCAACATTGTTAGTCATTAGGAAATGTAAATCAAAACCATAATTATATACTTCTTTACACCTACTAGTATGGGTAAAATTAAAAAGACAGACAACAACATGCATTTGCAGTGATGTGGAAAAGATGGAGACTTCCGTGTTTGCTAGTGGGAATATAGAATGGTGCAACCATGTTGAAAAACAGTTTGGCAGTTCCTCAAAATGTTAAGAATGGAGTTACCAGCAATTCTATGTCCCAGTACAATCCCAAGAGAATTGAAAGCATTTTCTATATTGCTATTTATATCACCAAAAGTCGTGATAGCCAAAACATGGAAACAATCCAAGTATCTATCAAGTTATAAATGAACAAAATGTGATATATGCATATAATGAAATATTATTCAGCCTTGAAAAAGAATTAAGTACCAGTCTTGAGAGTCCCTTGGACTGCAAGGAGATCCAACCAGTCCATTCTGAAGGAAATCAGTCCTGGGTGTTCTTTGGAAGGAATGATGCTAAAGCTGAAACTCCAGTACTTTGGCCACCTCATGCGAAGAGTTGACTCATTGGAAAAGACCCTGATGCTGGGAGGGATTGGTGGCAGGAGGAGAAGGGGACGACAGAGGATGAGATGGCTGGATGGCATCACGGACTTGATGGACCTGAGTCTGAGTGAACTCTGGGAGTTGGTGATGGACAGGGAGGCCTGGCGTGCTGCGATTCATGGGGACACAAAGAGTCAGACACGACTGAGTGACTGAACCAAACTGAACTGAAAGGCTACAACATGAATGAAACTTGAAAACATTATGCTAAGAGAATTGTTAGTTACAAATGATCACATATGTATGATTCCATTTACAAAAAGTATCCAGAATTGGCAAATTTATAGAGATAGAAAATGTTCTCTTGTCCAGCAGGGGCTTGGGAAGGTGAGGGTAATGAGAGAGTACAGTTAATGAGTATGGTATGAAATTTTTCTAAAATTAGACATTGGTAATGTTCCATCTAGTCAAGACTATGGTTTTTCGAGTAGTCATGTATGGATGTGAGAGTTGGACTGTGAAGAAAGCTGAGCGCCGAAGAACTGATGCTTTTGAACTGTGGTGTTGGAGAAGACTCTTGAGAGTCCCTTGGACTGCAAGGAGATCCAACCAGTCCATTCTGAAGGAGACCAACCCTGGGATTTCTTTGGAAGGAATGATGCTAAAGCTGAAACTCCAATACTTCGGCTACCTCATGAGAAGAGTTGACTCGTTGGAAAGACCCTGATGCTGGGAAGGATTGGGGGCAGAAGGAGAAGGGGACGACAGAGGATGAGATGGCTGGATGGCATCACCGACTCGATGGACGTGAGTTTGAGTGAACTCTGGGAGTTGGTGATGGACAGGGAGGCCTGGTGTGCTGCAATTCATGGGGCTGCAAAGAGTTGAACACGACTGAGCAACTGAACTGAACTGAACTGAACTGAATGGTTGTACAACTCTGAGAATAAACTAATACCCATAGTGAAAGAGAAAGTCACTCAGTTGTGTCCAACTCTTTGTGAGCCCATGGACTATACAGTCCATGGAATTCTCCAGGCCAGAATACTGGAGTGGGTAGCCATTCCCTTCCTTCTCCCGGGGATCTTCCCAACCTAGGAATCGAACCCAGGTCTCCTGCATTGCAGACGGCTTCTTTACCAGCTGAGCCACCAGCGAAGTCCAATACCCATAAATATTGCACATATAAAAAGGTGAATTTTTTGGTACATGAATTATATCTCAATTAAGCTGTTATTTAATAAATAAAGTCATCTCTTAAATTACTACACACAATTTTGGCTTATATTTCTCCATAAATACTATTTTGCCCAAATGAATTCTTACTCTACATATCATTTTGCCTCACTCTTTATTGGGTTTTAAGGCCTTTCCTGTGTTATTAAAAATTCTTCATTGAAAATATTATTTTTCATGGTTGCCTAGTACACTACCATGTAGCTATAACCACAGCTTTCTTCTCTATTACTGTGTTTTGGGTGCTTATGTTCTTTTCCCAGGTTTTGCTATCACAAAGAACATCTTTGTTTGTCATATTTGTGCATTAACTCTTATCTGCAGCTTTTGGATTATCTTTTTTTTTTTAGGATGAATTACTGAAATGGAGATTACTGGGTGATCTGGGTGATAGTCATCAGTTTTAAGGTCCTGCATCTGTGAACTCCCCTCTTTTGCGCTAAATATTTTGAGGTATTTCATGCAGATACACTCAGATCGCTGATCTAAAGAGTCGCTCCATCAGAAGAACTTCCTGGTGTGAGGGAGAGAGGGCTTCCCCGGTGGCAAAGAATCTGCTTGCCAATGCAGGAGCCGCAGGAGACATGGGTCTGATCCCTGGGTCGGGAAAAGCCTTGTCACTGAGGTCAAACTTACCTGGAGTCACACTCCAGCTCTGTCACTTAACACTGAGTGACCCTGTCTAACCTTGACCGGCCCTCCATTGAGTCTCAGTTATCTCTCCTATGAGATGGGCACAATAATAAGAGAGTAGGCATCAAGTGTGCACTGCCTGCCCTCCCCCACCAAAATAAGACACTTGTTTTATTTCCTTTTCTTCATTCTTCTCCTCAGAGCCCATAATTCTGCTGTGAAAATATGTCTTTGGATCCTGAGTACTGTCCATGTCTGAGCCCTGGGAGATGGCATCACTCATCCAATAGTATGACTAGGAATGCCCTGGTGGGATTCACAGGGATGAGCCTGAAGCCTGAAGTTCAGGGTTCGGGCCTGGGTCCACTGCTCATTAGCCTGTGATTTTAGACAGGTCCTCATCATCGTTGAATCTGGCTTGTCATTAAAAGTGGAGGCAAGGAGGCAATTGCACATCAGCCTCATCGTGGGGTCAGGTAAGAGGCTGGATGTAACAGTGTTTGCTGTGTCTCCACAGTCTCTATAAACAGCCATTAAGTCTATCATCACAACTCTCTCTAAATATGCCGGGGCTTGCTTGGGTGAACCAAGCTCAATTCATTTTCTGCTACTAGATTATAGGCCCACAGACTGACTGGGTAAGCATGGCACCGCGACATACTATAGTAATTACTAATTACACGTTTCTGCATTCTGTAGCTTATTAGTAAATTGCACGTAGAGGGATCTAAAAGTAATTGCACTTCTCCTGTAACTTCAGCAGCCAGCAGAAATCACAAAGAATTACCTTACTTACTTCTTAAGTGATTCCCAGTGGCCATTTTTCAATACAAGGAAGAAAAAAAATCGTACAGTAACCAAATATTCTTCTGCTTGCAAATGATATGTGAGGGTCGTGAGAAATCTTGAGTGGAAAAGGCTGTTAAACAGCTGCCGACTAACTGTATGTAAATATCCCCCTGTGGGTAATAGCTTAATTTTGATCATTGTTCAAAAGAGCAGGCATTTTAAATTATTAATAGGTGTCAGCTACAAAAGAATGTTTAACTGGAAACTTACAAGAAGAGAGCCTGATCTGTACAAATGACACCATGTCTTTAACCACCCTGGTGTGTGAGAAAGAAAGGAGGGAGGAAAGCAAAGAATAAAAGACACAATGAGCAAACAGTCAGCCTCATTTTTCCCTCAGACTGGGGTTTTGTGGCTTGTGGGTGGTGTTACTTTACCACCATGGAAGCTGGCCTGGGCTTCATTCATTCCTTACTAACCTTGGTATACGTAGATTTCTTTTGTTTTTAAAGAAAGTCGATTCCAAGCAAGCTGAAAGCTCAAGGCTTCAGGAAGCGCCAGGCTGTAATGCAAGCTTTCTACCTTCGCTGTGATGAAAACTTGTCCACTTCCAACTGCAAGGCCTGGACACCTTTCATTTTGAGCAGCCCTGACATGGTTCTGCTCAAGTAAACTGAAGATCCCATTTCAAATGATTCATTTGATAGAAACATCAGGATCGCTGATGCATGCATTGGCCTCTATGATCCCTCTTCCAAAAACACAGACAGCAGATCAGGAGATTGTTGAGTTAACAAGAAAGAAGAAATAGCCAGTTTTTCTGTTTCCTTTCCTTGGTTTTTTTGGCAATGCTAGCTTCTGGCATTTTTGGTAACCCATGACGCTCCCTGGTGACTCAGACGGTAAAAGAATCTGTCTGCAATGCAGGAGTCCTGGGTTCAATCCCTGGGTCAAGGAGATTACCTGGAGAAGGAAATGGCAACCCACTCCAGTATTCTTGCCTGGGAAATCCCATGGACAGAGGAGGCTGGTGGGCTACAGTCCATGGAATTTCAAAGAGTCAGACAAGATTGAGTGGCTAACACTTTCACTTCCTTTGAGTATTAGAGATTGAAATAAGGCAAAAGATAGGATACAAAGGATTAGGGAAAAGCTCAGGTAAGTATACTGCTATGATCTGCCAGGAGAAGAACCTCAGTTCTAGTTTTTCTGCCTTCTATATCCCTTCTTCCCTCTCCATATCTGTAGGATGAAGAGTCAGTATGCCCAATAACTAGCTGCCACCAAGTGATGAAGGACAAAATCACAAGGAAACTGATAACCAAAGATGGCAAAATCTCTGCCCTAGGCTACTCACCTCGTGGACAGCAGAGCCAGGACTTGAAGCCAGTTAACAAATTCCCATGGCGATTTTAACTAGGACTTGGGCCCCACCCTCCATCAGTGGAGTCACGGCTCAGCTGCCCTGAATACCCAGGGGCTGGGACAGAGCCTGGGGGAGCCTCACCAGATGCAGAGGGCTGAGGCCCTCAACGTCCCCGGGGTCCCATCCCTCCTACTCCAGGGCTGTCCTCTCTTCCTGACTGTCCTCCCATCCCCTCCTTCTCTATAAATCCATTCATCCTGTGGCTATTTGACTCCTCCGACCACCCAGGCCTCCTCTGTCTTTCACTGAGCATGATGACAGGATTGATGGGCCCTCGGGCCCAGGCTGTCGTCAGCACCACACCACTTAAAGCTCACTGGGTCATCTTGTGGCTCAGTGGAGTCTCCCTCAAAGAGACACGGAGCTCCCCAGGGAAGAAGGGAGATTGCCCGCTTTGCCCCCTCACTTTGTGCCAGACCCTGGGCAAAGCTCAAGGCACTCCCACACTCTGGCTGAGGACACATACACCAGCGACTAAGCATCACAGAGTGGGAACGAGGCCAGAGTAGGTGTTAGAACCAGGACAGGACATGACATCAAAGCTGGGTGACCACTCCAGGCAGAAGGACAAAGAACACCTGGATTACACTGAGGGATGGAGAAGAGTTTGCTGCACAGACAGCTAGGTGGGGAGAATGTTCCTGTAGAGCCGTGTCTTCATTTCTGATGAACTGTTGCCCTCTCCTCCCCAGCACACGTGGAGATTGCCTAGAACAAGTTTGGATGCACATAACTTCCTGTTGAATTTGGGTCCATCTGGCTGTGTCAGGCAACTTTAAGAGCCTTAGGTCAAGTTCTATGAGTACCTTAGCATCCTATGCTGGATTTTCTCCTAGAAACATGATCGCTGAAGCAAACATTAATCAATCTGGTGTATCTGTTTTGGTCATGATATTTGAATGATTGTGATAAACTGATAACGAGAGCTGGTATTTACATAGTCTCACAAAGTGCCAAGCACAATGCCTAGTGTGTTATGTGCCTCAACTCACGTTATCTTAATAATAATAATTATGATGCTGAAATAACTCCCATTTTACAGATGAGGACAATGAGGTTTAGCAAGCTTAGATAATTTGTTTAAGGTTGCAGAGCCAGGATAAAGCATTGCGTTGTGTGATGTTTGCACTGGAGCTCTTGGCTTTGTGCTTCCTGGCATGGCATTAGGTGTGGCCTTTTGGATGCCTTATTGTTTAGCCATTATTTACATACAGCCTTCTGTGCTCAGCATGGTGAAGGGTGCACAGGTGATAGACAGTACTTTTGCTCAGGAACTTCGTTGATTCAATTAATCTCCAGGGTGGGCCAGCGTGGTGCTGGGCACTGGATTATCAGAAGAAGAGACAGGCATCTGCCCTCCAGAAGCTTAGTAAAAACAATGAAACACGCTGTGTTCCTGCAGTGAGTGATTTGTTCATTTAAGGGCTTCATAGGATGAGGAAGGGGAATCATGGTGGGCTTCTTGAGAGAGATTCGCCTTAGAGGATGATTGGATGAACCATGTGCGCAAGAGCTCAAGGAGGAGAATCAGTCCATGAAAGACCATGGTTGCAAGTGGTCAGGGACAAGGCTCATGCCAGGACTGGGGCTGGAGTTGAAAGACAAACTGTGGCCAAGAAAGTCCTGATTGGGAGGACTGGGTTTTATTTTATAAACGTGGGAGGGCTTTGACTGAGCTTTTTCTTTAGTAAAGGCATACCAACATTATCCAATCTGGATTTTTTCTATTTGTTCTTCATTTGATTGTCTTTAGCAGCAAAGGTTGTCAGACTTCACTTGCATCCTATACTGGGGTGATTTTGCTAGACCATGGCTCTCAAAACATGGTCCCTGCACTGGCCAGCAACCTGTGTTTGAAGGAGCCCTTGAGGTGTTTCTGAGTAATAACCTGAAGTTTGAGACTCATTTGTCTGGATCAATCAGGGATTGTCTCAAACATTATCTTCCCTGAGGTATGGATTCCTTAGCCAAATCAAGTTTGACTCACAAGGGAGAAAGGGAAAATGGTTGTTATGTAGACAACCACAAGGATCAGCTTACCATTGGTAAGGACATCAGAAAAAGATGGACATGCAAGAGTATAATGAACACCATAGTTTTTAAAGTCATTTAAAAAAAAGTGTACTGAGTAGGTACTCTGTGCCAAGTACCTTATAAACATGGAAGAACTCGTCTAGGCATTCTTTTAAAAAAATAATAATTCAACATTTATTCCCCTTTCTTTCAATGACCGTACCCAAACTTTCCTCTGGGGACCTGCCTAGACCCAGTTCAAGTATCCGGTGGAACTGTCTCTAACCTCAGCTACACAGTGGACCTGTGACCAGTCAGAGCACAGCATCATCTTACCATGATGATTGGTCAGGATAGGTGTGTGACTCAAGCCAAGGTCCAATCAGTGCTCATCCAGTGCTTTTAACTACAGTATGAGAAGTATACTTTTCTTTTTGTGCTCTGTAGCAGTGAAGATAAAACCTAGAGCTTCTGGGAGGCCAAACATGTCCTTTGAGAACGAAGCCAAGGAGAACTGAGCGACAGAGAGAGTGACTGGCTGATGATGTTGTTGGCAACCCTGAACAGGACCCTTCCTGAAGCATGGTTCATCCTCAGACTTTTCGATTATGTGAGCTGATGTATTACTTGTTTTGCTTTAGCTGGTTTGCATTTGGCTTGTGATCACTGCAAATAAAATAGTCCTAATACACTAGTGTCAGAAGGGCCACAGCCCAGAGGATACTGAGATCTTGGGGAAATGAGCATTTAAGTTTATACTCAGAGCAAGAAGGAGGAGGAAGAAATTAACCTGCAGCTCAGGCCCGGTAAGATAACACAGCTGTGATGACGGAAATGCACCATGCCTTTCCAGCTCAGGAAAAATAATGTCCTTTGGACTGAAATGGAGAGCTGAGGGTTCCGGAGACAGAAGAAGAACCGATCTGACAGCTTTTAATTCAAGAACCCCTGGCCATTGGGCAAAAGAGAACTTGAACGTGGGGTCGCTCCTCCTTGGCTGGAGATATGGAAGGAGTCAAGGAATAAGGAAGAAGTGAAGATGCTGATTGTCTCTATGCAGGCCCATGAATTTCCCATACTCTGAACCTTGGCAGCTAGCCCAGTGCCAAATGGAGAGCAGGCCCTTGACAAAGTTCAAAAGATGAGTGAAGATGGGCAAGGCTATTTCAGTTTTCAAAAATAAGATGAGGGCAACATTCAAAGGCCCAGGCCAGATGTTGTTTCTGCCCAGTCATCTAGCAGCAACAGGGATGATTTTTAAGAAACGATAGTCTGGGAACTAATGTTGATTTGATTCCTAAAATCAGGGTAGTCATTTAATAATGAATCCTTTTGAAGCACTCTGCTTCTCTTTCTTCCCTCCCTCCCTCCCTTCCTTCCTTTTTTTTCTGAAGGTGTTTGTAATTATTAGATGGTTAGATCAGGGAAATGCAATCGGGCACAGTGTATTTGAATTTCCACATGGTGTGTAATAAAGTTTTTATGATATCCTTTTAGGTAACATGAAAAACTCTAGCTAAGGTAATAACACAGTCAGGAAGATGGACTTGTAACCACTTCAAGAACCGCGCCCAGGGCTTGCTGATTAATTCATTCCTGTTCAGCTTGTCACTTCAGGAGCTCTCCAGGGCCCTGAGATAAGGTTTTTGTCCTTGACTCTCTCCTGCTAAAACAAATTTTGTGAATATTTGAATGAAGGCATAGCTCCTTATCAAATCTGTAGATGCCACTGAACCGGGAGGGGATGACAAACGAGTTAGATGGGAGAATTCCTATCCAAAAAGCTCTCAATGGGTTATGGTGGTGCAATGCAACTTACAAGGCAAAAAACATAATGGGCCAAGTAAGCTTCCCCCAAGAAGCTCTACTGTGTCAGCACAGGGTGAGAGAGCTCTGTCTTGAAAGCAGCCTGAGTGGTCTCCAGCCGCTCCCTAAGGATCCATATTGTGCTCTAGCTCTCATTGGAGAGAGCAATTTAGGGTTGCATTGATAGGTGTAGAGTTTGTAGAACAAAGAAGGTCAAAGTCTCAAATTCAAGGCTTTCCTAGTCAGGCCTCACCTGAGTCTTATATTCAGTTCTCAACACCGAGACTGAGGATGAAAATGGATAAACTTGATTACGTTCAAACCTCATCATGAGTATACTGTGTTGCGCTTAGTTGCGCAGTTGTGTCCGACTCTGCGACTCCATGGGCTGTAGCCCACAAGGCTTCTCTGTTCGTGGGGGTTCTTTAGGCAAGAATCAGTTCAGTTCAGTTCAGTTTCTCAGTCGTGTCCGACTCTTTGCGACCCCATGAATTGCAGCACGCCAGGCCTCCCTGTCCATCACCAACTCCCAGAGTTCATTCAGACTCACGTCCATCAAGTCAGTGATGCCATCCAGCCATCTCTTCCTCTGTCGTCCCCTTCTCCTCCTGCCCCCAATCCCTCCCAGCATCAAAGTCTTTTCCAATGAGTCAACTCTTCACATGAGGTGGCCAAAGTACTGGAGTTTCAGCTTTAGCATCATTCCTTCCAAAGAAATCCCAGGGTTGATCTCCTTCAGAATGGACCGGTTGGTTCTCCTTGCAGTCCAAGGGACTCTCAAGAGTCTTCTCCAACACCACAGTTCAAAAGCATCACTCCTTCGGCGCTCAGCCTTCTTCAAAGTCCAACTCTCATATCCATACTTGACTACTGGAAAAACCATAGCCTTGACTAGATGGATCTTAGTCGGCAAAATAATGTCTCTGCTTTTGAATATGCTATCTAGGTTGGTCATAACTTTTCTTCCAAGGAGCAAGCGTCTTTTAATTTCATGGCTGCAATCACCATCTGCAGTGATTTTGGAGCCCCCCAAAATGAAGTCTGACACTGTTTCCACTGTTTCCCCATCTATTTCCCATGAAGTGATGGGACCGGATGCCATGATCTTTGTTTTCTGAATGTTGAGCTTTAAGCCAACTTTTTCACTCTCCTCTTTTACTTTCATCAAGAGACTTTTTTTCATCAAGAATACTGGGGTGGTTTGCCATGCCCTTCTCCAGGGGATCTTCCCAACCCAGGGATCGAACCCAGGTCTCCCACATTGCAGGTGGATTCTTTACCATCTGAGCCACCAGGGAAGCATAAGAGTATAAGGGAGTATAAATATTCAACCTGAAAAAAATTCAGAGGGTGAATATTCCACACGTTCAACTCCTTAAGGGGTTGCCAACTGAAAGAGAGTAGACACAATGTCTGCTGTTTAAAGGTTGGAATTAGCACAATAAGCAGAGACCCTCTGCATATTGAGTCCTTCCCTACATTGAATGAGGGGAAAATAGCACAGCTGCCCAAAGTTGAAAATACGGTATTGTTAGGAAGGGAGTTCCCCAGCACAAGAGCCACCTCAGCAGATGCTGTACGTCAGCTTAGAGGAGTTTGGGGAAGAAGGCTTTGGAATTGACCGAGCCATGGGAAATGCTGACTCCACCAAGATCTCCACCTCTACACATCTGGATCTCCATGACAACAGGAGGACTGGAGTGGAAGGGGACAACCATCCTGTGGAGGAGGAAGCAAAGTGGAGAAGAAGCGGAAGAGGGCGTCTTGGTGGTCACTGATGACCTTTGAGAGAGCAGCAAGTCACCTTTCTTTCCTGCTTCTCCAATTATCTCTTGTCTCCACAATGATACGGAAAAGCACTTCCAAAATTAAACCTCCATTGAGAGCACACATTAATAACACACCAAAGGACACATAAATTACACCTGTGAGTCATATCCCACTGCAGAGGAGTACACTGATTAATGTCACATTCCAACAATATCAAGAGCACGCCATAATTAAGCTACCACTGGCGGCTTGAAAAGCTGTCTTACATCACTATGGACACACATAGCAATCAAGATGACTAAAACCTGAAAAATCTCCCAATTTGGAATCATATCATTGTATTGGAGGATTTAAAATGTGGGTTCTGGTGTCAAGCTGCTCTGGATTTTACTTCTGGTCCTACCATACACCAGCTGTGAAACCTTGAGCAAGTTGCCCAACCACACTGAGCCTCAGTTTCCTGATCAGTAGCAGGGGACATTTATGTGGGGGTTCTTGGCAATGTTAATTCAAAGAATGCTTGCAAAATGCTTTGCACAGACCAGGCAGCCAGAGCACGGCTCTCAGGGACATGAGTTCCTGTCCCTGAACATGGGTTCATGTCAAAAATCATCCTCTGGTCCCACCCATGAGCCTCACGCTTGTCACGTAGTTCTTAGTTCAAGTGGGCATTTCCAGTTATTTTTAAACTGCAATGTGATTGCTGTTTGACATCATGATTACAGTACTCATTCGTGGCTGACCGGGCGAAACTCTCCCACCTAAAGTGCGAGGATTGTCATATGCTTTGATTCACGCTTTTAGTCTGAGGAATGACTAAGAATCAGTGTCTCACGTTCAACAAGTCAATCACCGGAATATGTCTGGTTCACGATGACTTGGTGAGGCGGTTTCGAGATGAAGGAAAAACACTGGCCTGGGTGTTGGCAGACTGTCAGAACTTGGAGCTCCTCTTGAGATGAAGTTTCCGGGAGTTCTCTCATCTTGACACATAATGGCATCTTCTGGCTCCCAGGACAGCCCTCTAGACAGCATCAGCACCCTGTTGAGCAGAGTCACATTTTATTGAAAATATTTCCATCCATTCCTCTGTGCACATACACAGGCAAATACCCTAGCAGACAAGCTATGTAGTTTATGGACACCTTCATTCACTTTTCCCCTTTTGACTTACCGTTTTCTTTCCCATTCCTCTCTTTTTCTCCCTCTTCCTAACTTCACCTTTCAATCCATCTCTCCAATCCTCAGGCAACCAGTGTTAATAATCTGAAGTGTGTCCCCCTGCCTTCCTCAACATTCATATGAAAGTGAAAGTGTTAGTAGCCCAGTTTTGTCTGACTCTTTGTCACTCCCTGAACTGTAGCCCACCAGGCTCCTCTGTCCATGGGATTCTCCAGGCAAGAATACTGGAGTGGGTTGCCATTCCCTTCTCCAGGGGATCTTCCCAACTCAGGGATTGAACCCAGGTTTCCTGCATTGGCAGGTGGGTCCTTTACCGTCTGAGCCACCAGGGGAACCAGCTCACATAATTATATATAAATATTCATTCTGTTACTCTTGACTTTACAACTGGGATCATATTCCACATGCTTCCCTACATTTGAAGTTCCTTCCAATAGACTGCTACATGATTTTTTAAAGTATGTTATTTATTTTTTTATGGCTGCCCTGGGTCTCTGCTGCTGCCCGGGCTTTCCTTTTTTCTAGTTGGGATGCGCGGGCTCCTCATTGTGGTGGCTTCTCTTGTTGTGGAGCATGGCCTCTAGGGCGCAGGCTCAGAGTTGTAGCATGCAGGCTTAGTTAGGTGGCATGGGGGATTGTAGTTCTCAGACCAGGGATCGAACCTGTGCCCCCTGCATCGGCAAGCAGATTCTTAACCACTTGTACGTGGTTTTTGCCATCAAATGTACGTTTGTCACTGGTACGTGCTGTTTGGAAAGGCTGCCTCACATTCCGCCCTGGGGGGCAGAGATGCCGCAGACCTTCCAGCCACGCCTCTCCTGCTGGCCACTCACCTTGCCCTCTCGGGTCCAGACCCACTGGAGACCACAGTGCCATCAGCATCCCTGAAAGCAAACAAACCCCTCGTTTCTTGTGCTCTGATTTCAAAAGATTGTATTTCTCCATCTCTTGATTCAGAGAATGAAACCAAGATATATGGATGGAGGGGTTTTGTCTGGAATCACACAGCTAGTAAGCGTCTGAAACATTTCAAAGCAAGCCCGCTGGACACAATAGTGCATACGCTTTATTCTACCAGACACTCGACCCTTCTTCTAAATTCTTACTGCCAGAAATAAGATTTTTGCCATCAAATGTAGTCAAGACTTGCCCTGAATCCACCCACCACCCCCTGAGACAGAGATGGTCAGGTCCTTGGCTGTCACAGAGTATCCTGGTGACCCTGGGTGGTAGGAATTCAAGGCAGATGAGGGATGCTATGCCAACATGCAGAAAGCACTTAGGGGAGTTTTGATAAAAATACTCCATCTGCTCAATAAGCAGGTATTGAATCTCGACAGTACTTCAAACTGGCAGGTGGGAGACTTTGTTCAGCCTTCTCTAAAGGTAGCATAAATAGCCTTGGGCCTCAGTCATTTCTATCTTGGAGGATTTGACAGCCAGACCGAGTCCCCAAGCATGTTGTCAAGGGGCTTCAAGGCCCTTGCAACTGGTTGGGCCAGATTGACCAGAAAATTCTGTGGCCCTGCTTCTTGCTTGAGTCACACTGTCCTCATCTGTGGACCCGTGAGAGGAGAGGCTTGCAGAACTGGGCCTGAGGGATCTTGGACTTCAAACCTGCCTCTCACCAGTGAGGAGAGTAAGGTGTGCTTCGTCACTCGGTCGTGTCTGACTCTTTGCGACCCCATGGACTGTAGCCCGCCAGGCTCCTCTGTCCATGGGATTCTCCAGGCAAGAACACTGAAGTGGGTTGCCATGCCCTCCTCCAGGGGATCTTTCCAATCCAGGGATTGAATCCAGGTCTCCTACATCTGCAGGAAGATTCTTTACCGTCTGAGCCACCAGGGAAGCCCAAGGAGAACAAGGTGCAGAACATCAAAGGGATGTTTCCAAAGTGTCCCTGGCAGCTGCTGATGGCACTAGGGTGCCAGTCCAGGGCTCCTGGCCTCATTGTTCTTTGTTCTCTGCTGCAGTCATTGGAACCCGTGTGCCTGCTTTCTTTTCCCCACTACAAACCTGGATTGGCATGCATGCACAGAGATGAAAATTGGCTATTAGGTCCCTGCAGGCTTAGCCCTCCCACCCATTCAGTGACTTTGGGAGAATTATTTAACCTCTGTGGGTTAATAGCAATAACCAGCCCACTAGTGTTCTGGGGATTCCACAAGACAATGGCTTGAGAAAGCCTGACAGGAAACTGACCACATAGTACGCACTCAGTAAATGTGGGTTGCATCTTTGGGTTCCTACTCGCTTCTTTGAATTCTTGCAAAACCTCCCCTGAAATTCCCAAAGTCTCCAATACAGCTTAGTTTCCCCCAAACAATAGCTCTCTTGACGTATGTGGAGATGCGGGCCCCTCTGTGAAGTGCTTCCAAACCCTCTTTCGCAGGCTTTCACCCGCTGAACCCCTGAGGGATTGTGGCCTGCACTTAACTTCTCCAGAAGCAAGACTCTGCTGATGGCTTTCTGGTGAACAGCTATGAACTTGTCAAGAAACCAGCCAGGAGGGAGGTGGTGAAGGGCCGGGAGCGAGGCCGGCAGGTGTGCGGCAGGCGAAGAGGGCTGGCGCCATCCGTCTTAATTCCTTGCTCCGTGTCCAAGTGTAAAGGGATTTGTGTCTACAAGGCTGTCTTCGCCAACCTCGGGGAAGAGCAGAAGTCATTTAATTTGAAATTTTTACGTCTGCCACAGGGGAAGATTCTGGGGGCAATTAGGGATATTGTAATTTCTTATTAAGGTCAAAAAGAAATTACAGGTAGAACCAACGAGTCACATGCCAACACAGTAAAAAATGGAATTTCTGGGTGATTTGGTGTGGGTGAGTCTCTGATCCCCCCCCCATAATGATTTAGGTTGAGGGGAGGGTGAGGGGTGTAGGCCACCTCCCTCCTGCCTCTGAAATACTCACCTTTTTGGAAACCCAATAAAATTAATTCCAAGCTCAGGTTATTAATTCATCGTGGCGTGTGAATAATTCATTGTGGCAAGAGCCGTGTCACATTTTCACATTTTGGAGTGCACGCCCTCCCCTGCTCTTGCCGTGGGAGAAATGGCTCCCCCTCTTAACCTGCCCAAGCACGGAAAGGACCAAGCAGTCAGTGGTCTACTCTCCGAGGACATCAGAGCCGCGGCTGCAGCCCAACACCTACCGCAAATCCAGTAGCCAGAGTGTAGGCGGCTGCACTGACCCAAGGCGACCTGCTGAAGTCAGGATGCTTCTTAGGGACCAGGGGGACTTGCTCGCCGTGTTTATGACGGCACCAGGATGTGAAAGGAGTTCCTGTCGTGACCAAGTGCCACTGCTGATTACAGTTTGGTCCTCCGAGAGGTTCTCCGATGGACTGCCCATCAATTATGCATTTCCCCAACACACCTTGCAGGCTGGCTTCTCATGTTAGGGACATTTCCTGTCTGGTCGCGTCTGAGCAGGCGTCCCCCCCGCTCCTGGGAAAGAGATAAAAGATGAGGCACTGCTGGGCTATAGTCTCTAGGGAGCCTGGTGCCGAGGCTAAGTGGGACAAGGGAGGGGTAAGCTGGTTTAGGAACTTCTCTCTAGAACATGAATGGGGGTCATGGACCATCCTCTGTTGAACCAGTGTGTCTCTGGGGCTCAACAGTGCTTTCCCACACATGTTCTCACTGAACTGTGCACTTACAAAGACCCTGGGACGCAGATGGGTGAACGGAGCTGCTCTTGTGGTCGATGGGGAACTAGAGATGGGTCTCAGGGAGAGGGCAGGCTTTCCTGGCTGGCTCTGGCTGCGCTTGAAATAGTCCCTACTCTGGTGGGCAAATAATTCCTGTATCTATTATTTCATCAAGGAGGATGTTCACCCCAACTCTGCTTGTTTGTTAATCGTGGTCTGATTCAGAGCCAGACCCAGTGCCGAGGATGAGGATCCTGGAGATGACTCAAATCTAGTTCTTGTGCTAAAGGAGCTTCTGCTCTTGAGTTGGAGGAAGACACCCAATAAGGTCTCCATGGTGACAGGGTTGTGACGAGGGATGAAGAAGACCTGTAAGAAGCGTGGTTCTCTGTTCATCAGTTCATCCCACTCCCTTTCACTGAGCTTCAGCCACAGTGATAGTTGGGTGCCTGTCCCCTGGACAGGCCGCCCAGTGTGTCTGCTCCTATAGCTGTGCACATGTCTGGCTCTTTCCATCCTCTGATCCTCTCATCTAAACAAGCTCTTATTTGACTTCTGTCCTCCAGAGCACCCATCACAATTTGTAATAGATTCTTATTCATGCTCTCTATCACCAGGCTGCAAGTTCCCTGAGGAACTCACAGCACATCTGATTCATGGGTCATGGTGGTCTATCACATCTGTCGATGAAGACAATCCATGAACAGTCCATACTAAGAACAGAAAGTAGCTTTACTTGCACAAAACTGAGGACGATAGCCTGGAAAATCACTCTGAGGAACTGCTCCAGAGAAGCAGGGTTTTCAGCACAGTTTTACGTCCTGTCGGAACAAAGAACATCAAACAAGTCAAGGCTGCATTCCTTCAAGGCTTCAAGAGAAACAGATGCACACTTCCACAGCAAGTCAGTATGGCCTGGGCACCTGGGAAGGGAGTCTTAACCTCAGAGGAGGACTAGAACTGGTGTCCCAGGAAGGGAAGCATTTAATCTTTATTTTCAACATGAACATTCTTTACTTCTGGTCACTGCACCTCTTTTTAAAATTGTTAAAGCAGACATACAATGTATGTTTAGGCCACAAAGAGGCTGTTTTAGTTAGTATAAAATTCAAGTTAACGCATGGATAAGCCAGAATGACGTTCTCATACCTCGATATGTGAAGATTTCTTTGATCACGTGGCACAGTTGCATCTTAATAAATACTGAACGAAAGAATAACTGAACATGAGGCGGGTGCCAAGAAGAGCCAACAGGAAGGTGAAATCAAGCAGCCCCAGGAGGCCTGAGGAGAGAGTACTATGTCCACCTGGGGCATCAGGGATGGCTTCATGGAGGAGGGGGCATTGGAGCTTTGGGGACTCTCAGGCTATAGCAGAGAGGTTTTTGTTTTGTTTTAATTTGAAAAATAGGCTTTTTAAACAAGCAGGATAGTATGACATCCTATATGGCATAATTGATTACAGCCAAGTTCATGAATACAAATAAATAGGATTTTCCCTCATTCTCTCTTTCATTTTCTGTTCAGAGAAATCAGGAGATGGGAGCATTATGCTCAGAAATCAAGGAACTCCTCCATAGGCTCCAGCTGAGTCCAGGCTCCTAGCACATTCGCCTCTTAACACGTATGCGGTCTCGTGGGCAAAGACCTTTATGAAAAAAATATTCAGAGCAGTCTTTCTGTAGGAAATCACAGAAGCATTGCAAGGTATCCTCCTGCCTCATTTAGAAGTTTGAAGACTACTTATTAATTCACAGCTGGGGAAAGAGTCCTGCAACCAGGCTGTTTGTACATTAGCTGAGTGTCAAAAAACTTGGGAAACATCGCAGTGATTAGTAGATTTCCAGTTGTGCCTGGAATCTTAGTGTGAGTTGTTGGGAGAAGGCTTGGGAAAGAGGGATAGATGGCCACAGGCTATGGCAGACCTTCGTACCACACCCCTCTCTCCTCCTTTGAAAGAACATCTTTCCCAATAGTGTAATACTGGATCTTGCCAAATATTTGGTCAGCCTCTTTTCTCTGGGCAGTGCTGACGGGGAACAACATATGCTTGGCCTTCTGCCTTGCTCTCATATACACACCCCAACACACATCCACATCACACCCATTCATCTCTTTGACAGCAAGGGGAGAGACACGGCCTGATGCTTCTGGGGCTCAATATGCAAATGTGTAGCTAGCAGACTTAGCAGTTCTGGCCCTGCAGTCTCACTCAGAGGGGCTGGGAAGATCACAGAGACCGTGCACGGGGAAGGAAGAGGCCATCGCCCTGTGCACCTACTGGTGGCAGTTTACTGAGGGCGTGTGTGTCTGCTGGAACGGCTTGGTTGTTTCACCCCTTAGCACTTGTCAGGAATGAGAAGTGATCTCGGGAAGAAGGACTGGCTTTGTATCCAATCCCAGCGCTATTACATACCTTGTGAATTCTCTGAACCTCAGTATCTTCACCTATAAAAGGACAGCTCCTTAAAAGGATGGCTGTGACTTCCGGAAATTGGTGTAAAAAAATCTATCAACTGCCCCATCTCAGATATCAAATGAGATTGGTCAAAATCAGAGGAGGGGTCAAGGGGCATGGAAAACATGGAAATCAACAACATAGGGAAACAACTAGTCAGTCTAGTTAAGAAAAGTAAAAGAGACAAAACAATACTCAAAATTAAGATTGGGAAAAGGAATGGGACCCTTGGTATGGTATAGACAGCACTATAAAACAAACATGAGGATGTATGTACCATCTGTGTGAAATATGTTGAAATCACAATCAAATGTGTGCTCTTCTGTGAAAATGTAAAATTAATTTTAAAAATGAAAATTTCATCAGGGCAAAACCCTTGGAAAAAGTGAACAGAAGTCAATGAAGTATATTTCTAACCAGTTTGCAACTACATAATAAAAGTAACAGACTAAATTAGTTTCATAGGCTGTTTTTTTTTCTCAAAAATTCAAGGAATAAGTCATTACCAAGCTATATGAAGTGTTTTAGAATGCTAAAAATAAAGATGAAGCAATACCCAGTTCATCTTACAAGCTAGAATATTCCTAATAACCTTGTTTGACAAAGATAATATCCAAAAAAACCCCCAAATCTACAAAATAATATTACCAGTGAATTTACATGTAAAGATTTTAAATAAAGTATACATGTATATCAAATTTCAGAAGTATATTAAAAGGATAATGCACCATGATTATGTAGATATAATCTGGGTCTGAACGTGAAGTCGTTCAGTCGTGTCCAACTCTTTGCGACCCTGTGGACCATAGCTCACCTGGCTTCTCCGTCCATGGGATTCTCCAGGCAAGAATACTGGAGTGGGTTACCATTTCCTTCTCCAGGGGATCTTCCCGACCCAGAGATTGAACCCAGGTCTCCCACATTGCAGGCAGATGCTTTAACCTCTGAGCCACCAGGGAAGTCCATAACTTTAAAACTCAATCAACACAATTTATCAAGTTAAAAATAATAAAACATAATTGTACCTTTACTATCTTGTTAAAATACATTTATAGAGAA
>SJYQ01096380.1:0-17119 GCA_006410935.1 Redunca redunca
CCAACCGCCATCGCCCTCTGTCCATCTCCCCCGCAGGTTCGGCCGGCACTCCCACGACGAGGTCTCTATTCTGGCGCCGCTCTTCCAGTGCTGCCGGTGAGCGTCCCCTTCGCTCTAGGACGTGGGCGGGCGGACGACAGGAAGCCGGGCATCTCCTGTCCCTTAACCGCAGAACTGCCCCCGCAGAGGGGGACTTAGGGCCTGGGCTTTGAGACCTCTCAGCCACCTGCCTGCATCCTTAAGCCACGCAGATAAGCATGCGCCCACTCGCAGTCTGGTGGCCTCTACTGTGTCCCAGCTCAGGCAGCTCGTAAACACCAATGTCCTGTCACCGTCTAAGCAGAAGCCTGACTCAAGTCCTATCAGCTCTTGTCAGAGAGGAAGCCCCCAGGCCTCCGCCTGGCCAGCACGTCTCCACAGCATCTCTGAGCGCCTCCAGCCTGGCTGGCGCACCTGCTGGGCGGCCGTGTCCGAGGCAGAGCTCACGGGGAGCAAACGTCTCCGTTCCCTCCTGGGAAGTCTGAGCCTGAACTTTCGTCCTCCGCTTCCTGGGATGGCTTCCACGTACCCCTCTCCCTGCCACGCCCCTCCTGAGCAGGAAAGGCGGGGGTTGTGTGTGATTGAGGCTAGACACTTAAGCTGCTCACACCTGAGTCCAAGCCACAGCCCCGCGTAAAAGACATGAGAATCCTAAAGGCTGGCCCAACCCCGCTTCAGAATCTGATGCGGAGAAATCAGACCCCCAGAGCTGAGCAGAAGCGCGGTGGGGCCGGCAGTGCCCCCCGCGTGGTCTCACCCACCGGGGGCTTCTCACGCTGGCTTCACATCTCCTGGGAAAGCTCTCACTCAGCACTTGCCTGGAGTCCCCGAGAAGCACCGGATGCCTGGGGTGCCACAGTGGAGAGTCCGCACGGCACCACCGGGCAAGGACCGCAGGGCGCTAACCGCCACCCCATCCAGTCCCTTCTTACCGGGTGTCATTCGAGAGCGCCCGAGAAGGCGCTGGGCGAGGAGGCGGCTCTGCAGCCTGAGGCCCCCGGAACAGGCAGTGGGGGGAAGTCAGTCGGGAAGCTTCTCCCTCTACCTTCACTAACTGGGGTTCGGCTCTGCCTCCAGGATAAAAAGGAAGACGCTCCGGCACCTGCAGCTGCTGGCCCAGGCCGACTACAGGCTCAGCGACGTGATGCGCGAGTCGCTGCTGGAGGACCAGCTCAGCCCCGTGCTCACGGAGCCCCACCTCCGCGCCCTGGACCGCAGGCTGCAGACCATCCTGAGGACTGTGCAGGGCTGCATCGAGGCCCACGGGGAGCAGAGCGTGGTGGCCGACGGCCCCGTGGGACAGCGGGCCCCAGACTCGAGCCGGGCTAACGCGACAAGCTAGGGGCTGGAGGAGGCACACCCTGGAAAGGGGACCAGAGCCGCGGTGAACTCCGGGTGTGGACCACCGCTTCCCCGGGGCCCCCATACAGGCTGGGGCCTGGGTCAGGAGCTCACGAGGGAGGCAGGGTGAGGGGATGATTCTGAGAGAGCGGAAGTGCGACCCAGCGAGCCCCCCTCCTCGGAGCACTGGCCTGGGTCCCCTCCCCCGGAAGCTCTGCTCCAGCGAGCCCCCCTCCTCGGAGCACTGGCCTGGGTCCCCTCCCCCGGGAAGCTCTGCTCCATCAAGGCCACAGTCACCTGCTGAGCCCGCTGGGAACCTGGACACGGGTCTGGCCTGGAGGCCTGGCTCCCGGGACAGCACTGACTGCCACAAATAGAATGCCAGGACATCAGGTGGACTGCTAGGTGCCCATTACGGCCACGAGGATGATTCCTGATCCACACAGAAACCTCCGGCGTCTCAGAAGCCAAGAAAGAAACTACACATGGGTACTCGCCAACTGGTCTAAAGTGCCCTTCACACTACCCATGTTCCGGTTGCTGTGGCCCAGCCTCAACACAGCCGTCCCCTCTGATTTCTCAGATGTGTTATCATAAGAGGTAAACAGAGGGATCTGCTCAGGGTATCCGAGAAGGATGTTTCCATCTCAGAGAGTAAACGTCAGCTCAGCTGGCATCAAGGAAGTCAGGACTGGCATCGGTAGCTATAAAAGGCAAAGTGAGGGGGGCCTGCAGCGGGCGACACAAGGACGGGTCCAGCAGGGGCGCGAGCCTGGACGGGAGCAGGGCAGCTGGGGCCTGTCCGGCCCGCCAACCAGTGCTGGCTCCCACGAGGCCCGGCAGTGCCCGCGCCGGGCCCCGAGCGCTGCGGGCTGCCCGGAGCAGTCTGCCGCTCTAGGTGCCCTCCCCTCCGCCGCCCGCTCAGACAGGGCTCTGTCCACCTCACTCCCTAAGCTTCCAGGCGTTCTGGGGGCTTCCTGTCTTGCCAGCCTTGTCTCTGCTGACCTGCTCACGTCTGAGTAGGACGTGCCGTGTTTCTCACTCCACAGCCCGTGACCACACACGGACAGGAGTGCACTCAAATCAATCGGTCAGCAGGTGACAGGGCCGCCGCCGTCAGATCAGCTCTTCTGGTGAAGGCCAGGGGCTCAGGTGCTCGTGACGAGGGGTGGGAGACGCGGAGGCGGGTCCCAGGTCAACACCTCTCTGGGCTTCATCCAGGACCTCGGCCGTGCACCCAGAGACGGCCCCAGGGGAAACGCTCCAGACAGGCTTCCTGCCCCCCGGGGCCCCCACTGCCACGCCCCAGGGTGCAGACACCACACAAGCTCCCGCTGCGTGCCGCCTCCGACCCGCCCCACAGACAGAATCCCCACCTCATCCGGCCTGCTAAGAACTGAGGGGCTCGGAGAGGTCAACGAAAATCACACAGCCTAGGGGGTCACGGCTACGCCAAAGCGCTCTTTCCACTGAACACAAAAACGCACCCAGCTTGTGAAGCTGTTGTTTGTTGACTTTACAACAAAAACCAGTCTTCAGTATAGAGGGACCTTAACCCCAGAGGCCTGCGTCGCTGAGGCATCTCCCTGCCCCTGGGGCTCCCCACCTCACGAACTGTTTCTCCTGCTTCGAGCCAACGTCTCCTTCTGGAGTGGGGGGAACCAGGTAACGACGCACGGAGGGACAGCAGGGACACACGCAGGCAGGGGCGCCCAGGGACAGAACCAGCGGTCTCAAGGCCCAAACGGCAGGGCCCCAAGCAGGTTAGGCCCAGCTCCACGTGACGCCAGCCTCTCGTGTTCAGGTGGCCTGAGATAATACAAGATGCTGGTCCACTTCACAGGCTGAGGGTAACAGCTAAACGTGACCAGCGTGTCCAGTATCTGGGTACCTCCTGACTCACCTGTCCTAAACACACCATTCTTCTTTCAATAACACCAAAATTAAGACTCCACTATTTGTCAGAAATACCATAAAACAGAAGACCCCAGTCGTGGAACTACCGGGTTCTTCCAACGCATCCATGACCGAACACTCTCGTCTTTGTTAGAAACTTCTGTGGTCTCCTGTCCTTACTGCTGATGGCAAAGTGAACAAATGAAAGGGACAGACAGACTGTGAGCTGGTGGGGGGAGAGGTCTGGAGGAGCTCAGCCTCCCCCACACCTGGAGGGCATCCAGGCTTGAAGACTACGAAGTGTAGCTGCTTCTCTTATTGGTGGTGGTTTAGACAGAGGACGAGACGGTTAGATGGCATCACCAACTCCATGGGTGTGAGTTTGAGCAAACTCTGGGAGACGGTGAAGGACAGGGGAGCCTGGCGCGCTGCGGTCCATGGGATCACAAAGTCAGACACGACTGAATGGCTGAACCACCAGCACCAAACAATGGGAGACGCAGCCACCAGAGGCAGGGAGTGGGGGCAGCTCTTTGCTCCCGTTAGAGACACAGGGCTGCAGGCTCCCCGGAGCCTCTCAGTACACGTTTGCCCACCAACCTACCTGGGATCCTTGTGGTCTGTGCTGGGTGTGCAAAGGCACCTCAGCTACTGCTGTTGCGTGATGAATGCTGAACTCGTGGCCAACAGCACTGCCACTCACGCCTCAGAGAAGCCAGTTACACTCAAGAACACTAGCCAGAAGCTGAGAACTCCTCTGGGGGCCATTTTAAACAGCGAAATCACCAACAGAACAGCTCAAAAATGCCAACAACAAAAAAAGGCATTACACAGACCAACAGAAAGGGCGCTGGATCACAGACCTAATTCTGAAAGGAGGCCGGGCGCGTGGCAGGCAGGAGAGCACCTCCTCCGCCCCGCCCCAGCCTGGGCGTGGCCGGGACAGTGCCGCAAGGGCCGACCTGGAGGTGCAGACAAGCCCCAGCGAGCAGGCAGGTTTGCAAAAGGCACAAGTGCAGCTTCCGTGAAGAGCGAGGATCAGCTGTGATGACTCAGAGGTGAACAAAGGCAGTGACAAGCGCTCCATCTAGTGGTGGCAGCGCTGTCACCAAAGGAGCTCGGGGTTTGGTCTCAGGCTGTGTCAGGAGGAAGCCACAGCTCTGCACCGAGGGCCACAGACTCTGAACCACGACTGTGAAGAGTCTGCACTTCACAAACTTGTCCTCCAACAGCAACACTGGCTTCTCTGTAAAATTCCAGAGGGTAAGAAGGGAGAGATTTCAGCTTCTCCTCTCCAGTCTTCCCTGGTGCTCACTATTACGACAGCTACTTGGGGGTCACATTAAACGGTGATCTAGACGCTGCTTCTCAATGCTGTTTCAGCCCATCTAGAAATACACTTGCGAGGGCCTAACAAAAATACAGAACGGGTTCGGCTGTCAATTTGTGGTTGGAGAGAAGGCAAATGTTAAGCAAACTAACATCATATAACTTCAATTTTATGACATCAATACACTCACATCATTAAAAAAGGATTTCATATGAGCCAGTGTTTGAGAGGGACAATTAAACTACAGCCAGTATAGTCAACCCAGGAAAATGCTCCTCACTTGTCTTCTGTTCAACATTCCAGCTCCCGTGGGCTGCAGGAGGAGGTGACGGCACCGGAACAAAGCGCCCGTGCGAGGCAGCAGCTCCCCGTTCCCGCAGGGCACGGAGAGAAGCAGCCTACCATCCTCAGACTCAGCTAAGCCTCCCCCGCCCCAGAAACCTGAGGAGTAAACATCAGAAATGACTTTGTATGTGTGCAAAACACACACACCCCTAAATATATGAACGCACTCATTAAATTTAAACCAAGGAGCACGCTGACCTAGGAGTATTTTCCATTCAGTCTGGGAAAGTTTCAAGGCCAGAGAACCAATCTACCCTTAACAAAAAGATATTCTTTGACTTAATCTTTTCCTTCCATCATTCAGTAAACAGACCCGGTACATCTCAATTACCCTGAAAGTAAGGATTTTAGATTCAATGACAAACTGAACTGGAAAACACTGAAAACAAACATATTCTTTCGATGATCCCCTCATCCCCTAATTCACAATTTTCATCCTTGCACACCGGATTTGGGTTCAGAGTTTCTGGGGGAGCGGGGATGGAGAAGAGAAGCAAAGGAGAAAGGGAAGAAAGACTGATTCGTTAAAGAATTAAATTATTTAGTCTTTTTATTACTTGACCTACTGTTGAGACAATCTATAACACAAAGAAGAGAGCATATTAGCACACACAGTATACTCGGACTCATCACCAGGAAACAATGCAAAACTGTCCTTGGGCGGTCCACACTGTCTGGAGCAGGAGATCTCATAAACTGCCTTACCAAGCCCAGAAATGACGACTGCTAAAGCTCAGGATGTCCACTGAGACAAATGAGGCCACTGCGATCCCTCATGTACACCCAGACTGCACAAAGATAAAGCTTAAAATGTGATCACTTTTAAATTCAGACTTCAATTTTCTTAGATTAAAAACTACAAAAAGGGGTACACAGCAAAGCCAAATGACTTAAGAGCAAAATTCATTTAGGAAGCACTGTGGCTATCTAAACATACATGAATGTGATCATATACATACAGGGAACTGCAAACGCGTGACATTCTAAAGTACAGTTTGGGCGTTTAAACAAAGATCAAATTAAGCTTTAAGCTAACCAACAATTTTTAATATTTTAAATATAAAAAGGCAGCTAAACACAACATACAGATCAAAAATCCTCATTTAGTATAATTTTGAAAAATAAAAAATTTGTAATAAGGTGGCTTTCTATTCCACATAAAATGTAAATAAAATGTTTCCCAGATTTATACTCCAAACTAGTAACAACCTACAAACTGTTCAAATCTGTGAAAAACATGTACCATGACCAATTTAATGACCCAGGAAAGGGTAAGAAGGGATTAATAACTGGAGCCAGTTGCATACAGATGGAGAAGGAAACGCTTGCAGTCGCTCCCAAATATACCCCCATGTTATGTTACACAGATCACAAGGCAAAAGCCACATTACGGAGCTGTAAGATGCTGTTTAAAGACAACAGATGAACAATGGGGCTATCACTGGTGCACCGGGAATAGTTTAACAACACAAGGTTGATAAGGCTGGAAAATACTGAAATACAGTTAAGACTCAAAACAAGTCTACACAGAAAAGTCTCCCAGGGAATAAATCAGTGGAGAGGGAAGCAGAACTTCTCAGCAGGATGGCCTCTCTGATGGACGTGCAACACAGACACGTCGTACCGCACCCCCAAGCCCCATAAAGTCGAGTGGATTTAAAGCGGGGCGAGGGGTGGTGGCGGTGCTGAAGCAAGTAAAGAACGTCCGCCCCAGTCCCCTGCCCCAGTGAGCTCGGGGCGGGGTCCCGACGCTGAGCTGTCTGCCCGTCGCCCCTTCAGCAACCCCTCTCCCATTTCACGTCGACGTGGAGTGTGTCTTTCCTGGAGCCAGGGCCTGCAGAGCATGAGAGGTTCCCATGCTGGAGTCACCCGAAGGGTGCACACCACCCAGAAGCTCTGAGTTAGCAACCAAGAACGCAGACCTCGAGTTCTCATCACCAATTCAGCATCTGCTGATGAGTGTTTGGCACTAGCTGGAAAGAGGAGAGTCTAATGGGAATCTGTGAGCTGAGGCATCTGTCGTTAAATCAGAACTGGTCTCTGTGGCTTGTGACTTGGGGTGAAATACAGAAAGCAGGAATAGACAGCCACAGCTCAGCACGGTGCAGAGCTGAAGAGGCAACTTAGCCACCAGGGAGAAACAGAACCAGGCCCTCGGCCGACAGAGACAGATCCTTATTAAAAAAGAAAAAGAACCGGTCACATCACAGCAACGAGGGGCATTTCCACCCTTCAGCTGCTTTAACTGCAGGCAGGTGTCCTACTGCATGAAAGCTCCTCTAGACCTGTTCTTCCTACTCCTCAGAGCTTCACGAGAAAGCATTTATTCCACAGAGACAGACGGCACACACGGCCACAGTCTAAAGAACGCTTACGGAAGCAGGAGGCGTGCGCCACTTCAAGGGAAGCTCGCACTGCTGCCTCAGCCCCCAAGTCCCCGGTAAGCGGGGTCAGCCCTCAGCAGACAGCAAGCGGGCTGGGGGCGGGGGCGGCCGTGGCTGGGGGGTGAACACCAACGCTGCACAGAGAGGCGGGGACAGCCAAGTCTCCAGAGAACCCTTCTATTTATTTAACTGTGTGAGCACTCAGTAATGCTCCAAAATAAAAACGGTGCCACAGAAGCAACTTGAACAGAAGCCGACAGGAAGCTGCGGTGCGCGGGCCGGGGCGGGCGGGGGCCGGGCGGGCGGGGGCCTCACACGGACAGGGACACGAAGCTGTTGTACTGCTGGATGTTGCGCTTGAGGATGTCGGAGCACGGGCCGAGGACGCGCTCGAACCGCGGCCGGTCCAGCTTGACGCACTTCAGCGGGCCGCGGGCCACCACGGTGGCTGCACGGGGCCGGTTCATCAGCAGAGCGATCTCGCCTGGAGGGGAGAGGGGGCTGAGAGTGGGCGCACTCCCGGAACGCTTTCCGAGAGGCACCCTGAGAGCAGAGAGAGACCCGCCCAGGCCACACGACATCCACACTTCAGAAAAACCACCAAACGACAGCCGTGAGACAGTCATGTAATTATTAACTGAGTCAAGGTGAAACTCTGAAAGCCAAACAACTGAAGTGAGCACTGAAACGTAGGAGAGGGGAAACAAGAGCAGGAAGGACTGTGGCGCGTGCTGAGCAGGGACGTCACCCCGCGGGACCCACTTACCGAAGTAGTCCGAAGGCCCCAGCCTTCCCACCTCCACAAACTCCTCGTTCTCTGAGCGCCGCTGCAGCACCGCGGCTGAGCCCTGCGATGGGACCACCAAAGAGACATGTTAATAGGGCCACGCCCAGGGGACACGCTCAGCCCTGCGCAACTTCAGGGCTCTGCAAAGAGAAACGGAATTCAGCTGCTGCTTCAGATCTTCTGCGTTCATGTGATGGAGAGGACTGGAGAGTCAGCACGGCGTGACCTCCATCCCCAGAGTTCCTGCTGGGGCGCTTCGCATCAAGCCAAGGGACCGCCAGGGTTTGGACTGAGGCGAGAGACTGCGGGAGGAGGGCCAGACCCAGGCGCACCGGCTCTTCACGGACACACCTGCCTGCTGCCTCACGGCGACAAGAGTTCTGTCTGCGACAGAAATGCCAGGGCTCAGAAGAGCCTGGACACCTTCCTGCCTGGCCCTGCTCACTAAGACGTCCTCAACCCCTGGCTGGAGAGATACCGGCAGCTTCTCCTGACCACCTCACAGCACACCAGCTGTGTGGATCTCCATGTCCACGGTAATGAGCATATAAAACACAGGAAAACAGAATTTAAAGACCTGAGCTGGGCCCTTTATTGCCAAACATCCCCAAAGCATGATTTTAACAAAAATGTACATCACCTCACAGTCTGCACTTTGAATGGCAGAGTTCTGTTTGGCCTGTATAAGCAGGATTAATTTAAGTAGATCAGAATCTGGCTAATACCTCCCACAATTCTGACTTAAACTCAAAATGTGGTGGCCTGGCAGAAAAACAAACATCAGCATTTCAAAGGGAATGATAACCTTTAACTAAAACTGTCAGGTGACCCTAGAACAGAAGCTGTGACTGGGAACCAGCGCCCCCTTCTCCCTCCGGGGCTGCCCCGTCTTTACCTCTAAAATAATGAAGAACTCATCACCCGGCTCCCCCTGTACCACAATCTTCTGCCCATCTTCAAACTGGACTGGTTCCAACGCATCGGCTACCGTGAGACGCTCCCACTTGTCCAGAGATTCTAAAAAGCATATATCAAGAGTTTCTCTATGTTATTTGGTATTGCTAAAAATTTCAAAACAAAAAGTATAAAAAGTCAACTGAAACACCCCAGTGTGGCTCAGATTCAACTTGGCACCTGTCTTCACCCAGCCCTCTCTCAGCAACACCCTGCCGCGTGCAGGTGGCCCACACCCCCTCCTGAATTCAGGGGCCCAGGAGCCAAGCTAATCTACACCAACTCATCCAGGGGGCAAGGAATGAAAAGAATGTGATCATTAAGTACTGCCAAAGACTGCCATCAGTGCAACTCAAACCTGCAATTATAGGACCCAAAGAGACTCTGTTCCAGAAATGCAGAGAAATAACTCAGACTTATTTACAAAACCAACAAGAATAACTAAAAAATAACCTATGTTCCCAAAGGCCAAACTAACACTCAAGACACTAAAAGTAATCCTCTCTGAGAAAGGAAAGGAAAGGGCACAAAGGCAAGTCACTGTAAAAAGCAATGACTCGTGCGACCGAACGAGATCCACCACTCCCTCCGTGAAGAGCGGCTTGTAGCAGCGTCTCCGTTGCACCAAACCCCTCAGCAGCTTCCAATTACGCTGCTCTGCGGTTCCCCAAACTTCTGGCATTTTTTCAGAGAAAGCCAGCGAGCGACACCAACCTTTCCACAGAAGAAACACGTTCTTGGTGACACTCACTTCCCTGAACTGAAAAACTCCCTGACAGCAGTGGAGACCCGGTCCCGGGGTAACCGGCCACCCACCGCCTGGAGGGCAGGTCCAGCCTTCCTACCTTCCAGGGAGAGTCAGCAGCACTTGTTTCTAACTAAGGGGTCAGCCATCCACTAGCAAATTAAACAAGTTGAAATTACTTCTTAGCCAAACTTCAGTTTCACATTCCTGTGGTTTTTGTGACTGTGAAAATATACGGATAACTCAAGCCATTTTTATGAAACAGAATCTACCTCCTTAAGCATTACCAACACTTCAATGTAGCGATTCTCCATGCAACTTTCCAACTTACCTAAAATAGACACTTTACTAAGAAACTCCTCATACATCTTCCGCTTTCTCAGCGTGCTTCCCTGTAAATGCAAAAAAGAAAGTCACCTCTCTAAATGTATAAATCGCGTAACTCTGTGGGGTAAGAAATGTTGTTCCAGGTAAACTGACAGCAGCCGCTCAGAGCTTGCTGTTTTCTCCTGTTGGAGGCAGTAAGGTCTGCGCTGAATAAAAGGCTCTCAGTAACTTGCTCCTAAAAGGAACACCAAGTATATGGCCAAAGAATTAATCAAATACTGAAACGTCAAAAAGGCAAACAATCAGTTCTGCAAAAAAAAAAAAAACCCAAGTAAAGCTGAGTATACTTCCAGCTTAGAGTCCTTCTCCACAACCCCCACCCTCCACAGAAAGGACTCAAGCTGCTGTCACAGAAACGTCAGAGCAGCGTCCATCAAGCCGTCCGTCTGCGTGAAGACTGGCTAAAGGGAGACGCACTGACCGACGGAGACAGTCCCAAACATCAGCTGACCACTGCACACACCCTGTGTCTGTCTCCCGTATCATTTCAGCCAAAGCTCTGTTCTAAAAGATCTCTGTTGCAAACGGTGTAACGGGTAACGCTACGGTCAAGCATTCAGTCGCTGCAAGTATTCCCATCTTCCCGCGGTGGTACTGTCGAACGCGAGCCACACAGCCCGGACGGTGCTGCACGGTCAGAGTGGGCTGTGCCCACTCGCACAGGCCTCACCATGAGGATCCTTCTGTAGCTGTCCCGGTCAATGCCCCACAGCTTCACGTTCGTCTTGGCCTTGACGGTGGCCGCTCGAGGGGTCCCGTAAATCAGAGCAAGCTCCCCGAAGCTCCCTCCTTCCCCAACACTGGTTGCCCATTCATTGTTGACATAGACCTAAAATACAAAAGCGCTGGTTATCTCTACATACACAAATATATATGGATTAAAAACCCGCACACTCTTTTCAAAGGTAAGAATCCTGAACTCTGTTGTAGAAAATAAGATGTTACCTTTCCGGACACAACAGGGCAAAACACCTGACTTGTGACAAGTCAGACATGTCCAGAGTGTCTATGACACAGCTGGTCTAATTATCTGGGGAGAAAAAGGCCCTCAGCACGGACGGTGAGCACAGAGCAGTGAGCTAGGCACTGGCAGTGCTCCTTACGTGTTTACGAGGCAAGAGGAGGAGGGGGCAGAAGAGGCCAGACGGTCAGACGCCATCACCGATGCGACAGACATGACCACAAGCAACCTCCAGGACAGAGGAGGAGAGGAGGGGCCGGCGCGCGGAGGCCCCGGGCCGCGGAGGCGGACACAGCGCAGCCACTGAGCAGGTGCACTGAGAGCCCTGTGCCAGGCACCGTGCTGGTCGGCATGTCACTTGCTGGGCCACTGAGTTTTCTGACACTCTCACGGGAAGGACAAGAGGCACAGGACAGAGGCTGTTCCAAGTCTCCCGGCCGGTGACCCGCCGAGACCCCCAACCTCATCCCGCAGAGCAGGCACACGTGCCTGAACCCCAACCCAGCATAAGTTCCAAACGGCACACTCAGCCAAGAGACTGCCTTTAGAAAGCTTATGTGTCAGAAAAAATGGCCTTCTCGGTGTCAGGGAAACATCTGGCAAAAGGGATCTAACATACGAGGATGCAACAGTCCTCAGACCCTCTCAGAAGCGGGAAGTAACCAGCTGACTGTCAAGAGCCTCGACATATTTTTGCATTATTAAATCTTACGTCCATCTCTCCTTGGTCAATCACGTAGAAGTTATCCCCTTCGTCACCTAAAAGTGAGGGGAGCGAGAAAGTCAGAAGCAGATTATAAATTAAACAAGAACAAATCAAACCAAAGGTCCTGCAATATATTTTACAAGTCATAAAACTGACCAGGTCATCAGTCATCTCATGGTGAAGACGCCTCTGAAAAATAACTTAAGCAAGCCACTTACGTATAGAAACGTTAACCGCTATGTCATCTAAAACAGCAAACAAGATACAATGGTAACAACGTACCACCCTGTCACTAAAAAGGAAAATACATGGCGTATGCAACCCCATGAGGACACTGAGACTAAGAAAGAAAGGAAAAAGGAGGCCCACCCACAGCTGAGCTCCACGCCGGTGTGCGCACAAAGCGAGAGCCCGCAGGAGGGACAGAGCCGTCCAGAGACGGGCTCCAGGAGGAGCGTCTGAGCGTGGCTCACTCCCTGCTTTATCTTCCTCTGGCCGGTTAATGACCCATGTAAAGGATCCGTAAGACACACGTGGCTCTGGACTCCCTCACCAGCAGACGTGCAGGAGTCTCCTGTGACAGCCACTGTGAGCCAAGCCATGCTGACATCAGGGAGACATTAGTCCCTGAGGCAAAGCGTGCCTTTTACTTTTAGCTGAGAAGGTTTTAATTAAAGAAACAAGAAAATCCAACAGTATACCAAAAGGAAGATGGCAGGCTCAAAGAGGGGAAAGCCCCAGCTTCACGCCAGCGCTCGCCAGAAGCCGCCGCTTACCCTGCTGAATGACCGTCTCTCCAGCAATGAAGGAGGCCGGGAACATGGCGTCAAAGATGTCGCTGCGGAGAGAGAGGCCCGCGTCACGGACATCGCCGCGGAGCTCGCAGGCCTCGGCCCGCCAGCTGCACGAGCGCTGCCAGACTCCCAGCCTGGAGTGCACCAGGAGAGTGACTACGAAGGCCCTTAAAACTGGCAACAACGAGGCAGCTAGTTCGGGATCCCAGAAAAAAACATCACCTACCTTCTCTCGTTATCATCAAGATGTGAAAACAGTACGTTCTTTTCAATGGCTTTAGCTAAAGCTGCCATTGTCTTATAATCTTTCGGTATAACCTAGGAAAGAGCAGAAAGTCCAATGACCACTCCATACGTTCCATAAACTGAGACAACTTCATGATTGCAACCGACATTTCAATTCGATGTCAAGCTACCTTAGATATTTAGACAAGGCTGCTTTGAGCTCACTTCACTTCAGTCGCTCAATCGTGTCCAACTCTTTGCGACCCCATGAATCACAGCACACCAGGCCTCCCTGTCCATCACCGTCTTCTGGAGTTCACAGACTCATGTCCATCGAGTCCGTGATGCCATCCAGCCACCTCATCCTCGGTCGTCCCCTTCTCCTCCTGCCCCCAATCCCTCCCAGCATCAGAGTCTTTTCCAATGAGTCAACTCTTCGCATGAGGTGGCCAAAGTGCTGGAGTTTCAGCTTTAGCATCATTCCTTCCAAAGAAATCCCAGGGCTGATCTCCTTCAGAATGGACTGGTTGGATCTCCTCGCAGTCCAAGGGACTCTCAAGAGTCTTCTCCAACACCACAGTTCAAAAGCATCAATTCTGCGGCGCTCAGCCTTCTTCACAGTCCAATTCTCACATCCATACATGACCACTGGAAAAACCATAGCCTTGACCAGATGGACCTTAGTCGGCAAAGTAATGTCTCAGCTTTTGAATATACTATCTAGGTTGGTCATAACTTTTCTTCCAAGGAGTAAGCGTCTTTTAATTTCATGGCTGCAGTCACCATCTGCAGTGATTTGGGAGCCCCCCAAAAATAAAGTCTGACACTGTTTCCCCATCTATTTCCCATGAAGTGATAGGACGGGATGACATGATCTTCGTTTTCTGAATGTTGAGCTTTAAGCCAACTTTTTCACTCTCCTCTTTCACTTTCATCAAGACACTTTTTAGCTCCTCTTCACTTTCTGCCATAAGGGTGGTGTCATCTGCATATCTGAGGTTATTGATATTTCTCCCGGTAATCTTGATTCCAGCTTGTGTTTCTTCCAGTCCAGCGTTTCTCATGATGTACTCTGCATAGAAGTTAAATAAGCAAGGTGCCAATATACAGCCTTGACGTACCCCTTTTCCTATTTGGAACCAGTCTGTTGTTCCATGTCCAGTTCTAACTGTTGCTTCCTGACCTGTATACAGATTTCTCAAGAGGCAGGTTAGGTGTTCTGGTATTCCCATCTCTTTCAGAACTTTCCACAGTTCATTGTGATCCACACAAAGGCTTTGGCATAGTCAAGAAAGCAGAAATAGATGGTTTTCTGGAATTCTCTTGCTTTTTCCATGATCCAGCGGATGTTGGCAATTTGATCTCTGGTTCCTCTGCCTTTTCTAAAACCAGATTGAACATCAGGGAGTTCACGGTTCACGTATTGCTAAAGCCTGGCTTGGAGAATTTTGAGCATGACTTTACTAGCATGTGAGATGAGTGCAATTGTGTGGTAGTTTGAGCATTCTTTGGCATTGCTTTTCTTTGGAATTGGAATGAAAACTGACCTTTTCCAGTCCTGTGGCCACTGCTGAGTTTTCCAAATTTGCTGGCATATTGAGTGCAGCACTTTCACAGCATCATCTTTCAGGATTTGAAACAGCTCAACTGGAATTCCATCACCTCCACTAGCTTTGTTCGTAGTGATGCTTTCTAAGGCCCACTTGACTTCACATTCCAGGATGTCTGCCTCTAGGTGAGTGATCACACCACTGTGATTATCTGGGTCATGAAGATCTTTTTCGTACAGGTCTTCCATGTATTCTTGCCACCTCTTCTTAATATCTTCTGCTTCTGTTAGGTCCAGACCATTTCTGTCCTTTATCGAGCACATCTTTGTGTGAAATGCTCCCTTGGTATCTCTAATTTTCTTGAAGAGATCTCTAGTCTTTCCCATTCTGTTGTTTTCCTCTATTTCTTTGCATTGATCACTGAAGAAGGCTTTCTTATCTCTTCTTGCTATTCTTTGGAACTCTGCATTCAGATGCTTATATCTTTCCTTTTCTCCTTTGCTTTTCGCCTCTCTTCTTTTCACAGCTATTTGTAAGGCCTCCCCAGACAGCCATTTTGCTTTTTTGCATTTCTTTTCCATGGGGATGGTCTTGATCCCTGTCTCCTGTACAATGTCACGAACCTCATTCCATAGTTCATCAGGCACTCTATCTATCAGATCTAGGCCCTTAAATCTATTTCTCACTTCCACTGTATAATCATAAGGGATTTGATTTAGGTCATACCTGAATGGTCTAGTGGTTTTCCCTACTTTCTTCAATTTGAGTTTGAACTTGGTAATAAGGAGTTCATGATCTGAGCCACAGTCTCAGCTCCTGGTCTTGTTTTTGTTGACTGTATAGAGCTTCTCCATCTTTGGCTGCAAAGAATAGAATCAATCTGATTTCAGTGTTGACCACCTGGTGATGTCCATGTGTAGAGTCTTCTCTTGTAAGTCTTCATAAAACCGTTCAACTTCAGCTTCTTCAGCGTTACTGGTTGGGGCATAGACTTGGATAACTGTGATACTGAATGGTTTGCCTTGGAGACGAACAGAGATCATTCTGTTGTTTTTGAGACTGCATCCAAGTACTGCATTTTTGGACTCTTCTGTTGACCATGATGGCTACTCCATTTCTTCTGAGGGATTCCTGCCCACAGTAGTAGATATAATGGTCATCTGAGTTAAATTCACCCATTCCAGTCCATTTTAGTTCGCTGATTCCTAGAATGTCGACGTTCACCCTTGCCATCTCTTGTTTGACCACTTCCAATTTGCCTTGATTCATGGACCTGACATTCCAGGTTCCTATGCAATATTGCTCTTTACAGCATCGGATCTTGCTTCTATCACCAGTCACATCCACAGCTGGGTATTGTTTTTGCTTTGGCTCCATCCCTTCATTCTTCCTGGAAGTATTGCTCCACTGATCTCCAGTAGCATGTTGGGCACCTACTGGCCTGGGGTGTTCCTCTTTCAGTATCCTATCGTTTTGCCTTTTCCTACTGTTCATGGGGTTCTCAAGGCAAGAATACTGAAGTGGCTTCCCATTCCCTCTCCAGTGGACCGCATTCTGTCAGGCCTCGCCACCATGACCCGCCCGTCTTGGGTTGCCCCGCAGGCATGGCTTGGTTTCACTGAGTTAGACAAGGCTGTGGTCCTAGTGTGATTAGATTGACTAGTTTTCTGTGAGTGTGGTTTCAGTGTGTCTGCCCTCTGATGCCCTCTTGCAACACCTACCATCTTACTTGGGTTTCTCTTACCTTGGGCGTGGGGTATCTCTTCACGGCTGCTCCAGCAAAGCACAGCTGCTGCTCCTTACCTCGGACAAGGGGTGTCTCCTCCCGCCGCCCCTCCTGACCTTCAGCGTGGGATGGCTCCTCCAGGCCCTCCTGCACCCGGGCAGCCCCCGCGCCTCGCGCTGCTCCTCCCGGTCGCTGGCCCTGGCCTCGGGCGTGGGTGGCTCCTCAGGGTCAACGGCCCTGGCCTCCGGAGCGAGGTGTCTCCTCTCGGCTGCCGCCCTGACCTTGGACGCAGGGTAGCTCCTCTCAGCCGCCGCCCCTGACCTCGGATGCAACGGCCCTGGCCTCCGGAGCGAGGTGTCTCCTCTCGGCTGCCGCCCTGACCTTGGACGCAGGGTAGCTCCTCTCAGCCGCCGCCCCTGACCTCGGATGCAGGGTAGCTCCTCTCGGCCGTTCCTGTGCCGTTGCAGCCTGGCACTCTAGGCTGCTGTCCCGACCTCAGACACAGGGTGTCTCCTCTCGGCCTCCGCCCCGACCTTGGACACGGGGTGGCTCCTCTCAGCCACCGCCCCTACCTCAGACTCGGGGTAGGCCTCTCAGCTGTTCCTGCACCATCGCAGCCTGGCACTCTAGGCCACTGCCCCTGACCTCGGACACAGGGTGTCTCCTCTAGGCCGCTGCCCCTGACCTCGGACGTGGGGTGTCTCCTCTCGGCCACGGCCCCTGACCTCAGACGCAGGGTGTCTCCTCTCGGCCACGGCCCCTGACCTCAGACGCGGGGTGTCTCCTCTCAGCCATTCTTGCACCGTCACAGCCTGGCACTCTAGGCCGCTGCCCCTGACCTCGGACGCAGGGTAGCTCCTCTCGGCCGTTCCTGCGCCGTTGCAGCCTGGCACTCTAAGCTGCTGCCCCTGACCTCGGACGTGGGGTAGCTCCTCTTGGCCACGCTTAG
>SJYQ01096381.1:0-81485 GCA_006410935.1 Redunca redunca
GATTTTCCAGGCAAGAGTACTGGAGTGGGGTGCCATTGCCTTCTCCCAATTAATGCCTAGTTTCTTGTTTTTTATTATTCTGTTTTTCTCCTTAGGGTAACAGAATAGGCAGAATTTCAATATGTGAATGAAAGGATATTTAGAGGTAATGAGGTACAGGGGAAGATATAGACAATGTGAACCCAATAACAACCTCTTAGTAACTTAGGTTATGTACTTAACTTTCTCAGCTCTACTTTTAAAAAATGGAGTTATATATTTGACATAGAGTGTCATATAGATTTAAGGTGTACAACATGTTAATTTGTTACATTTTTATACTGTAATGTGATTGCCATTGTAGTGACAATTATCAACTTCACTTTTCTTCTTCTTTTTTGGCCATGCTGTTCAGCTTGCAGGATCTTAGTTCCATGACCAGAGACTGAACCCTGGCCATGGCAGGGAGAGCTCCGAGTCCTAACCACTGGACCATCAGGAAACTTCCCCTCAGGTTCACCTATCTATAATGAAACTCGAAAACTGGTAAAAATATATTTGGTTGTGGTATTCTTCTGGAAGTATTTGTATGCATTGGAAATACGTGTATCCTTACCTGAATAAAAAATTAGGTAAAATAATATTTGGGAAAAGATGGAACAGCTGTATATAGTCAGCAAAAATAAGACCAGGAGCTGACTGTGGCTCAGATTATGAACTCCTTATTGCCAAATTCAAACTTAAATTGAACAAAGTAGGGAAAACCACTAGACCATTCAGGTATGACCTAAATCAAATCCCTTTAGATTATACAGTGGTAGTAACAAACAGATACAAGGGATTAGATCTGATAGAGTACCTGAAGAACTATGTATGAAGGTTCATAACTCTGTACAGGAGGCAGTGATCAAGACCATCCCCAAAGGAAAAAAAATGTAAAAAGGGAAAATTATTGTCTGAGGAGGCCTTACAAATAGGTAAGAAAAGACGAGAAGCAAAAAGCTAAAGAGAAAAGGAAAGATATACCCATTTGAATGCAGAATTCCAAAGAATAGCATTGAGAGATAAGAAAGCCTTCCTCAGTGATCAGTGCAAAGAAATATAGGAAAACAATAGAATGGGAAAGACTAGAGATCTCTTCAAGAAAATCAGAGTTACCAAGGGAACATTTCATGCAAAGATGGGCACGATAAAGGACAGAAATGGTATGGACCTAACAGAAGCAGAAGATATTAAGAAGTGGCAAGACTATAAAAAAAAAAAGATCTTCGTGACTCAGATAATCTCGATGATGTGATCACTCACCTAGAGCCAGTCATCCTGGAATGTGAAGTCAAGTGGGCCTTAGGAAGCATCACTACGAACAAAGCTAGTGAAGGTGTTGGAATCCCAGTTGTGCTATTTCAAGCCCTCAAAGATAATGCTGTGAGAGTGCTGCACTCACTATGCCAGCAAATTTGGAAAACTCAGCAGTGGCCACAGGACTGGAAAAGGTCAGCTTTCATTCCAATCCCAAAGAAGACAATGCCAAAGAATGTTCAAACTACTACATAATTGCACTCATCTCACATGCTAGCAAAGTAATGCTCAAAATTCTCCAAGCCAGGCTTCAACAGTACATGAACCATGAACTTCCAGATGTTCAAGCTGGATTTAGAAAAGGGAAAGGAACCAGAGATCAAATTGCCAACATCTGTTGGATCATAGAAGCAGCAAGAGAGTTCCAGAAAAACATTTTCTGCTTTACTGACTATGCCGAAGCCTTTGACTATGTGGATCATAACAAACTGTGGAAAATTCTGAAAGAGATGGGAATACCAGACCACCTGACCTGCCTCCTGAGAAATCTGTATGCAGGTCAGGAAGCAACAGTTAGAACTGGACATGGAACAACAGACTGGTTCCAAATAGGAAAAGGAGAACATCAAGGCTGTATATTGTCACTCTGCTTATTTAACTTATATGCAGACTACATCATGCAAGATGCCAGGCTGGATGAAGCACAAGCTGGAATCAAGATTGGGGGGAGAAACATCAATAACCTCAGATATGCAGATGACACCACCCTTATGGAAGAAAGCAAAGAGGAACTAAAGAGCCTCTTGATGAAAATGAAAGAGGAGAGTGAAAAAGTTGGCTTAAAACTCAACATTCAAAAAATGAAGATCATGGCATCCAACCCCATCACTTCATGGTAAATAGATGGGGAAATGATGGAAGCAGTGACAGACTTTATTTTCTTGGGCTCCAAAATCTCTGCTGATGGTGACTGCAGCCATGAAATTAAAAGACGCTTGCTTCTTGGAAGAAAAACTATGACCAACCTAGACAGCATATTAAAAAGCAGAGACATTTCTTGGCCAACAAAGGTCCATCTAGTCAAAGCTATGGTTTTTCCAGTAGTCATGTATGGATGTGAGTTGGACTATAAAGAAAGCTGAGTGACGAAGAATTGATGCTTTTGAACTCTGGTGTTGGAGAAGACTCTTGAGGGTCCCTTGGACTGCAAGGAGATGCAACCAGTCAAGCCTAAAGGAAACCAGTCCTGAATATTCATTGGAAGGACTGACGCTGAAGCTGAAACTCCAATACTTTGGCCTCCTGATGTGAAGAACTGACTCACTGGAAAAGACCTTGAGGCTGGGAAAGATTGAGGGCAGGAGGAGAAGGGGACGACAGAGGATGAGATGGTTGGATGGCACCATCGACTGGATGGACATGAATTTGAGCAAGTTCCAGGAGTTGGTGATGGACTCCCATCACTAGGGAAGCCTGGAACCCCAGCCCTCCTCGGTCCCAGTGGCAGCGCAAGGCGACTCCAGGACATCCAGCTCGGGAGACAGTGGCAGCCCCAGGCCCAGGGCGCCCTACGTGCCATGACACTGTCTCAAGGACCAAGAAGCAAAAGAAGAAAACCCAGAATGGGGTGTCTGTTGCCAATGGAAGTGGGAAGACCCCAGAAAAGCAGGCCCCCGAGGAAGCCTCCCTAAGCACAGAAGCGCAGGCTGAACAGCTGGCTTGGGAACTGGCCTGGTGCATGGAAAAAGCTGGAGCTGGGACTGAAGATGCAGAGACCCATCCCTAAGCAGAAAGAACAAGCTCTTGGGGCAATCTGAACCCTGCGTAGCCAGAGAACCCCCCTGCCCCAGAAGAGGCAGCTGATACGCTCTTCGGGGACTACAGGGCTCAGATAGAAGCCGAGTGGTACGAGGCCCTGCAGGCTCTCAGGAGTGCTGCACACTCAGCTTAGGTGCAGCCTGTAGGCAAGGCTGCCAGAAGGAAGAGCCGAAGGGTCTGCAGACCTCATCCAGAAGGAAGGTCTAAGTGCACCTCGGATACTCGTGATGAAGAGTTTAGGTTTAATTTCTTTTAGCCTATTCCCTGTTCCAGAGTGGCCACCTCTGCAGTGGTGCAGGGTTTCTCTGGAGTGCAGCACTTTTCCAGGAACGCTATGGGGCAGATGGGAGACCTGCATGTTTGGTGCTGACAAGCCCAGGACCCCATTTGTAGGTTTTCAGCTGGGATGTCCCTCCTGCCAGAAGATGGAGGTTCCTTTAGATGGTTCTACAGTAGACTGAAGTGAATGTTCACAGTGTGTTGTAAAACAGCTGTCCCTAACCTTTTTGACACTAGGGACAGATTTCATGGAAAACAGTTTTTCCACAGAGAAGGTAGGAGGTGAAACTCAGGTCATAATGCAAGCAATGGGGAGTGGATATAAATATAGATGAGTCTTCCCTTGTTCCCAGTCTTTTCATCTCCTGCTGTGTGGTGTGGTTCCTAACAGGCCATAGACCAGTTCTGGCCCAGGGGTTGGGGACCCCTGTTACAGAAGTCTCTCAACAGTCTCAGGAGCAGACTAAGGTAGGTATTGTTAATAAGTTAGTGGGGAAGCTGTATAGTTGTACACTGGTGCTCACTTCTGGGAGGATGTCCTCTCAAGTGGTGTGGCGCTCCATACCATTGAGTCCCATTGTAATAAAACTCTTTCTTATAAATGTGGATTATACTAGGGAAGCCTGGCATGATGCAGTGAATGGGGTTGCAAAGAAATCAGACATGACTGAGCGACTGAATTTAACTGAATATTTGGGAAAGGAGGGAAATACAGTGTCTCATTCTAAAATTTAAGAACTGGGGACATGATTAAGTCTGTCCATCTGGGAAAGGATCTGGTGTCCACATGCTGGGAAAGAGCTACTGGAGAGTTAGCCAATCCATTATACAACCTATGGGAGGGGGTAATTCTAGAGTGCACAGAGCTATTTTAAAAAATAAACTATATAACTTAAGATTGCTTATTTAAGTATAAATAAATATATCTTAAATATGCTATCCTGAAGATAGCAATCTTCAGGAACCTCTAATTTGTTAAACTATGACATTATGAAAAATATTTGTCAGAATCTGCTTTAAAAACTGGCAAAAAACAGCATGAAGTTTGTCAAAAGGATATTGAGAAAAATAATCTAACTTGTTATATCAGAAAAATGTTTTTCCAGAGAAAGAGAAAATGAGAGAGGAGAGTTTCCATGGTGAAGAGAAAGGCATAGTATGGGATTGAGGATGGAAAAGAATGACATTTAATACTAAGTACAGATAAAGAAACTAGGAAATTTAGGTGGAATTCAGATTTATAAAATAAATGGATATGATACAAAAAAATTTTATTTATACAATATTTCCAGTAAATGCCAGTATTGTTTGATCATCTTATATTTGCTTTCAATTTATTGTTTATACTTCCAAACTTTAAAATGATGCCCATTAGAACAAATAAATAATTTTCTACCAACATTATGTGGAAAGTCTAATAAGCATGACAATTAATAACTAGGGAAAGACAGTATATTCAAAAATAATATCTGACCAGGGGATCCTAAATTGAGCACAGTTCCTTTTGGTTTCCTAGGGAATATTAGTAGCTAAAAATATTAATGTCATTTAAACATTAATGGCTATTATATATGATTAATTTTAAGCTTAAAATATAATTGAATATTCAACATTAAGACAATTATTTTTGTCCAGTTCTGTGCCAAGCATGATTCTAGGTGCAGATACTTGACTGTGAATAAAATAGCCAAGGAAATTAATAAAATTAGTTCAGGGTCCATAACAAGTTAATGATTCCTATTCTCTGGAGAAAGTTTTTGCATTACTTCCCCTGAGTTCATATTGTAGTTCTTTTTTTTTTTATAATTTTTATTTTTACTTTAGTTTACTTTACATTACTGTATTGGTTTTGCATATTGTAGTTCTTAATCCTTACTGCCATTAGAATTAGCTGGGGCTCACTTGCAGTAGCTTAGGCTCAACCCAGACTTATTGAAACAGATTTCTAGAGATGAAGCCTACCTTTTCTTTCTTTCCTTCTCTCTCTTTTTAAATTCTGTGGTGCACAGAGTTGAGAACCATTGGTCTAGAGTATGCCAAATGTAAAGAAGCAGATGGAAAGCCTGTTTTGTTTCTGAAGATGGATAGCTACTGCTAAAAAACCTATGCTCACTCTCTTCCTCTGGAAACCAGCTTGATGGTTCCTTAAAAAATTCCACATAGAATTAACAAAACTCAACAATCCCACTCCTAGGTATTATATCTCAAAGAATTAAAAACAGGGATTCAAACAAATTCATGTACACATATATTCGTAGCAGCACTATTCACATTAGTCAAAAGGCAAAAACAACTCAAATGTCCACGAATGGATTAGCAAATTCTGGTATACACATAGTGGAATATTATTCCATCAGTATAAAGTAATGAAGTGTTGATATACATCATGCTACAATATAGATGAATCTTGAATATATCTGAAGTGAAAGAAGCCTGACATAAAGAGCCACATGTCATATGATTCTACCTGAAATATCCAGGATGGATAAGTTCACAGAGATGGAATGCAGACTGGTGGTTGCCAGGAGCTGGGGAAAGGGGGTCGGGTAGGGCACTAACTGGCCATGGGGTTTTCTTTTGGGCTTATGAAAATGTTTTGGAATTAAGAGTTATATAACATTATGAATATACTAAATACTACTGAATTGTTCACTTTAAAATGATTACTATTATATGAATTTGGCCTTAATTAAAAGAAAAACGTATGAACAAACTGAATCTTTAATGTGATTTTCTTGATATAACAAAACTAGCTTTTCTGAAAATTAGATTAAAGCTTGTCATAAAACAATTATTCTATCTACTTATTCACATGATCCAGGCATTTTGTTTCATAAAGAACCTTAGGTAGAAACTGACTTACCTATATTCTGAATATACCTAAGGATATACTGTATTTGGACTTATTAAAAATAACTGGATGTTTAGGGAGCATGCAGTGACTAAAACGTATCCCTTGTTTCAATAATTACTATTAATGATTTAAAAACTTCTGGATGGACTTGTCCACCAAGGGTAAATGATTGAAGATAATGCTTTCTTTAAAAGGGTAGAAGAGAAGCACACCAGAGAGAGGGAAAGAAATTAAGGAAAATAAAAAGAGAATAGGGAAAACAAGACTAGTAGGGTTGAGAGATGTGAATATTGTCTTAAGTAGCTGCAGACTTCAAAATTTTTCTTGAAAACCTGCCAGACATGTGAATTTTTCTTCAAAAAAGATATCAATACATTCTGATAGTATTTGAAAATGCCAAGCAATGGAATACATTGAGGACCTGGGGAAAAGTTACTGTTTCAGAAACAATTTTCTGAAAGAATGGACATTATAGATAAATAATGTAACTGTTATGCTAGAACAGTCTATGATAAACACACAGGATCAGACTTACAGGGCAGGAGTGGTCAGAGGCCCAAGACCTGCCATTAGACTTCTTCTAGATGATACTCATATTCACAGGAGGACCTCTAGTAGAACAGAGCTAAGGCCCTTACGCACACTGCTTACATCAGGTCTTTCAAATCCTAAGGCTGGTCCTGAGTATAAAATACCTTTTTATCTTCCTAGTTAATGTGTAAAAGAATATGCTATTCATTCCAAAGTTTTCGGCATTTCTTTCCATGCCCCATTCATCTTCTCTAACCTCTTCCACAGGGAAGTCATCATTAGGTGGAATAATCATATTTACTTCATAGAGCTATTGTAAAGATTAAATGTATGAACATATGTATGACATGCTTAGCACGTATCTGCCACACAATCAAGTTGACTCAACCCTCCTATATTTCAGTAAACAAAAGGCCACGTCTGAAGAAATTTAATAAAACATGAGATTTAGCTTAATTACATTTAAATGCTTCAAAACCCAAGAGATGCTCTGCTTGTCTTCAGGCCCAGAGACTCATTCATCCTCTGTCTTCTTTCAATAACTTTCTTGATGTTGGAAGCCCCACCTTGGTTTACCATTTTCTTTGCTATATTTCTCCACATCCTCTCCAACACTTTATTTTTAAAATTACAGTCATCCTAGTGGATGTGAAGTGGCGTGCAATGTGGGAGACCTGGGTTCGATCCCTGGGTTGGGAAGATCCTCTGGAGGAGAGCATTGCAACTCATTCCAGTATTCCTGCCTGGAGAATCCCCATGTACAGAGGTGCCTGGTGGGCTATAGTCCATGGGGTTGCAGAGTCGGACATGCTTGAGTGACTAAGAATAGCACAGTGCATGCTTCCCAGGTGGCTCAGAGGTAAAGAATCCACCTGCCAAGCAGATGTGGGTTCGATCCTGGGTCAGGAAGATCCTCTGGAGAAGGAAATGGCAACCCATTACAGTCTTCTTGACTGGGAAATCCCATGGACAGAGGAAGTTGACAGGCTAGTCCATGGGGTCACAAAAGAGTCGGACATGACTTAGTGACTAAACAACAGTGTGCTGTAAAGTAAGGGTCCAATTTCATTCTTTTGCACTTGGGAATCCCCAAGTGGCTCAGCAGTAAAGAATCTGCCTGCGAAGTAGGAGCTGTGGGTTCGAGCCCTGGGTCAGGAAGATTCCCTGGAGGAGGAAATGGCAACCCACTCCAGTTTTCTTGCCTGGGAGATCCCATGGACAGAGGAGCCTGGTGAGCTATAGTCCACAGGGTCACAAAGAATTGGGTATGACAGCATGCATGCATGCATCTGGCACTGTTTGTTGAAGAGACTGTTTTCTGCATTGAATGGTCTTAGCACTCTTACTGAAAATCAACTGACCATAATGTTGGCCCTCCTTAGGTAGATGCAGAACCTGTGGAAACTGAGGGCCTGCTGTTAAGAGATTTAAGCATCCTTGAATTTTGGTATGTGTGTGTGTGAGGGGAGGGGGTGATCCTGGGACCAATCCAGCCACCCCCCTCAGGATTCTGAAGAATGACTGTGTAACATTTTAATATTCAGTGTTCATCAAAGTGTATTTTAGATATGATACTATTTCTCAAGGGAAGTGGGGATATGTTATATATTAACCAATGTGGAATACAGTTTATTTCTGGACTTCCTATTTTATGCTTTTGGTCCATGTTTATCCTTGTAACAGTACCACACTGTTTTGATAAATTTTGATATAAGAAAGTCCTTCAACTTTGCTATTCTTTTTCACAATTGTTTTTCGCTCTTTTGGGTCCCTTGAAATTTTACAGGAATTTTAAAATTGGCTTTTCCATTTCTGCAAAAAAGGCTGTTAAGATTTTTGACAGATCTATAGACTAATTTGTGGAGTATTGCCATCTTGTCTTCCAATTTATGAACATGTCTTTCCACTTACTTAGGTCTTCATTTCAGCAATGTTTTCAGTGTACAAACTTTATACCAAACTTTTCAGTGTACAAGCCTTATACCTCCTTTGTTAGATTTATTCCCCAGTGTTGTAAATGAAAAGGTTTTCTAATTTTCATCTTACACTTTTGGTCAGTATATAGAAATCAGCTAACAGTTGTGTGTTGACCTTGTAACATTAATGATAGCTCTAATAGTTATGCGTGTATGTGTTTTCTTTAGGATTTTGAATATATAGGATGAAAACAGCTGCAAATGGAGTTTTACTTCTTCCTAATTGTGATTCTTTTTCTTTCTTGACTAATTGCTTTGGCTAGTACTTCTTGTACAATATTGACTAGGAATGGTGGGAGTGGACATTTTCCTTATGTTGGAGGAAAACCTTTTAAGCTTTTATCATTTATTGTGTGGTTAACTGTGGGTTTTTCATGAATGTTTTTTACCAGGGTGAGGAAATTTCATTCTCTTCCAAGTTTGCTGAGTGCTTTTATCATTAAAGGGTATTGATTTCTGTCAAGTGCTTTTTCTTATCAACTGAGATGCTAATGTTATCTTTTTTTAAATAATGAAGAGCTTTATTTTCATGTCACTTTTAGTTTCTTCTAGCTGTGTTCTCTTCATTCTATTAAGTGGTAAATTGCATTGATGGATTGATTTTTGTATTTGAACCACCCCTATATTTTTGCAATAAATTCTTAGTTTGTTGTGCTTTTGCCTAGCTTAAGTATCAAGGTAATGCTGGTCTTATAAACTTGTGAAGTCTACCAAATTCTGGTTCTGAACTTTCTTTGTTGAGAGGTTTTGATGATTGAGTCAATTCTTACTTGTTAGATTTGTTTAGACTTATTTCTTCTTAAATCAGTTTTAGTGATTTGTGTATTTTTAGAAATTCGTCTATTTCATACACACTATCTATTTTGTTGGCCATAAAACATTAAAAAAATATTTATTACTTATTTATTTAGCTGTGCTGAGTCTTAGTTGTAAAATGCAAGATCTTTGATCTTCATTGCAGCATTCAGGATCTTTAGTTGTGGTAGGTGGGATCCAGTACCCCAACCAGGGACTGAAGCTGGGCCCCCTGGGAGAGTGGAGTGTAGAGTCCTAGCCACGGGACCAGAAGAGAAGTCCCATAAAGCCCATTTTTGATTTGTTTATGATTGAGCCATCCAAAATACCATGAAATTTATCTAATATTCATAAAACTTGGAAGTATGTTTACTTACATTTACTTTTCTAAAGCAAAAATTATATAAAATTCCATGAGTTTTATTTAAATAAAATATCCCTCTAATATCAAGGAACCAAAATTTTCTGGTAAGAGTATAACTGATAAATTTTACTTCTAAAGCATTAACATTCTTTTAAATTAAAATAAATGATTTATTTAAAATAAAGTTTTTTTAAATTAAATGATTTCTCACATGAAATGAAACTTTTCTACCTAGAAGCAGGAGTCGTAGCAGAATGGACTCCTGAGCCAGACTTCCTACACCTGAATCCCACCACTAACTTGTTATATATAATCTTGGGGTTAAACTCTCCATGCCCCAGTTTCCTCATCTGAGTAAGGAGAATAATAAAAGGAGAACAATTAAGTACATTAATGCATCCAAAAAACTTGGCTCCTAATTCATAAGTATTCAATAGTTCACAAATATTCTTAATTTTCATAAGGTGGTCATTAATTGGGGCTAAAATAAAGAGCAGCTAGATGAGATGTACATTGGGATAATGAAGAAGCTAATAGTAAAAGTTAAGACAGCAGTCTTGCATGATGCACACAAGGAAGGGCCACATTTTCCTCTAGACTTACAAGATCCCAGTCCAAGAGAAGAAAAAATGTTTTGGCAAATGCTCTGTCACTAGAAAAGAAATTAGTCTTCTTCATTCGTATCTAGAAGAACAGGTCCTATTGACTACAAAACTCCCTTGGAAAGGCTCTCCAGTGGGATAGAAAATCAAAGGAACTATTCTAATGAATCCTATAAAGGAAAGGAAGATCCTCAGGGACAAGAATCAGTTCCTTCACTTTAAGGTGAGTCCGACTCCACTGCGGGCACAGGGAATGAGAGAGTGAATGATGAATGGAGATGAGAAGTAATCAAAAGGATAAGTACTTTCCTTTCAAATCCAGGCCTAAGCCTCCACATGAAGGGATGATATACTAACACATTTCTGCTTTTGAAATTTTTGTTTTGTTTCTTACACCTTTTTCCTCTTCTCTCTCTTACCCTAAATACATAAATATACTCTACAGCTGATCCCTCCTTGTCAGGAAAATATCTGAATTCATATACACACTACAATGAATATATGAAATAATAATATATTTATCATGATCACTTCTATTTTCTTAGTACCCGCACCAGTAAAATGCCCATGGAATTTTCTTTGAGAATAGAAGTCCTAAGTTTGTTGACTTCAAAGGTAGAAAAATTTCATGAGTATTCAAAATCAGATCAAAAAAAAAAAAGAAAAGTTCAATTTTTGAAGGAAGCAACTAAAATAAAGGCTACACTGATACAGAATGTAAAAACAAATTAACCACATATGAACTTTTAAAAGGTGAGAATTTAGTTTATACTTTTTATATTAAGATATAAGTTAATGACTTATACCCTAAAGAACTTATCATAAAATAATACTTTCCAGTGCACTTGTGCAAACAATAAATAATTCACTGAGAGTATTAACATTCACATGTGTAATTAAGAGTTTACAAATGTACAAAATTTTGGGTAATAAACACTTTAAACTCATCTTCCAAACATTCAATAAGCCCATCCCCCCCAAAATGATTACAAAGATGCACAAAGGGTTACTAATTCTGGCAAAAGATAAGAAACAAGGCAGGAGGGGCAAACACAGACTTGAGAACATAAGAATATCCAAACAGTTCTTTGATATAAAAAGACAAAATCAAAACATTTTTAATAATAGAAAACAAATCCATATAATTAAATACTACTTAGGTGAAAGAACATTAGAGGGTATATAGCATTTATTTTCTCCACAAAATTTGCATATCTTGAATTTAATGTAAAACACCTTGTTTCAGTTCCAAAGGAAGAAGATCATAATATGGAGTTCTTGATGTATCTAGATAGAATGAATATTTAAATAGATCCCAAAGATCAAAATAAACTTTTATTTGGTCATTGTTCTAACTCTTTAATGTTCATTAAATTGATTCACTTAGAAATTTTAGAAATAAAACTGCACAAACAAAGCACAGAAAATTCAGCTATTCCTGAAAAAAACTAAATGCATAGTCTTCAGTATATCGTTAAAATAGTGGTTGTGGTTAAGCAAACAAATGAACAAAAATTACTATAACTCATGTATGATAAAGTTACAAAGCAATACATTAGAAGTTTTATCAGATGTATTTGCACTATAATAAAAGAAGTCTGGGTAATAGTATCAGTAAAATGTGGTTGATTATTAAAAGAAATGAAATTCCCAGTTAACCCTGGGTTGTGTTAGGAGCAGTGCATTTGTTGTCATATTTCATATATCAGGAACATACATTCACAATCCACCAGATGCAGTTTTGATTTCCTAAGAAATGAAAGTTTTTAATCCTGGTTCTTCTGCTCTTTCCTCCTGTGTTTTAACATCTTCATTTAGAGATCAGGCACTTTGTGCCCAGGAATGTGGCGTTGCAAATTTACTAAAATCATATCCATTGACAGTAGAATAATTATACTAAATTCATAAAGGAAGACGATATCTTCATTTAGAAAAACAAGCACTAAGCTATAGTTTCACAGTCACAACGCAAGCTCCAGCTCTTCCGAGGCACAGTGGAGCAACCTAAACAAACAAACAAACAAAAAGACCTGTGTTGGGATTGTGGGTAAAAATGTTGATAATACCACAACAGTCAGTGAAATATTGAAACAGTTTGCTCACAGTGGTTGGCAAAGAGCTGCTGCCTGAACCCTACTGTCCGAGCTCTTTTGCTGGCCCTTTTCTTAAATGAGATCCTCCTTCCTGATGCCAAAGCTTCAAGGACTAAATCGTTTGGGGTATATAACGTAATAATGTAGCATTCACTTCTCTTTAAAGGTGACTTTTAAAGATAGATCAGGAACTGTTCTATGTGAAACACTATTTTGGCCAAAATGATGTACAATATGGATGTGAGACAAGGCTGAACACTTAAAGTAACTTTGTGACTAATATGGAGAAAATACCAAGTATTATCCAGAGCGGCTGTGACTTTGCTGTCTCAGAGAGTACACAAAATACACTGCATGCCTGGGATCTGCTTACTCTGGAGGAACCACTGACTTCACAGTTATTGATGACCTTCTCAGCATGGCTGAAAAGTCTAAACTCGTTCTACTACTTGTTAGCAGAGTGAGTAAATAATTCATATCACCCACCCAACTTCTTGGGAGTGAAAACAAACCTGGTGAATAAACTCTACAACCATGAGAACACTGAGATAAAAATATGAGATACTTGGGAGAAAATATAATCTTATGAATAAGGAACAAATTCTTAAGTATTTCACTTATTGTCTTTTTTTTTTTTAAGTACTCTAAACACTGGGGTAATTCATAGTGGAGATAAGTGTAGACAAGAATAGTTTTAAAAGACTACTTTGAGCCCAGTAAGAATCTATGCATTTGAGCTCAGAGAATTAAAACATTAAGCATTTGGAAAGGGTTTTGTTTTGTACCTATGCATGTACAGATATGTTGTAAAGTGTTTTTGTCAAATGGTGGTGGGGGTTAGTCTCTCAGTTGTGTCTCTGCAACATCATGGACTGTATAGCCTGCCAGGTTCCTCTGTCTTTAGGATTATCCCAGGAGGAACAGGTGAGAGGGCTGCAATTCCCTTCTCCAGGAGATCTTCCTGATCTAGGGGTGGAACCCAGGTCTCCTGCTTGGCAGGCAGATTCTTCACCACTGTGCCACCTGTACCTGATATCAAAATGACCTTCTAGTCATTTTGGCTCTCTTCTCCTGGCCAATTAAGAATACACCTGACTTCAACGTGAGTGAATTCACGGTTGTTCTCCACCTGAATCAGTTGTTTTGATCACTGTTACATCTTTTTGATCAAATAACCTATTTTAAAACCATATTTACTTACTATATTCTAGAAATAACCTCCAAGTCATTTAAATAAAAATGTCTGTAATTAGTAGTTTTTCTCAAAACACTCAAGACACTGTCTCTACCCTGTGAATAGTTGATGTCATGATAACCAGCTAGAAAGTTGAGCTTTGAGAAATTACTAAACGCAATGTGGTCACCTGTTTTGGGTCAATGCTGGTAGTGGGGTGAGTGGTGGCTTAAGACTTCATAGTCATATTTCATTTCCTATACAAATAAATGTCCTCCTGTCATTTGTAGGACCATCGAATGGAAAACATTTATTTTTCAGATACTGTGGTTATAAGTTCACATTTAGGAGCTTTAACATCACTTATATGTGGAATCTAAATAATGCAACAAACTAGTGACTATAACAACAACAACAACAACCAGACTCACGGGTCTAGAGAACTAGTCGTTACCACTGGGAGAGGAGAGGGGCAAAACAGAGGCAGAGAATTAAGAGTTACAAACAACTACGTATAACATGGGGCTTCCCAGGTGGCACAGTGGTAAAGATTCTGCCTGACAATGCAGAAGACCCAAGAGAAGTGGGTTTGATTGATCCCTGAGTGGGGTCCCCTGGAGGAGGAAATGGCAACCACTCCAGTATTTTTGCCTGGAAAATTCCATGGACAGAGGAATCTGGCGGGCTACAATCCATGGGATAACAGAGTCAGACACGACTGAGCACACACATGTATAAAATAAGCCACAAAGACACACTGTACAACACGGAATACAGTCCATATTTTATAGTATGCATAAATGGAGTATAATCTTTAAATTGTGAATCACTATATTGTACACTTGTAACATATAATATTGTATATCAATTGTACTTCAATTGTGAATCACTATATTGTACACTTGTAACTTATATAATATTGTATATCAATTGTACTTCAATGAAAAATTTTTTTAAAGTAATGGAGATGGCATGTAAAGCAAAGGGCTGTATGGTCACAGATTATGAATTCTGATACAGAGTGATTATAGCATAAAGTATTAATTATCTGTAATAGCAAGTTTGAAATAAGATTTCCTTAATACTGGCCTAAGGGCTTAAATAAAATACATTTCAGGAAAAGAGATTCTTCTCCCTCTTCTTGGGTTCCTCAATTATCATTCACAACTTCTGCCATGGTAGGAGGCTGATGGTAGTTTCTAATGAAATCCTGTAGCTCTAACTTAAGTCCTCAAATTATGCCTTCTCCCCTTCACCAAGTGATCTCACTTATTTAAGAACTAAGATCAAGGTCATACAATCTAAGTCTCTTTACCTACCATTCTCTTCACCTGAAAATACTTTCTATCTTTCAATCCTCATATTCTCATCTATCCCCTCCAGTTTTGGAGGGTAAAACCTTTCCGCTAGTCTGAGGAGGATAAAAACTTTCCTCCTGCCTTTGCCCTCGATTCTATTTTCTGTCCTTCTTTTCAGAAAAATGCCTTCAACTTTGCTTTCTGTCAACTCTCCTGTCTTCATCTTTAATTGTGAAAAAGATCCTAGGCTCAAATTTTAACTCCACCATTTACCTGCTGTGTGACACTGAGTCAGCTATTTAGACACCTCACCCAGTATAGTAAGGAGATAACAGTACTTACCTCATAGAGTTGTTGGGAAGATTCTTTAAGGTGAAGTGCTTAGAACACAGCCAGGTACATAAAATGTATTAAGTGCTAACTTTCTATCATTGTCATTATTTTATAATTGTACCCCTCTAGCTTCCACATTTACTTTTAATCTTCTCCTTGCTTTTTACACCGTGTGGTGGCTTCTGCTTCTATCACATTCTCAAAGGTCCTGACAACATCATGAATGACAAATCTTGATTCTTTTATGTTATTAAAATCCTCTCTCCTTTCTTTTAATGCTTAATTTCATTATCTACTAAGATACTCTCTGATCATTCTTTTGCTGTTTTCTCCAGAAGCTGCACCTCTCTATACAACCTAGTAAGTGTATAAAGAAAAAATTAACAGGACTTGGTAACATCTCTTGAATCCATCTATGTATTCAACATCTCAAGCCTTATAAATGAAGCAACCTTCTAAATGTCCTTTCACCCAGCCTTCACTTACCCTGCCCCAACCCAATTTACCCTGGCCCCAGCCTCTGACATGTGGATTTTCTATTACTGCATTGCTCTCTTGGTTAAAAGTCTCCACTGGCTTCTTACTACCACACTCTTTAGGTTAAACATTACAGACCTCCATCCTGATTCCAACCTTCCTCTCCAAGAATTCCTACTTTTCTCAAGCACGGAGTCTTATAACCAGCCCCACTTCCTCAAGATAGCCTGCATATTTCCCCTTTAGTGACATTTATTTCATGTCTTCTTACATGATTTCCTTTTTGAATTAGATCAGTTCATTAAGGCTAACATTAAATCCCACTTCTACCTCACTGAAGCCCTCTCAACAACCATTGTCTCTCTTCTCTCTGATTTCCCATGTGGCTCACTGCCTAGACCATGCGACACTTCATACCAACACTTCATGCTCCACACTGTGGATCCTCTCTTTACACGTGCAGATCTCACTGACCCAAGTAGTTAAGTTCTATGACAGCAGGGCTTCTCATAAATTCTGTTATATTGACAGTACTTACCACTACTCCTTGTATGTAGGTAAAAGTGAAAGTGTTAGTTGCTAAGTCACGTCTGACACTTTGTGACCCCATGGACTGTGGCCCACCAGGCTCCTCTGTCCATGGAATTCTCCAGGCAAGAATATTGGAGTGGGTAGCCATTCCCTTCTCTAGGGGATTTTCCTGACCCAGGGACTGAACCCAGGCCTCCTGCATTGCAGGCAGATTCTTTACTGCCTGGGAAGGTAAACCTTGACTCAATTAAAGATCTAAGTGCTGTTTCTGTACCAGATATTGAATTGTGTGCCAGGGTCAGAAAATTCACGGTTCTGTTCTGGGTGATGATGGAAACAAAGATCTCAAAAGATCATTCTCAGAAGTTCTAGACTCTTTTAGAAATAGATAAAGATGGATCTTTTTCTATTAATAAGCTTCCCAAGTCAAGTTTCTTACTTGTTAATGTTAAGTAAGATTGCCATCTTTATTAGGTTATAACCAGACATTTGTTATTGTTGTTGTTTAGTTGCTAAGCCATGTCCAACTCTTTTGCGACCCCATGGACTGTAGCCTGCCAGGCTCCTCTGTCCATGGGATTCTCCAAGCAAGAATACTAGAGTGGGCTGCCATGTCCTTCTCTGTTCACAAATATCAGTTGCTTGAGTATTTAAAAATTATTGCTCATCTATGGGAAAGGCATTCCATTTTTTTATTTTCCACAATCTCTTTCTTTATTATAGCCTCTTGTGGTTCTATCTGCTGTACTGATGCTAGAATATCTCATCAATTCTCAGTAAGCAAATGGTGGCAGCTAATAATAGTAACAATAACAACAATAATAACCAATTAATAATTTCTCTGAGTATTAACTCACACTTTAAAGGTAATTTTGAATTTTAACCATACTATAAAATTAAACACTCCCTCTGTTTTCTTATATTAATTAAGAGATGACTTTATCTTGCTTATGCTATGTATTTTGATACTGGACATAATTAGGGTCTGTTTTACCAAAAGAACTGTCCTTAACAAAAATATAGTTAAGTGTAATAATGAAACATGAAATGCCATACCTGGGTCCACTCATTTGTCTGGGGATCATAAGCCTCCACTGTATTAAGATAAGTCTGTCCATCATACCCTCCAACAGCATATAATTTATCACCAAGTAAACAGACCCCCACAGCATCTCTGCTGATGCTCATAGAAGCCACTGCAGTCCACATATCTGTTTTAGGGTCATATCTGAAAGGCAAGTTTAGAAATGGAGCTGACATTATTCTCACAACACTTTACATAAAATCCTGTTCTTTAATCCTATTTTATGTCTTATTATCTATTACATAAAGTACATTTGAACACATTTTAGAGAAAAAAATCAGTATTTTCCTGAAAACTTCTAAATTACAACATAATTATTTTACAGATGTGTAACATTTAAACTAGTCCAAAAGAGCTCATGTGAATGTTTAAAACTGCTTTAGGGTTTTAGATTGCCTACTGAAAAATCTGAAGAAATCAATTCATGAAGCTCTACAGAAGATGGATGCTTATGTAAGATGACTTACAGCCTCAATTGCAGCTTTTTTGCTTTCTGTGGTTTTTTTGGGGGTGGTGGTGGTGCTGAGATCAAAACCTGTACTCCTCACAATGGAAGCTGAGAGTCCAAACCACTGGACAACCAGGAAATTCCCCTCAATTGCTGTTAACTGCTCATTTTTAGTTTCTTGTCCCTTTCATGAAGTATGTTAACTAGAACTGCTCCCAAATTGTCTAAGAGCAGATATACTAGGCTAAGATGACTTATATTGCTTCCAAATGACTTATATAAGCTTCTTGTATTAATGAACAGCTTTTCACTGGTTGTGGTCCTATAGTGGGCCTGTAATTTACGGGTCAAAGTATTTAAACACTTCCATGTATCTTTCCTGGATTTTAACATGCAGCAGGCAAAGTCTGAATTATTTTCTCCCTGACAGAGGTGAAACATAGGTGTTAACTATCTTGCTTCTTCAAAAAACACCAACTCTGCTTATTATTTCATAGAAAGCACTCACTGTCATCAACAAACCTTCATTTTTTATCCTTCTTTTAGTCATTTATAATTTATTAAATAATTCACACACATATACGTATTTGTTAACTTTTCATTGCTTTTTAAAATCCAAGATCCTTAACAGGGCTTCAGGACTCTACAGGATCTGCCCCGACCTCCCCCTACCACTTTCCTGCCACTCCTATCATTCTGTGTTCTCCAGTGACAGTGGCTGCCTTCCAGTTTCCTGAATGAAACACACACCTTTCTGGTGTGCTCATATACACTCCTACTGAGTCTACTTCCTAAATCCCTTCAATTCTCTCCATCCCACCGATCACACAGAAGATGGGGGCCTGAACCACTGTCCAGACCTTCTGTTGACGTCAGGCTCTTTACCTATACCCATATATGAGTTTTGAACATAGACAACTTGTTCAAGTTTTAAGTCTTACTAGCCCTTTATTTTCTTCTACTATTTCATACTACTTCAGTTTATATCAAAACATGTCAGAAATGTCCCTCTCCTTTTCGCTTATCTGGGTTCCAGCTCCTAATTCATTCTCTGTAAAATTCATCAGACTCCTTTTCTTATTAGGTACAATATCCAGTACAAAACGGGTATACACTAAATGTTTGTCATAGGATTCAATTAATGAATTATGTAATTAATTCTAAGGTAACACTGAGGGAAGACTCTGCGGGGGTTGCTGGAGACAGATCAAGAGATGGCCTGAGCAGACCACCCAGTATTTACAGAGCTCATAATGAACTGCCTTGTTTGTGGGTGCTCAAGTTGGAGAGGCGAGGGTGGGATGATTTGAGAGAATAGCACTGAAACATGCATGTTTATCATATGTGAAATAGATCACCAGTCCAGGTTCGATGCATGAGGCAGGGTGCTCAGGATGCACTGGGATGACCCAGAGGCATGGGATGGGGAGGGAGGTGGGAGGAAGGGTCAGGATTGGGAACACATGTACACCCATGGCTGATTCATGTGAATGTATGGCAAAAACCACCACAATGCTGCTGCTGCTGCTAAGTTGCTTCAGTCGTGTCCGACTCTGCGACCCCATAGACGGCAGGCCACCAGGCTCCACCGTCCCTGGGATTCTCCAGGCAAGAATACTGGAGTGGGTTGCCATGTCCTTCTCCGATGCATGAAAGTGAAAAGTGAAAATGAAGTTGCTCAGTCATGTCCGACTCTTAGCGACCCCATGGACTGCAGCCTTCCAGGCTCCTCCATCCATGGGATTTTCCAGGCAAGAGAACCACCACAATATTGTAAAGTAATTAGCCTCCAATTAAAATTTAAAAAAATAAAAACAAACAAAAAAAAGAGTTATTAATTTGTGTGGCAGTGTCAGAGGCTTAGGTTTGTTTATTCACTCCTAGTTTTCTTTCACAGGAAATACCTCTCCACACAGTCAGACAGCCTGGAAGTCAAGTTGGACGCAGGCGCGTCATGTCCTCCGATGGCATACAGCAATCCATTCCAGGTAGTGACTCCTACTCCCCCTCTCCTTTTTGACATTTGTGCACACAGTGTCCACTTATTAGTATGAGGATCAAAACATTCTACCGACTTGAGACAGGAACTTCCATCACGACCACCAACTGCATAAAGTCTATAAAAAGAACAAATTGAATGGTAAATAAGAGACAGTCCCATTATTATGCATAGGACAAAGAAAGAGGTTATTCTTATGGTATTTCATTGAATTCAGGGTGTCATCAGCTATAAGAAATACTGTCAATCTATGTGCCATTAAGAAAGAAGATATGCTACCTATTAAATGGCACATGTATATATCATATATTTGTATATATTACATATCATTCTGTACATACATAGAAAACATAAACTCACGTGAGCAAAGACAACTTTTTCACAGCTGCCATCTAACTGACAAGTTACCACTGACTGTAGAATACATCACAATTTTAGAGTGTGTCTTAAAACAGATAATAGATGGTATATAAATATACCATGACATTTCGTAAATAGCTAAGGTAGGACTTGGTGATAAATAAAAGCAACCAACCTTCTCTGAGCACTACCACAGGCAAGGCATTCTACATGTATTAATTTAATCATTACAGTGATCCTATGACAAACTATTTGTATCCTTGTTTCACAGGTAAAGAAACTGGGATTCATGAAGATTAAGAAACTTGCATGTGGTCACCCAGTAAGAAGCAGAAGCAGGACAACAGTTACACTAATGAGCAGTTGTACAGTCAATAGTCATCTGGGAGTGGGGGTTACTCTTTAGTGAATAGTGAATAGTGTAATGTATTTGTAATATGAGAACAGAACTATCGATTCAAATATACTCATCTACTAGACAATGTTTAGGAAATTAAAATACCATATCTATATTCACTCGTATGTTAATGTTCTAAATGTTGACTAGTAAACCAATAGAAATTCATTATCAATCAATACACTGCACTAAGATTATTATTAATTATATTATTACTACTGCACTAATAAAAATATTATTTTAAAAAATAATTTTATTTATTTATTTTTGGTTGTGCTAGGTCTTCCTTGGTGTGTGAGCTTTTCTCTAAGTGCAGTGAGCGGGGGTTACTCTCTAGTTGTGGTATGAGTACTGCTAATTGTGGTGGCCGCTCTTCTTGCAGAGCACAACTCGAGGGTGTGCAGACTTCAGTAGTGGTGGCACGTGGGCTCAGTAGTTATGGCTCACAGACCCTAGAGTATAGCCTCAGTAGTTGTGGCACATGGGCTTAGCTGCCTTATGGCACGTGAGATTTTCCCAGCCCAGGGATAGAACCCAAGTCTCCAGCATTGGCAGGTAGGTGAATTCTTTACCACTGAGCCACCAGGGAAGCCCAAAGGAAAAATATTTTTACTCTGATCTTAAAATATGTAAAATATTTTAAATATTTGGACATTTGAATATTTTTTTATTAAGCACAAAGTCTTCTTAGACTTACTATTCACCTGGGAAACTCTTTGTAGATATTTTTCTATCAGTTTTTTGTAAAATAATAAATTCAGCTTACTGCATGTACAAAAGCTTACACATTTTGAATTTATGGATGCCTTAGTTAATATTCAACTATCTTTTAATTCTTAAGAAATAGCATTTGAACTATCTCAAATTTCTACCCATTAAAACTCTAAGTATTTATATTTGGGTAGATATACATATTTAAAAGACATATTTCATAATTTTAATTCATAATTTGTAGTACCTGTGCCACTCAAGTGAAGTGAAGTGTTAGTCGCTCAGTAATGTCTGACTCTTTGTGACTCCACGGACTGTAGCCTGCCAGGCTCCTCTGTCCATGGAATTCTCCAGGCAAGAATACTGGAGTGGGTAGCCATTCCCTTCTCCAGGGGATCTTTCTGACCAGGGATCAAATCCAGGTTTCAAACCGGTTCTTAAATAATAAGATAACATATCTTAAACAGTAAAATATAGTTGCAGCAGTATCTTGTTTTAAATTTAAAATATATTAATAGCATGGAACTTGAAATTTATTTGAAACTTTAACCTGTTAAAATTTTATGTTAAAAACTTTTTTTGATGTTACTGCCTTAACAGTAAACTGTCCTCATCTTAAACTAATACTTGGTAGAGTAATTATATAAATATGGATCACAGAATGTTAGAAGGAATCAATATCTAGAAAATGTCAGTAACTAAAAACACATATACACATGCACAGTATAATAGGTTTTCAGGTACTGTACACTCTTCACAGTGAATTTCTGGGTCTTCCTTGTGAAAAGTGGTATAGTGCAGTCATTAGGAGAATGGACCCTGAGCCAGACTCTCTGGGTTTGAATCCTGGTTCTACCACTTATCACTTACTAGCTGTGACTTTGGACAAGTTATTTAATCTCTATCTGCCTGTACTTCATCATCTATAAAATCTAAATCTAAATCTTTTAATAATCAGTAACAATCCTACAAATAATTTTAAGCTTCTGTACTTTAACCTTTATTCTTTTCTCTTTCTGGAGATGATGATAAAGCATTTTAAATGAGTAAAGTTATATAACAAACAACTTTTATTTAATAAACATATAGGTCTTCATTTTATGGAAGAAAGGCCTGGAAAAGATACTATATGTTTCAGTCTTTGGGTAACCAAGAGCTACTAGCGGTGGCTCTATCCAAATATGCTTGTTCAGAGCAGACAAGAAACAGAGAAACACTTATTTCTAAATGCATTCTAGTATTCAGCAGTTTACCAAGATAAGAAAGAAGCATTAAGTAAGGAAAGGCTTCCCCCACAGCTCATTGGTATAAAGACTCCACCTGCCAATGCAGGAGATCTGGGTTCAGTCTCTGGGTTGGGAAGATCCCCCAGAGAAGGAAATGGCAACCCATTCCAATATTCCTGCCTGGAAAATCCCATGGACAGAGGAGCCTGACAGTCTACAGTCCATGGGGTTGCAAAGAGTCAGACACAACTGTGCGACTAAAACACACACATATTTAAGTAAGGAAAAATCAGTAGAAGAGATGGAAGGAATTATTTAGAGAAACATGAGCGAGACTATATAACTTAAAAAAAAAACTTTTCAAGTTATATAAACCACCAGATTTTTACTATATTGAATATCTATATAAAATTTACTAAAAATAACTAGAAATTTATAATATCTGTACATTAAAATAAAACCCTAACTTAATGTTGAGCTGTTTATATTTAGAACTATTATAAAAAAGAGACTAAAAAGTTTGTTTACATCATTCAAAGTATTTCATGATTTCTATGTATCTTTAAGTTGGACATGCTATAGCTTGACACATTTAAGTGGAACTTTAAATATATCCTTACTTTCCACTTAGTACAGCCACACCAACTGTGCTCCTGGGAGTGGACATAGTAGCAACAAAGTTCCATTGGCGAGCCTGAGGGTCCCATCTTTCCACTGTATTCAAATAGCTCCAACCATCATGTCCTCCTACTGCATACATAGGACCTTCCAGTACAGCCACACCTACAAGGAGACAGGAAAGAAGCAAACTGAAAAATCTTTCATTGAAATATAAGTAAATGAACCTTTAAGAAGCAAATTTAACAGAGCAAAAATTTATGATAAAAATTTATGACAAAGATATTGGTTATAAGGAATACAGCTCTTCTTGGTAGATAGGTGGGTGGGTAAGAGGGAGAAATGGCACTGTAATTCTGGTCTTAAAAGTTTTAGAGGCAGCATTTTGAGGCCCAACAGGGGAAAGTTATTTTAAAAGGATACAATATGTGCAATTTTGCCATATTTAGAACATTTTTCAACAATTTGGATTTACAATATATTTGAAAACAGCAATTTTATTCCTTTCTTCCTTTAATTCAAATTATGAGATTTTGCTCGTTAGATTTGATACCACAATATATTGGTCTGATTCATCACAAGAGAACCAAGTCAGATTCATATGTTCATTTATTCAGCAAACAGCTACTGAGCTTCTACCACATACCAGGTACTTAATAGAGCATAACAGATAAGGGCTCTGCCCTGATGGATCTAATATTTCACTTGGGAATAAAGGAAAAGGGTAGAGAGGATCAGGGAGACCTGTCAGATGGGATGATATTTGAACAGAAATGTGAATGTAGTTAGGAAACCAGGCTTGAAGGTATCTAGGGGAAGAGAAGGTGAGATAAAAGGACTAGTGTATACAAAGGCCCTGAGGCATGCTTAGTGTGTCTGTGGTATATACAGCTAGGAGGCCAGTTGGTGAGTAAGGGGGAGAGAGTAGTGGGTGAGGGGAAGGGTGGACTCAGATCATGTAGTGGTTGGGACAATTATAAGGACTTTGGATTCTACTCTAAATGAGATGGAAAGCCAGTGGAGGGTTTGGGGAAGTGACTTAGCAACAGCAGCAGCAGCATGACATGACCACAGTCAGGTGAGATATAAATACTTATCACTTGAAGGCCAAAATACAAATATTGTGATACAAAGACATCTATTTTTGTGAAATCAGCCAGATGACATAGTCACTGTCCATGCAGGAACCAAATCAACATACCATTCTACTCATTTGTGTCCTACCAGTACTAATAGGAGATTGCCTATCTATCTCTAAATATACATAAAACATAGACAATTTTATATTTTTACATGTGTGTGTGAGTGTAATTAAGTAAATTAAAATTTACTTAAAGATTTCTTCTGTAAGTTCACACATTATTTTAAATAATGTTTAAATCATTTATTATAAGGTAAATTATTAAGAACAAAGCTATTCTGAACAACACAAAATGGAAATAAAGGCTTAAAGAAGACACTTCGAATGATATGGTCATTCTCCTTTGAACTTGCTATAGTTCAATAAACTCTTTTGTATGGTACCTAGAACTAATAATAGTATCCCATGCACAACTTCATCTGTATAAGGCATAGGTAGATAATGGCCATTCTCATTCTATGTACTATAAGAAATTACATTAAGTTAGAATTGACTTTCTTTTCCCCATAATAGAGGAATGTTTGCAGCTGAATCATACTTTTGACCCTGGATTTTATGCTCAACGCAATTTAAAAGCCTCGTTCATGCTGCTTTTAAGATACATCTTCCCATTTTGTGCCTATGTAACAGTTGCCAACAAAGGTCTGTCTAGTCAAGGCTATGTTTTTTCCAGTGGTCACGTATGGATGTGAAAGTTGGACTATGAAGAAAGCTGAGTGCCAAAGAATTGATGCTTTTGAACTGTGGTGTTGGAGAAGACTCTTGAGAGTCCCTTGGACTGCAAGGAGATCCAACCAGTCCATTCTAAAGGAAATCAGTCCTGAGTGTTCTTTGGAAGGACTGATGCTAAAGCTGAAACTCCAGTACTTTGGCCACCTCATGTGAAGAGTTGACTCATTGGAAAAGGGAGGGATTGGGGGCAGGAGGAGAATGGGACAACAGAAGATGAGATGGCTGGATGGCATCACCAACTCGATGGACATGAGTTTGGGTAACTCCGGGAGTTGGTGATGGACAGGGAGGCCTGGCATGCTCCAATTCATGGGGTCGCAAAGAGTCGGACATGACTGAGTGACTGAACTGAACTGAATAGTTGATTTTATGGGTTCAAGATTACTGTTTTAGTTTTGGTTGCTGAATTTCATGTAGTTAATTTTAAGCTCCTCTCTCAGCACCTTAGCCCCAACTCTCTGGTTTTACTTCCTTATCTAACTTGAAACTTAAGATCATCTTTCACTGAAAGCTAATTACAACTAGTAAAATCCCTTGTCTCTTTGATCTTTTGCTGTTCCCATTACCATACCAAGCTTCATGCCTAGATAATTTTCATTGGCATTTTGGGCAATCTCTACTCTGGTGCTCAGTATTAATAAACTGGGTATAGTATAAAGCCATGCTATCTAAACTCAACTATCTCTTCACTGTAACTCATTCATCTTTTATGAAAACCTATCAAATTCTTTATTGCAACAATTTTAAGCCTTTTCCAAAACTGTGATAAATTGACAATATGGTAACAAATTCTCCCTCTCCCAGAAGACATGTCTATTTGCAATGTGATTCTGTAGGTCCTCCCATCAAGAAGTGGAGTCTATTCTTCTACCTTTTGAATCAGAGCTTGCCCACGTGACTTATTTTAGCCAATGGGATATTAGCAAACATGAGGCAAGCAGCAGCTTGAAAAATGTTTGTGCACTGGGACTTACCTTCTCTTGCTGCTTTTGAAACCCTGTGACTGCCACCACGAGAAGAATACTGGGCTAGCCTGAATGACAGGCATGTGGCCCAATTGCCTCTGCTGCCTAAGCTGATAGCCTGTGTACCACTACACATGTGAGTGAGGCCATTCTAGATCAACCACCAACCAGCCTGCCTGCCTACTCCAGATTCATGAGAGAATCCAGCAGAAATCTGCTAAATCAGCCCAGACCAGAAGAACTGCCCAGCTAATGCACAGATTCACAAGCTAAAGAAATGATTCTTGGTTTAAGCTTCTAGGTTTTGTAGTGGTTTGTTATATAGCAAAATCTGGGTGATATACATACATTTCAAGCCCCATCTAATTTTATAATATAGCCACCTCTTCACTCTCAGCAAACAATTCTTTCCATTTTTTTCTATGAGAAAAGAGAAGTCATCTGATACAAGATCCCTAAATTCTCTTCGGTCCATTTCAGAATGAGTCATCAGTTTCTTGAAGATAAAGACAGTGTCTTCCTCATCTTTATATACCTACAGAACAGAAAGCATGGCACACAGCACATGCTAATCAATATTTGCTCAGTGAATTACTGAATTAAAGAATGAAGAGTCTCTATCATGACATTCTCTGTGCTACCTCAAAATTTTTCTGCATCTTATTCATTTCTGCTTAAAAACAAAGGAATATACATGAAAAAAAATAATGCTAAAGATTTTTAAATAAGCATTTCAATTAGATAACATTAAATGTCAACATAGAACACACATGTCAAATGGTGGCTTGTCAGTCCATCGGGCTACACCATAATTCTTAAATATTCATGTTTTCACTTGTGCTGGCTGCACATATACATGCTTGTTTTCTCTGCTTCTGCTTCTCAGATAACAGGGAGCATAAGGGAACGCTGTTGACTGCTGTTGGCTCAGCAGCTGTGACACTGATCTTCTGCCAGGTAAAGAATGTGAAAATGCCATACAGGCCTATACATGAAAGTATGAACAAATCTGTAGTTATCTCACCAAGGCCATGCCTATGTGTAGACATAGGAGGCATCACACTCCAAGTTTTTGTTTTAGGGTTGTAGCATTCTACAGTATTCAAAGTCTTCAGTCCATCTCTTCCTCCAACCACGTACAGTTTGTCATCTAACACTGCAACGCCGAACTGCAGCCTCCGCCCATTCATATTTGCTACAGGAGTCCACATATTTGTACGAAGATCATACTTTTCGATGCTTGTTGCTCCTTGATAGTAACAGAAAGAAGTTATGCAAACAAAAAGCTCATCATCATTGAGTATTTTATGAACTTAGACATATAAAAGTATAGGATTAGCACTGACAATAATATTTCTAATATGTTCCAATAAGCACCTGCATGATCTCAACCTTGCTTGTATCCCTGCCCTCATCTCCTTCTATTCTCTAGTGCATACACCAGACTCTGGTACTAGAAGGTCAAGTGAGAAAGGACTGTCTGTCAAAGAGGGCTGAGAAGCAACAGGCAGAAGAAAAGAAAGCAGGGTAGTTTAGCACGATGGAAGCCAAAGTGAAACAGGGCACAGCTGCTGAGAGGATCAAGTAAGATGAAGACTAAAAAGTATGACTGAATTTAGCTACATGGAGGTCGTTCATAACTTTAGGGAGAGTCCTTTGTTTGAGCAGTTGAGATAGGACTAGGAGGTGAGGAAATGGAGAAAATGAGCATCAGTCATTCCTCTAAGAAGTCTGGCTACAAAAAGGTGGAGAGAGATAAGAATTATTTGGTGGGCTGAGGGAAGTTTTGTTTTGTTTTTAAAAGTGGATAAACCTGAGTTAATGGGAAGGATCTAGCTGTGGGGAAGGAAGCTGAAAATACAGGAGACGAAGGGCTCCTATTTAACAGTGAGAGGTCCTGAGAAGGCAGGAAAGGGCAGTATCAGGGCCCAGGTGAGAGGCTGGCTTTCACAGGAGGACAAGGGGATACACACTTCACCAAAACCAGGAAGGACAAGAGCTTAAGAGTGGATGCAATGCTTTGAGAATCCTAAGCGTGGGAAGTTTAGGGAATGATGGTGTCTATATGTTATCAAGAATTAGAAGATCCAAAGAACTCTTCTGTTTTCTTTATGAGGTAAGAACAGTGGAGTTAAGGAAAAAATAAAAGACCTACTCCTCTAAACAAAGAGCCAATCCTCAGTTAGTTCAGTTCAGTCCAGTCACTCAGTCATGTTTGACTCTTTGTGACCCCATGAGCCACAGCACACCAGGCCTCCAAGTCCATCAGCAACTCCTGGAGTCCACACAAACCCATGTCCATTGAGTCGGTGATGCCATCCAACCATCTCATCCTCTGTCATTCCCTTCTCCTCCTGCCCTCAATCTTTCTCAGCATCAGGGTCTTTTCCAACGAGTCAGCTCTTCGCATCAGGTGGCCAAAGTATTAGAGTTTCAGCTTCAACATCAGTCCTTCCAATGAACACCCAGGACTGATCTCCTTCAGGATGGACAGGTTGGATCTCCTTGCAGTCCGAGGGACTCTCAAGTCTTCTCCAACACCACAGTTCAAAAGCATCAATTCTTCGGCACTCAGCTTTCTCTATAGTCCAACTCTCACATCCATACATGACCAATGAAAAAACCATAGCTTTGATTAGACAGACCTTTGTTGGCAAAGTAATGTCTCTGCTTTTGAATATACAATCTAGGTTGGTCTTAACTTTTCTTCCAAGGAGCAAGCGTCTTTTAATTTCATGGCTGCAGTCACCACCTGCAGTGATTTTGGAGCCCCAGAAAATAAAATCAGATACTCTTTCCACTGTTTCCCCATCTATTTCCCCTGAGTGATAGGGCCAGATGCCATGATCTTCATTTTCTGAATGTTGAGCTTTAAGCCAACTTTTTCGCTCTCCACTTTCACTTTCATCAAGAGGCTCTTTAGTTCTTCTTTACTTTCTGCCATAAGGGTGGTGTCATCTGCATATCTGAGGTTATTGATATTTCTCCAGCAATCTTGATTCCAGCTTGTGCTCTTCCAGCCCCGCGTTTCTCACGATGTACTCTGCATATAAGTTAAATAAGCAGGGTGACAATATACAGCCTTGACGGACTCCTTTTCCTATTTGGAACCAGTCTGTTGTTCCATGTCCAGTTCTAACTGTTGCTTCCTGACCTGCATACAGATTTCTCAGGAGGCAGGTCAGGTGGTCTGGTATTCCCATCTCTTTCAGAATTTTCCACAGTTTATTGTAATCCACACAGTCAAAGGCTTTGGCATAGTCAATAAAGCAGAAGTAACATGTTTTTCTGGAACTCTCTTGCTTTTTCCATGATCCAGCGGATGTTGTCAATTTGATCTCTGGTTCCTCTGCCTTTTTTAAATCCAGCTTGAACATATGGAAATTCACAGTTCACGCATTGCTGAAGCCTGGCTTGGAGAATTTTAAGCATTACTTTACTAGTGTGTGAGATGAGTACAATTGTGCAGTAGTTTGAACATTCTTTGGCATTGTCTTTCTTTGGGATTGGAATGAAAACTGACCTTTTCCAGTCCTGTGGCAACTGCTGAGTTTTCCAAATGTGCTGGCATACTGAGTGCAGCACTTTCACAGCATCATCTTTCAGGATTTGAAATGGCTCAACTGGAATTCCATCATCTCCACTAGCTTTGTTCGTAGTGATGCTTCCTAAGGCCCACTTGACTTCACATTCCAGGATGTCTGGCTCTAGGTGAGTGATCACACCATTGTGATCATCTGGGTCGTCAAGATCCCTTTTCTACAATTCCTCTGTGTATTCTTGCCACCCCTTCGTAGTATCTTCTGCTTCTGTTAGGTCCCTACAATTTCTGTCCTTTATTGTGCCCATCTTTGCCTGAAATGTTCCCTTGGTATCTCTAATTTTCTTGAAGAGATCTCTAGTCTTTCCCATTCTCAGCGGCGGCCGAGGTAAGGAGCAGTGTCTGTGCTTTGCTGGAGCAGCCGTGAACAGAGACCCCACATCCAAGGTAAGAGAAACCCAAGTAAGATGGTAGGCACTGAGAGAGGGCATCAGAGGGCAGACAGACTGAAACCACAATCACAGACAACAGGCCAATCTGATCACACGGACCACAGCCTTGTCTAACTCATGAAACTAAGCCATGCTGTGTGGGGCCACCTAAGACTGACAGGTCATGGTGGAGAGGTCTGACAGAATGTGTTCCACTGGAGAAGTAATGGCAAGCCACTTCAGTATTCTTGCCTTGAGAAACCCATGGAACAGTATGAAAAGGCAAAAAGATAGGACACTGAAAGATGAACTCCCCAGGTCAGTAGGTGCCCAATATGCTACTGGAGATCAGTGGAGAAATAATTCCAGAAAGAATGAAGGGATGGAGCCAAAGCAAAAACAACACCCAGCTGTAGATGTGACTGTTGATAGAAGCAAGGTTCGATGTTATAAAGAGCAATATTGCATAGGAACCTGGAATGTTACTATGTCCATGACTCAAGGCAAGCTGGAAGTGGTCAAACAGGAGATGACAAGAGTGAACATCAACATTCTAGGAATCAGCAAACTAAGACGGACTGGAATGGGTGAATTTAACTCAGATGACCATTATATCTACTACTGTGGGCAGGAATCCCTTAGAAGAAATGGAGTAGTCATCATGGTCAACAAAAGAGTCCAAAATGCAGTACTTGGATGCAATCTCAAAAATGACAGAATGGTCTCTGTTTGTTTCGAAGGCAAACCATTCAATATCATGGTAATCCAAGTCTATGCCCTGACCAGTAACACTGAAAAGCTGAACAGTTCTATGAAGACCTTCTAGAACTAACAGTCAAAAAAGATGTCCTTTTCATTATAGGGGACTGGAATGCAAAAGGAGGAAGTCAAGACACACCTGGAGTAACAGGCACATTTGGCCTTGGAGTACACAATGAACCAGGGCAAAGGCTAATAGACTTCTGCCAAGAGAACGCACTGGTCATAGAAACACCCTCTTCCAACAACACAAGGGAAGACTCTACACATGGACATCACCAGATGGTTGACACTGAAATAAGACTGATTATATTCTTTGCAGCCAAAGGTGGAGAAGCTCTATACAGTCAGCAAAAACAAGACCAGGAGCTGACTGTGGCTCAGATCATGAATTCCTTATTGCCAGATTCAGACTGAAATTGAACAAAGTAGGGAAAACCACTAGACCATTCAGGTATGACCTAAATCAAATCCCATATGACTATACAGTGGAAGTGAGAAATAGATTTAAGGGACTAGATCTGATAGACAGAGTGCTTGATGAGCTATGGACAGAGGTTCATGACAATGTACAGGAGACAGGAATCAAGACCATCACCAAGAAAAAGAAATGCAAAAAAGCAAAATGGCTGTCTGCGGAGGCCTTACAAATAGCTGTGAAAAGAAATAAAGCAAAAAGCAGAGAAAAGGAAAGATATACCCATTTGAATGAAGAGTTCCAAAGAATAGCAAGGAGAGATAAGTAAGCCTTCCTCAGTGATCAATGCAAAGAAATAGAGGAAAACCCTCAGTTATAAAGAGTTCAATTAGTATCTACTTTACTTCTCTCTTCTAAGCCTCTAATAAGACATGCAATCAGCGCTATTCTTACAGCACTACAATAAAGATAAGCATTTATTCTTAAATATTTGTCACAACTAGGTCATCAGAGCACTGATGCTATTGATATCTCCTAAAATTTAGAAATAGTTTTGCTATTATACATATGGCAAGAAACCTTGAAAGTCTTTAATACGTGTGTGTATGCATACTTTTGTTGTTGTTTAGTTGATAAGTTGTGTCTGGTTCTTTTGCAACCCCATGGACTGCAGCCTGCCAAGCTGCTCTGTCCATGGGATTTTCCAGGCAAGAATACTGCAGTGGGTTGTCATTTCCTTCTCCAGGGGATCTTCCAGACCCAGGAACTGAACCCATAGCTCCTACCGAGTCTCTTACATTGCAGGCAGGCAGACTCTTTACTGCTGAGACATCAGGGCTGTGTGTATGCATACATTTTCCCTAGTTTTACTATTTTTATTTACCTTATAAAAGTTTTAAGTTATTTGTGATAAATACTGAGTCTTTTTCCATCGTAGCATTCTCAAATGTCATATAATAGACTCTGTTGCATATAGCAGCTATTGAAAAATATTTTTGCATTTGAATAATCTTTGTGATTTTTAGCCAAAATGAGACTTTACTGATACAAATATTTTATGTAATAGTATACTTGAATTATCACTCTAAACTTGACCTTAAAAACTTCTTTCTTCCTCAAATAAAAAGGCCCTGCTAATTATCTCTCCTAATTTGTATTTTAAGTTATTCCTTTTAGATCCAGTTCACTAAGCAGTATCAGAGTCATATGAACTAGTAACTAAAAATTCTTTGGTTAATATCAAATGTAATTCTTAAAGATGTAAGATTTTAAAATCTGAAACATGTATCTTAAAAAATGTTATCTCCAAATAACAAAATCTTAGTAATTGTAAAAATCCTATGTAAAAGCTTGGAATTTCCCTAATTTATACTGACGGATTGACCTTTAAAAAAAAAGTAAGTACAAATATATCCTGATATCATTTTAGTGACTATTTAGAAAACCATTACTAGCTCATTTGGGGGGTCTATACTAAACAGATATAAGAAGGGACCAAGAACTGAATAATCAAGACTCCTATCTAACTAATGCAAATTGCTCTTCATTATGAAGACATTGGGAATAAGATAAGGCATTGAAAGATAGCTTGAGTAGGACAGAACCTCAGAGTATTTGATTATTAAGAGAGACTTAGAAATAAATTTGGTCAAACTGCAAAGGCCAGATTACAGAAAGTTTTGAAACCTAGAGAGAGGAATTTATACTTTGCTCAGTAAAGAAATAAAGATTGCTGAAGCTTTTGAGCAGAGCAGTGGCATGTTAACAGAAGAGTTAACATAGAAATTAAGCAGAGTATACTGTCCAAAGTCAAAATGCCTATCTCCATCTTGATTCCATCACTAATTAGCTGTGTGAGCCTAGGAAAGTTATTTAACTTCTCTGTCTCAGTATCCTCTTCTGTAAAACAGAGCAGTAATAACATACAGCTCTGAAAGTTGCTAGGAAGATGAAATGAAACAATGTAGGTCAAGTCCTTAGCATAATGCCTGACATTTATTAACAATATAATGAATGCTATTCCCACAAAATTAACATAACCAAAACCTGTGAGTTGAGAGAAGGTTAACTTGAATTATCAAGACAGCAGTGGAGATTTGGAAGAATTAGGAGTCATTTGAAAGAAGTCACTTGGTGACTATCAGAATGTAAGTTTGAAAAAAAAAAAAAAAAGAATGTAAGTTTGAGAGAGAGAAGGAGAGAGGAGATAAGTATTGTTTACTTGGCTACTTAGAATTCAAGTTCCTTTCCCAAGTCTGGGGACTCTTCCTACGTATGTATGAGCCTTGATGGGAGCCAGGAACCCATCTCTCAGAAAACTGAAAAGGCAGATCTTTCTTTTTTAAAAAAATGTTTATTGGCGTATAGTTACTTTACAATGTTGTGTTAGCTTCTACTGTACAGCAAAGTGAATCAGTCATGTGTATACATACAACCCCTCTTTTTTGGACTTAAGACAGTCATTGTCTTTGGAATTTTAGGGCCCATGACTGACCTAAAGCTAGTCAAATCAATGTCTGAACTTGGAATTTAAAATCTAAAGCAGGATTTATAAAGAAGCAGGGAAAGTGGATGTAGTCCTATCCATTTTTCAATAGCCTTCCAATAAATTCCTTATTTGCTTACATGAGCCAGAGTTGATGTCCTCTGAAGAGCACTGAACTATGATCACAAGTTCTCAAGTCTGAGAGACACGGTCAGAGAAGATTTGAATACATGACGTTTAAGGTGAAAACCAAACGTCAAATAGGTATTTTATATAAGTTGGAAATATGAGAATAAAATCAAAGTGCAAGACTTATTTTGTGGAATCTGAAATATGATACAAATGGACTTATCTACCAAACAGAAACAGACTCAGAGGCATAGAGAATAGATGTGGTTGCCAAGGAGGAGGGGAGGTGGGGGAGGGATGAACTGGGAGTTTGGGATTAGCAAATGCAAACCATTTTATAGAAAATGTCAAACAACAAGGTCCTACTGTATAGCACAGGGAACTATATTCAATATCCTATGATAAACCATCATGGAAAAGAAAATAAAAGGATATATACAGAACTGAATCACTTTGCTATAGAGCAGAAATTAACAATACTGTAAATCAACTATACTTCAATAAAATAAATTATAAAAAAATCAAAATGTGAGAGTATAATTAATACAGAGATAACAGTTAAAGCCTTGAAAAAGAGAAGGAAAGACTGAGGAGAAGAGTAAGTGTTGGTAATGACTACAAAGCTAAGCACCAGTTCCAGACATATAGCAGGTTATTTAATTAGTATTTGCAGATCAGTTATCTGGACAGTGGACGTCTCGAAAAATGTTCAAATACTTACATTATAACTCCAATCAGTTATCTTTATGTATTTCTATAACACTGAGTCATCAAGTCTATATTTAAAACTTAAGCATCTATATATACATAGAACTATATGCTATGTGCAATAACAGCTATATTTATATTTATTTTATAACTTAAAAGTTAAATAACAATGCAAGATTTTCAATTAGAGCTCATGTTTTGATATTTCTTAGAAATATCACATAGAGGAGAAACCTTTAGATATGATCACTGCATCAAGTGTTTTAGTCATATAAGTAATACAAGAGAACTGAGACCACAGCAGTAGCCAGAAGTCAGAGGTATTGTCAGGAGCCTGCAAATTATTAGTACCAGGAATTCAGAGGAAGAGGAGATCAATGTATGCTGAGAAAAAATACACATAAACAGAAAGCTTCTAGCACAATACCTGGCACTGAGTAGGCCTTGGGCATGGTGTTTGTTGTTATTAATGTTACTATGAATAACAAATGCTACAAGAAGGATACAAAGATTTCCAGATACTCTTGACCTAGATTTCCTGCATATTTATATTTTACATTTGTTTTCTATTCATGTACATGTGTAGGCATGAATGTTTTTCTGAACTGTTTCATCAGAGTAAGTTGCAAAAATGATGACCATGCATGCTTAGTCATTCAGTCATGTCTGACTCTGTGACCCCAGACAGTGGCCTGCTAGGCCTCTCTGTCCATGGCATTTCCTAAGCAAGAATACTGGAGTGGGTTGTCATATTCCTCCTCCAGAAAATCTTCCTGATCCAGCGATCGAACCCACATCTCCTGTATTGCAAGTGGATTCTTTACCACTGAGCCATTGGGAATCATGATGCCCCTGTATCCCTAAATATTTCAGTGTTGCTTCTTCTAAACCAGAAATCCTCTTACAAAACCACAATACAATCATCAAAATCTGGAAATTAACATTTATACAATGCTGCTATCTAATCTACAGATCTTATTTGGATTTCATCATTTGTCCTAATTATGGCTTCCCTGGCAGCTCATCTGGTTAAGAATCTGTCTGCAATGCAGGAGACTCTGGTTTGACTCCTGGGTTGGGAAGATTCAGTGGAGAAGGGATAGGCTACCCATCCAGTATTCTTGGGCTTCCCTTGTGGCTCAGCTGGTAAAGAATCCGCCTGCAATGTGGGAGACTTGAGTTCGATCTGTGGGTTGGGAAGATCCCCTGAAGGGAACAGCTACCCACTCCAGTATTCTGGTTTGGAGAATTCCACGGACTATCCATGGGGTTGCAAAGTCAGACATGACTGAGCAACTTTCATTTTAATGTCCTTCATAGTAAAAGAAAATCCAAGATGATGTATATCTCTGTAAGACACATGACAGAGACAAATTGCTAAATCTTTTTTTTTTTTTTNGACAAATTGCTAAATTTTTTTTTTTTTTTTGTATTTCAAGATGTTGACATTTTGGAATACTTCAGGTAAGTTATTTTGTAGCATGTCTCTCAATTTGAATTTGTTTGTCTTTTTCTTATGATTAAGTCCAGATTATATACTTTTGGCAAGAATACTACAGATGTCCAGGTGAATTCTCAGTACATCACATAAGCAAAGGCTGCTGGTTAGTCTCTTTACTGGCAATATGACCTTTGATTATTTGGTTTAGGTGTTGTGTGTCGTTTCTCTACCGTAAGACATAACTTATGCTTGACTAATAAGCAGGTGATTGGGAGATACTTTGAGACTAAAGATCCTGCTCTCAAAAACTTTCACCTATGAGTCTTAGAGAACTGATGAATGACTGAATTACTTATTAATATGACGATTGCCAAATGGTGATTTTTCCAATCCCATCTTTGCTTCTATATTTTAATTAGTTGGTATTCTACTGTAAGGAAGAGCATTCCCTTCTCCTTCTTTTTGTATCAGTATGAATTCATGAATACTTATTTATAATCTTTTGCTACCATTATTTATTTTGATGTTGAAATTATCCCAGGTTTGGACAGTGGTAGCCCTTACAAACTGTCTGCTATATCTCTTGACCTGTTTCCATCATTGGGCACTTCCTTACTTTCTGACACTACAAGTTGTTCTAGGCTTATCTTGTACTTTTCCTACCTCAGTGCTATTTCCTATCTCAGCTATTTCTCCAAGGAGCTCATAAGCCTTAGTTATTACTAATTCATTTTTTATGTTTCTTTAAAAAAGATACATGTACCCCAATGTTCACTGCAGCACTATTTACAATAGCCAAGGCAAGAAAGCAACCTAAATGTCCACTGACAGATGAATGGATAAAAAAGATGTGGTGTGTGTATATATATATATATATACACACACACACACATAATGGAATACTACTCAGCCATTAAAAAGAACAAAATAATGCCATTTGCACCAACATGGATGGACCTAGAGATTGTCACACTAAGTGAAGTAAGTCAGAGAAGGACAAATATCATATGATATAGCTTCTATGTGCAATCTAAAAAAAAGGTACAAATGAACTTCTTTACAGAAGAGAGATAAGAGTTACAGATGTAGAAAACAATCTTATGGTTAACAAGGAAAAGGGGAGGGATAAGTTGGGAAACTGGGATTGACATATACACATTACTATATATAAAATAGATAACTAATGAGGACCTACTGTATAGCAAAGGGAATTCAATATTCTGTAATGACCCATATGGGGAAAGAATCTTAAGAAGAGTGGATATATGGCTATGTATAGCTGAATCACTTTGCTGTACACCTCACACTAACAACACTGTGAATCAACTATACTTCAAAGAAAAACAAAAATTCATTTTGTATGTTTCTTCAAATAAAAGATCATTTAATACCTTTTGTTGAATCTATTCCTCCAACTGCAAATAATGTACCAACAGTTGACTTCCTAGGTTTTGTCCGAGGACTCTGTAACATGGGCCGTCTCTCTGGTAGTAAGTGATACTTCATTGCTTCCATAATTAGTTTCTGACATTCTATATCATCTCGAAAAAGTGCATTATTTTCCATGTCTGCTAGGAACTAGAAAAAAATAGTGAGTATGTATACTGACTGATCAAGAAAATAATGAGGCCAAAAGAATAAACACAAATGTTCACAAATGGAAATTATCTCATTAAAAAAAATCCAAGTCTGGGTATCTATTTTTAACTAAAATATTCAACAGTTTAAAAATTTGCATTTTACTGAAAAACAGAACTAAGGAAAAGTGGTATGCTTTAAAATCTTAATAGTGCTTATCTCTGGGTAGTGGGGAAACTGGTGTTTTTTAAAATAACTTTTCTGGTATGTGTCTATATTTTCAAGATTTTCTATATCACTTTACTGAGTTAGAAATAGTTTTAACGGAAGAATAATTATAAGTGGAAGTTGACTAATTAGACTGCATTTATCTGACCTCTCTAAAGAATGTTCAACCAGCAACAACAGCAAAAACAAACTTTCCAGTTTTTCCAAGGGGCAAAGAATTCTGAATGGTGATTATTTTAAAAGAACTAAAATTCCTTGTACTTCATTGAATTCTATGTTTCTTTACCTATGTAATTTTACATAAATGCATAAGTAAGGTTACACCCTACCTTTAAAAGATGAATTTTAAAAAAAAGATGATTTTCTCTTCTTTTGTGCTTGGTTCTCCATCCCCCTCAGTTCAGTCGCTCAGTCATGTCTGACTCTTTGCGACCCCATGAATCGCAGCACGCCAGGCCTCCCTGTCCATCACCAACTCCCGGAGTTCACTCAGACTCACAGCCATCGAGTCAGTGATGCCATCCAGCCATCTCATCCTAGGTCGTCCCCTTCTCCCCTGCCCCCAATCCCTCCCAGCATCAAAGTCTTTTCCAATGAGTTAACTCTTCGCATGAGGTGGCCAAAGTACTGTAGTTTCAGCTTTAGCATCATTCCTTCCAAAGAAATCCCAGGGCTCATCTCCTCTAGAATGGACTAGTTGGATCTCCTCGCAGTCCAAGGGACTTTCAAGAGTCTTCTCCAACACCACAGTTCAAACGCATCAATTCTTCGGCGCTCAGCCTTCTTCACAGTCCAACTCTCACACCCTACTTACCTCTTTATTGCCTTATTTCTTTCATTTAGGATACTAATTCATATGAAGTTAATTTTTAAACAGAGTATGAGTTGAGAAATACTTTTTCTTCCAAATGAATAGCTAGTTCTAGACCAAAATAATTCCCTCCATTTCCCAACTGAATTGACCCTTGGTCACAGTAGTCTCAAGATATATGAGATCTGTTTTTTGATTCTCTATTCTGTTCCACTGATATATTTGTCTATTCCTTTCCTAATACTACAGTATCTTTTTAAAAAAGTCTTAATTGAATTTGTTACAATATTGCTTGTTTTATGATTTGGTTTTTTTAGCCATGGGGCATGTAGGATCTTACTTCCCATACCAAGGATGGAAACAGCACCCCCTGCATTGGAAGGCGAAGTTCTTCACCACTGGACTGTCAAGGAAATCCCTATTACAGTGTCTTATGACTTTTTTGCTTATCTGACATAAATCTACCTTCACTATTCATTTTAATAATTTTCTGGGCTATTTTCGAGTCTTTACTTTCCATATAAACTTAAGACAGATTTGTCTAATTCCCATTCACCATCTTGATCCTGTTTGAATTCTAATAGGAACTGCATTAAATTTATTAATTTGGGGAGAATTCATATTTTTATAATACATCTTTCAGCTCAAGAAGCCATTCCATTGTTTAGTTTTCTTCATGTAGGTAACATACCTTTTATTAAATATATTCCTACAAGTTTTATTATTTTCATTGCTACTAGAAATAAATTGTTGAATTTTACCTTTCCCTGGTGGCTCAGAGGTTAAAGCATCTGCCTGCAATGCGGGAGACCCGGGTTCAATCCCTGGGTCGGGAAGATCCCCTGGAGAAGGAAATGGCAACCCACTCCAGTATTCTTGCCTGGAAAATCCCATGGATGGAGGAGCTTGGTAAGCTACAGTCCATGGGGTCGCAAAGGGTCGGATACGACTGAGCGACTTCACTTTCACTTTCATTTTTGCTGGAGGATAAAAATTCTATTGATTACTGCATACTTGTATTTTAACCTACTACTTCACCACATTCCCTTATCAAACTCTACCTGTTAGGCATACAGTCATAATAACTGCCAAATAGGAATAGTTACACCTTTTTGTAATGTATACACCAATTATATCATTTTCATTTCATTGATGCAATTGCTAAAACCTTCCAAGCAATGTTAAATAATTAGAATGATAAAGAATATCCATCTTATAGTTTAAATTGTTATGGTTTCAGTGTTTCACTATTTAGGATAATAGTTACTCTAGCATTTAATTTTTTACTNTGATATGATTATATGTTTTTTTCTCCTTTAAATTATTGATATAATTACCTTGACAGATTTCCTAACACTCAACCATTCTTATATTCTTGGAAAAAGATCTTCCTGGTCATAGTGTATTAACCTTTTGATATACTGCAGGATTGTATTTGACAATGTAAGGTATATTTTATATACTGTATAATTCACCATTCCAAGTATACAGTTCAATGATTTTTAGTAAATTTACCAAGTTGTGCAACCATTACTATAAAAACACTTTTGGAACATTCTCATCACCCTGATTAGATCCTGAATGTCTGTTTACTGCTAATCTCGGTTCCTATATCCTGTTCCAAGTTCTGATCCGTCTCTACAGATTTGCCTTTAGATGCTTTGTATAAACTGGATCATACAATGCATGGTCTCCTGCATCTTGCTTTTTTTACTTATCATGTTTCTGAGGTTCATCAATATGTTCCATGTACCAGTATCCATTTCTTTTTACTGTTGAATACTACTACTTCATTGTATGGATGCATCGTATTTTATCTAACCATTCACCAACTGATAGGCACTTACATTCAAGTTTTTGGCTATTATGAATAAGGCTGCTAAGAATATTTGTGTGCAAGTCTTTATGTAGATTTGTTTTCAGGAGTAGAATTGTTAGGTCATATGGTACATTTATGTTAACTGTTTAAGAAACTGCCAAACTGTTTTAGAAGGTGTCTGCACGATTTATATTCCCACCAGCTATCTACTAGGGTTCCTGTTTCTCCACATTCTCACCAACAATTATTACTGTCTTCTCTTTTCAGCCACTTGAATGGGTGAAAAATTTGAGTTTACTTTGTATTTACTCAATGGCTAATAATGTTGAGAATATGTTCATATTTTGATAATGGAAGAGAAGGAAGTCTCCAACAAAAGTAACTGTAAAATAGTTTGTGGCATCTGGCAACTGAGAACGGCATGCGAAAGGCAAAAAAAGCCAAATTGAGACAGAAGTCTCAACATAGAGAACAGACTGGTGATTTTTAAGGTGGAGGGGGCTGAGGCAAAAATGGAGTAGGAGGTTGGGATTAGCAGATATAAATTATTATATATAACTGAGAGCACAGGAAACTACATTCAGTATCTTATGATAAACCATAATGGAAAGGAATATTAAAAACAATTTATACATGTGTATAACTGAGTCATTTTGATGCACAACAGAAACTAATAATATTGTAAATCAACTATACTTTAATAAAAACAAATATTAAAACTGAAAAAAAAGATGTAAGTCTCAGGATCTAAGGCAGAGTGTAAATTCTGATATTAATCATTCCATGTTATCCTATGCACACAAAATATGGTTATACTTGTTACAAGTCATTAATGAATATGCATCAAATGGCTCATCTAGATTAATCTCAGTATTGCTATTATTTGTTATACATAAATGCTTCAGTCCTTTCTAAATAAAAATAAATGTGAAAAAACTGTAGAAAGTAAAGTCAGAAGACTCAATAGTTACTACAGTAAAATATATTTCTTAGCATGTTGACAGTATCTATAATTTATGAATAAATGGGATTAATTATACTTAAGTAGAGAGATGACAGTAATGGAAGAAAATATGAATCCAGTAATATAAGCATCAGATGAATGGAAGACCAGATATCACTCGGAAAATGATTCAGAAGGCACCAAGAAAGGACTACAAAATACAGACTCTCATATAGTCTGCATTTTAGGGTAATAGCATGTACTTTCTCTGCCAAAAAAGAATGGCAAATTATTAAAGTGGAAACATTTAGAAAAGATGAGAAACATGTTCAATTTGTAAATTTTTATCTTCACTCACATACTTGACAAGGCCTTGCAAATAGCTGAGAAAAGAGAAGTTAAGGGCAAAGGAGAAAAGGAAAGATACAACCAATTGAATGCAGAATTCCAAAGAATAGCAAGGAGAGAAAAGAAAGCCTTCCTCAGTGCAAAGAAACAGAGGAAAACAATAGACTGGGAAAGACTAGAGATCTCTTCAAGAAAATTAGAGATACCAAGGAAACGTTTCATGCAAAGATGAGCACAATAAAGGACAGAAATGGTATGGACCTAACAGAAGCAGAAGATATTGAAGTGAAGTGAAGTGAAGTCGCTCAGTCGTGTCTGACTCTTTGTGACCCCGTGGACTGTAGCCCATCAAGCTCCTCCATCCATGGGATTCTCCAGGCAAGAATACTGGAGTGGGTTGCCATTTCCTTCTCCAGGGGACCTTCCCAACCCAGGGATCGAACCCAGGTTTCCCACATTGCAGGCACACGCTTTAACCTCTGAGCTACCAGGGAAGAGATGGCAAAAATACACAGAACTATTCAAAAAAGATCTTCAAGACCCATATAACCACGATGGTGTGAACACTCACCTAGAGCCAGACATCCTGGATTGCGAAGTCAAGTGGGCCTAAGGAAGCATCACTACAAAGCCAGTGGAGGTGATGGAATTCCAGCTGAGCTATTTCAAATCCTAAAAGATGATGCTGTGAAAGTGCTGCACTCAATATGCCAGCAAATTTGGAAAACTCAGCAGTGGCCACAGGACTGGAAAAGGTCAGTTTTCATTCCAATCTCAAAGAAAGACAATGCCAAAGAATGTTCAAACTACCGCACAATTGCACTCATCTCACACACTAGTAAAGTAATGCTCAAAATTCTCCAAGCCAGGCTTCAACAGTACGTGAACCATGAACTTCCAGATGGATTTAGAAAAGGCAGAGGAACCAGAGATCAAATTGCCAACATCCGCTGGATCATAGAAGCAACAAGAGAGTTTCAGAAAAACATCTACTTTTGCTTTATTGATTACACCAAACCTTTTGACTGTGCAGATCACAACAAACTGGAAAATTCTTAAAAGAGATGGGAATATCAGATCACTTGACCTGCCTCTTATGAAACCTGTATGCAGGTCAAGAAGCAGCAGTTAGAATGAGACACGGAACAACACACTGGTTCCAAACTGGGAAAGGAGTATTTCAAGGCTGTATATTGTCACCCTGCTTATTTAACTTCTATGCAGAGTACATCATGTGAAATGCCAGGCTGGATGAAGCACAAGCTGGAATCAAGATTGCCAGGAGAAATATCAAAAACCTCAGATATGCAGATGACATGACCCTCCTGGCAGAAATCAAAGAATTAAAGAGTCTCTTGATGAAAGTAAAAGAGGAGAGTGAAAAAGTTAGCTTAAAACTCAACATTCAGAAAACTAAGATCATGGTATCTGGTCCTATCACTTCATGGAAAATAGATGGGGAAACAATGGAAACACTGACAGACTTTATTTTGGGGGGCTCCAAAATCATTGCAGATTGTGACTGCAGCCATGAAGCCATGAAATTAAAAAATGCTTGCTCCTTGGAATAAAAGTTATGACCAACTTAAGACAGCATATTGAAAAGCAGAGACATTACTTTGTCAACAAAGGTCCATCTAGTCAAAGCTATGGTTTTTTCAGTAGTTATGTACGGATGTGAGAGTTGGACTATAAAGAAAGCTGAGCGCCAAAGAATTGATGCTGTTGAACTGTGGTGTTGGAGAAGACTCTTGAGAGAGTCCCTTGGACTGCAACGAGATCCAACCAGTCAATTCTAAAGAAATCAGCCCTGAATATTCATTGGAAGGACTGATGCTGAAGTTGAACTTCAATACTTTGGCCATGTGACGTGAAGAACTGACTCACTGGAAAAGATCCTGATGCTGGGAAAAATTGAAGGTGGGAGAAGGTGACGACAGAGGATGAGAAGGTTGGATGGCATCACCAATGCAATGGATATGAGTTTGAGTAGGCTCTGGGAATTGGTGATGAACAGGGAGACCTGGTGTGCTGTAGTCCAGGGGGTCACAAAGAGTAGGACACAACTGAGCGACTGAACTAAACTGATATGATTTGCACTAAAACTATCTCCCAATACTAATATTTTCCCCAAATACTACTTAGAGTGAAAAACATAATGTGAATGATTTATGAACTCCATAGGCTTTAAAAAGTGTTTTGGTACCCCAATCTTGTAAATTAAAAGAATGCTAAAGATAAATACTAATTTGTTTTATATTTCTTAATTTTAGTAAAAAACAATAAGAATTGAGAACAGAATTGTGGAGACCACGACACTTGTAATGCAGACTAATCATTGGGAATATTAAGAATTTAGGTATCAAAGTATTTAAAATAATGCCCTAATGCAGCTGACCCTAGAATAACACGGATATGAACCATGAAGGTCCACTTATACATAGATATTTTTCAACAATAAATACTACAGTATGACACAATCCATGGTTAGTTGAATGCATAGATATGGAGGAATCTCAGATGGAGGGCAGGTGATACGTCATATACAGAATAATCCCCATGCTGTTTGAGGACCAACTGCATTTTCATCCACATTGTTTAAAATAGGATCAAACAGAAAAGTCTGGAATGCTTTCAAAGGTAAAATAAAACCACACACACCTATCTTCTGGATTATTCAGAGTTTAAAAATAAAGCCACACTAAAATGATTATTTGGTTGAGGATTATAATAATATATATTATTTCCTATATTATTTTAAGGAGACACTACAATAAAATGACTATATGTAGGTTGAACTCATTATAGTTAGGCTAAAAGAGAATGTTTCTTACCAACAGAGTAGGGTTAAAACTCTATGAGAAAGGAATTATTTTGTGAAAATAAATTCTTTAGGTAACTAGATGTAATGGTAATTTTTTTTTAAATCAGTTGTTTATTTGATAGGCACTAGACATTTTTTGCTTTCATTTGTCACTTTTATTTTTATTAAGATATAAATGACATATAACATTAGCTTTAGATGTACAACATAATGATTTGACATATCTATATACTGGAAAATGATTACCACAGTAAGTCTAGTTAACATCCATCCCCACATAGTTATCTTTTTTTGTGTCTGTGATGAGAACGTTTCAGATCTACTCTCTTAGCAATTTCATCCTTTTCCTATCTTTTAAAATAAAACATTCAGAATATAATCCAAGATTTTCTTGATGATTTTAGAGTCTACTTCAATACTTTATTACTTGACAACTCTAATTCTCCAAATCTGCCCTTTACTTTTAGTAAGGAAAAAAAAAAAGAACCTTGCCAGTATCTCTGAATGCCATATTAGTGCCATATAGTATTATCACTGTAGAAAAAAAATTGCTCAAAGAGGTGTTATTAACTTGTTTAAATTATACAGAGCAATGTGGCTTCCATCATTGCTACTCCCTGGGCTAAGACAGTGGTTCTCAAATTTGAGTGTGCACCAGATGCACCGAGGACTTATTAAAACACAACCAGAGTTTCAGATTTAGTAGGTGGAAGCCTAATCATTTTCATTTTAAACAATTACCCACATGGTACTGATCTTACAGTTGGGGAACACACTTCGAGAAACACTGGGCTAATCCAATGCATTTACTGTCCTTATCTGTCTTCTCTGACAGCATCTAATGATGTTAAAATTCCCTTTCTTGAACTTGCAATCTCTTTTGAATAGTACTACAGTTATTTAGGCAGATTTGGGACTACCACTAAATATTAGTATGTCCTAGGGTTCCACTTCTAGTGCTTTAATGTTCTCTTTGATTGGTGTCACTTTCTTCCCCTTGGATTCAACAACCTAAATAAGTAGTTTCTAAAACTTCTTCTTAGACTCTAAGAGGATTAAAGGTGTCAATAAGCTCTGGGAATGTGCTTCTTCTACTTCCTTCCCCACCTTCAAAATTAATGCTTCATCCTGTACTCTGTATTAACTGACAGCACTTTCAGCAATCTCATTGCACAAATCAGAATTATTCTGGACTCTTTTTTTCACCTTGTACATTCAATCATTCCAGTGTATCAGTCCTACCTCCTAAATAGCTCTTGACTGTCGTAATTAATTTCTCTACCTCCACTTTTTTTTTAAAGTGCTTAATTCACTTGTCGGAATCCAACAGTCTTCCTTAGCGGGTTTCTACTTTGATCCCTCCAATCTATTCTCTGCAATGCAATCATAGGATCTTTCTAAAATAAAAGGATAATTATGCCATTCCCTACTTAAAATCCTTTAGTGCTTCCTCATTGCTTTTAGATAAAAAAAAATCCCAGTTCTTTGGCATGACTAGAATTCCTCCACAATCTGGTCTGTTTCCCTCTCCAGTCTCATCTCTCAATATTGTCCTTTTTGTTTCTGTAACTTTAGCCACGCATGCTATCTTCAGATTTCAGAACATGATGTATTTGCTCACGGCTCTATAACCAGGACTTCTATCTCTTCTGGGCTATCATGCCCATTCTTTTGGGTGACTAACTTGGCTTGCAAATTGAGTGACACTTCAGAGATTTTCCTAGCTTCTCTGCTATCAGTCTAGGTGGACCACTCCAACTGCTTTCATAATGCCATGTCTATCACAAACTTTATCTCATTATATTGTAATTACTGATTTGCTTTTTAATTGTTTTCTTCCTCGACCTGACATCCTCCCTACCCAGCGATTTTACACGGAGTACATTCAAGAGGCAGAACAGTTCAGTAGAATAGGCATGTAACTTTATTTGGGTTCAAGGTCTACCTCTGTCTCTTGTTCAGTCGCTAAGTCATGTCCAACTCTTATGCAACCCCATGGACTGTAGCTCACCAGGCTCCTCTGTCTATGGGATTTCCCAGGCAAGAATATTGGAGTGGGTTGCCATTTCCTTCTCCAGGGGATCTTCCCAATCCAGGGATCGAACCGGAGTCTCTCTGCGTCTCCTGCATTAGCAGGCGGATTCTTTACCACTGAGCCACCAGGGAAGCCCCTGTCTCTTATTAGCTCTAATCTAAAGTCAAATAAAACCACAGTGCTGAAGAACATGATTTACGCAATCACTTTGTGATTTTGAACATATGGCTTTACTTTTTTAATCTTTTATTTCATTTGTACAACAGGTGTTAGACTAAATGATCTCCAACATGCTTTTCAACTCATAAGATCTTATGACTATGATTATCAGCAGTATCCTGGATAAAAGAAATTCTAAAGATCTCTGAGAGTCATGCAAATACAGTATCATAAATATTTGAAACTACAGGGCTGAAGTAAATCGTCAGGTTACTTAATTGCACAGGTTCTTTTCAAAGTATACTAGGATTTTTCAGACTTTATTTTCTTTCCTCTAGAGAAGGATCGGAGAAAGCAGTGGCACCCCACTCCAGTACTCTTGCCTGGAAAATCCCATGGGTGGAGGAGCCTGGTAGGCTGCAGTCCATGGGGTCTCAAAGAGTCAGATATGACTGAGCTACTTCACTTTCACTTTTCACTTTCATGCATTGGAGAAGGAAATGGCAACCCACTCCAGTGTTCTTGCCTGGAGAATCCCAGGGACAGGGAGCCTGGTGAGCTGCCGTCTATGGGGTTGCACAGAGTAGGACACGACTGAAGCGACTTAGCAGCAGCAGCAGCAGCAGAGAAGGATAAGGAAAAAAATTAGGCTGGATAGCAGTAAAAACAGTCCTCTTTAAATCTGATTTTAAGAAATGTTTTATGATGTTATTTTTCCTGAATTGTCAAGTCATGCAGTTTCACTCCTATGAATTCATGCAATATTCTACCTCTGAAGAGGGAAGTGATTCTTGTAAAGTATCACACTGATTTTTGTTTCTGTAAGGTAGAGAGCAAACAGTAACTTTCGCTCACAACAGCTGGAAATACATAATGCTCAAGATAAATACAAACCAAACAAAACACACAGCACTTGAAACAACAACAAAATCTGATCTTGAGCAGTTAATAGCTCATTTTTTCCTTTTCTTACAAGGACTCTACTTAAGGCCTCAAAATAAGCAGCCAAGTGTGTGTTAGTCGCTCAGTTGTGTCCGACTCTTTATGAGCCCATGGACTGCAGCCCACCAGACTCCTCTGTCCATGGGATTTTCCAGGCAATACTGGAGTGGGTTGCCATTTCCTTCTCCAAAGCAGCCAAGCAGGCAGAGGAAGTTTTTGTATACTCCAACTGAAATTGTAAAAAGGGGAAACCATGCATGTATATATGTTATGACTAATTGCCTTGAATACACCAACTAGGTATCTCTCAATTCTAAAATAGTGATAACACACTATCATTATTTATAGCACATTTTATTTCAGAGCACCTTTCTGATCCTCATAAAAATCCTGTGAGATACAAAGGGTGTGATCTCCACTTGACAGATGAAGAAACCAAGGTATGTGTACATGCCAAGTCACAGAGTTTTAAAATGTCAGAGTTAGAACTATATCTCATTAATTTATCATCAGAGTCCAGCATTTAGTGGATACTTAATAAATGTGTGGCACATGAATTAATATAAATTTTCTGGTTCCTAGAGTTCAGCGTTCCTTTCTTTAGCAGCTTTATTAATTCTTCAATTGTTAGGATAGGTTTGTAGCTGAGTCAAATAAAATTACTAACCCCAAAGCAATGATGTTACTTAATGAATGCAATTTAGGTAGTCAGACTTTCTGGGTTGGAAAAAAAAAACAAATTTTTTTAGCTCACTATCTTTTCACCTTAACATTTCATAGGAACATACATAAAACCACCATGTTGAACAGATTAAGGAAAAAGCCTATAGACAAGCTAATATTAATGGGCCTCTCTTGTGCCTCGGATGGTAAAGAATCTGCCTATAATGCAGGAGACCCAGGTTCAATCCTGGGTCAGGAAGATCCACTACAAAAGGGAATGGCCACCACTCCAGTATTCTTGCCTGGAGAATCCTATGGACAGAAGAGCCTGGTGGGCTACAGTCCATGGAGTTGCAAAGAGTTGGATACAACTGAGAGACTAACACAATTACCATTAATGTGCATTAATTAATGTAATTAGCTCACATTAATGTAATTAGTAGTCCCTCAGTATTCTGGGGACAAGGGGTTGATACCAGGACCTATGTGGATGGCAGTATCTCAATTTAAATATGTAGTATTTGCAGTTAACCTCTGCACAGCTTCCTATATACTTTAAATCATCTCCGGATTATCTATAATACCTAGCTAATACAATGCAATTCCTACATAAACAGTTGTAAATGCAATGTAAATATTATGTAATAGTTGCTGGCACAGAACAAATTCAAGTTTTGCATTCTGGAATTTTCTGGAATTAAAAAAAAATTTTAATCCATGTTTTGTTGAACTTGGGATGTGTGGAATGGCTTCCACTCAAAGTTGTTGAAATTATGGCATTGATTTTAAATAATTAAAAATAGTTTACCTGTGGTGCAAGAAGAGGTAGCCTAATATAAGCCAAAAGTTTACTGAGATCTTTTCGTCTCTGTTCCAAATCATGACGAACCCAAGTAAGAAGCGCGTTCAATATTGTCTCCTCATTAGGAATGTTCATGTCATCACTGGCTAAGAGCTTTGCAATTTCACTGGCTGGTAATAATACAAATTCCTGGTTTCGAATTACTTCCATGAAATTTTCCTGGAGGAAAAAAAGAGCATATAAACAATACTGTTTCTTCTTTCCATCACAGTTTAACAGAAACTAAACATTTCTTAATTAGATGCCAAGACACAGTTTATACTTTAGCCCTTTCTAACAATGTATTATTGCTTAAATGGGGAAAAAAAACAGTAAAAAATAACATTTAAACTGTAATTGTTATCAAAATTCTCATTTCTCTGTATACACAGGATTAAAGTGATATATCAAATATTACAATTGAAAAAATAAATTTAGGACTTTTAGGTATTTCTTTGCTCAAGTTAGGGAATAGTTTTGGCAAGTCTTTCAAAGGAAGATAGAAAAAATGAAAGAAGACACTTTATATGATACTTCAACATCAAAAGTTAGTTCAGATTTGTGGTTGCTAAAGAATTTGGCCAACAGGGGAGCCAAATACCTGGGTAAGAGTGAAGTATTTCTCTTACCCAGAAATGGCTTCTAGGGTGGCTACATTTCCCAAGACCATTCTGGACCACGGAAGTCTTCTCAGACTCTGCCTGGTAAGAGCCTGTGTCCTTAGAGCTATCCTAAACCCAAACTGGCCTTTTAAAGTGTTTTAATATTATTTTTAAGACCACAAAGGATTTTAGGTCTGATGTGAAAACTTTAATCTCATCTAACCTGATCTATATACAAAATTCTTTTGCTCTCATAGGAAAAAGAGCTGATAGGGGTAGAGTAAAGGAAAATTCTTCAAGAGATAGGAATACCAGACCACCTGACCTGCTTCATGAGAAACCTATATGCAGGTCAGGAAGCAACAGTTAGAATTGGACATGGAACAACAGACTGGTTCCAAATAGGAAAAGGCTGTTTATTGTCACCCTGCTTATTTAACTTATATGTAGAGTACATCATGAGAAACGCTGGGCTGGAAGAAGCACAAGCTGGAATCAAGATTGCCAGGAGAAATATCAATAACCTCAGATATGCAGATGACACCACCCTTATGGCAGACAGTGAAGAAGAACTAAAGAGCCTCTTGATGAAAGTGAAAGAGGAGAGTGAAAAAGTTGGCTTAAAGCTCAACGTTCAGAAAATGAAGATCATAGCATCTGATCCCATCACTTCATGGGAAATAGATGGGGAAACAGTAGAAACAGTGTCAGAGTTTATTTTGGGGGGCTCCAAAATCACTGCAGATGGTGACTGCAGCCATGAAATTAAAAGATGCTTACTCCTTGGAAGACAAGTTATGACCAACCTAGATAGCATATTCAAAAGTAGAGACATTACTTTGCCACCAAAGGTCCATCTAGTCAAGGCTATAGTTTTTCCAGTGGTCATGTATGGATGTGAGAGTTGGACTGTGAAGAAAGCTGAGCGCCGAAGAATTGATGCTTTTGAACTGTGGTGTTGGAGAAGGCTCTTGAGAGTCCCTTGGACTGCAAGGAGATCCAACCAGTCCATTCTGAAGGAGACCATTCCTGGGTGTTCATTGGAAGGACTGATGCTAAAGCTGAAACTCCAGTACTTTGGCCACCTCATGCGAAAAGTTGACTCGTTGGAAAAGACTCTGATGCTGGGAGGGATTAGGGGCAGGAGGAGAAGGGGATAACAGAGGATGAGATGGCTGGATGGCATCACCGACTCGATGGACATGAGTTTGAGTGAACTCCGGGAGTTGGTGATGGACAGAGAGGCCTGGCATGCTGCTATTCATGGGGTCGCAAAGAGTCGGACGCAACTGAGCAACTGAACTGAACTGAAAGGGATAACACAGGTGATTAAATAGTTAATTGCCCTAGCAGACTGTAAGTAGAAAAAAAAAGTATGGGAGACTCCTGGAAGTTAATCATCACTCAAGAAAGCAGGTTTTCTAGCAAGCAGCCTTGCTTAGCAACAAAACAATAAGACAGAAGCATGAGACATGCCCCCAAACAATAAAACAATGGTGGCATGAGACCCACATCCTGCCCAGTGAGCTCAGTAAGTTAATGAAACCCTAGGACATGCTCTCTGCATACGTCAACAAAAACAACAACAACAACAACAACAACAGTATTTTATGGAAAGGTGACATTTCAAAGTGAAAGACCCTCATTGTACTGGGACCTGAAATAATATTTCCACAGTGCCACGATAGTCCCACCTCATCCATGTAGGGACAAGAAAACTCTCCTGCTTAGTATTGAGGAGGAATTACGATAGAAGTGTGATATCTACTCCAGAATTGGCCTCTCACTGAATTCTTTCTGTGCTGAGACAAAGAACTGGAGCTCCCTGGAGCCCCTTAGAGATTTCAGAGCAAAAACAAAAATGTTGACCTAGAATGTACTGGGACTCCATGATCTTAGACTGAAGATGACTCAGTTCTGGCCACATTCTTGAATCACGCTCTTTGTAATTTGAAATGGAAGATAAAAATGTCCTTAGGTGTGAAATAGTAATAATAATTTTTACTAAACTACTATGCTAAACAATCTAAAGAGAAGGAAAATAGTCTTCCGGTGTACAAGTCTTAATGCATGGGCTGTTTGTACAGTTATAATATAAATGCAAATTCTCTAAGTATTGTTCCTTAATGTTTTTCTTATGCTTCTTAATGCACTATGGCTGTCTCAGCACAGAGTTTTAGTAAAAAAGCTAAGGCTGTTTAAATTAGAGCTGTTTAAAAATAGCTTAAGCTATTTAAATTAGAGCTAGAGATGAGGACTATCAAAAATTATCTTCTATATTAAGATGAGAATTATATTTTCCATATAGCCTCTAGTCACCCAAGTTAGGTACTGATCAAAGATATATCTTGGGTTGACATTTTATTCCTTTCGTAGAAATTCTTAAGAGGAAAACCATACATGAATAATTAACAATATTCAATAGCTTCAATTCATCATGATTTGTTAAAGATGCCCAAATGAGTCTATTTTAAAATGACTGATTATCATTTTTCAGAAATATATTTTAATAAAACCTCAGGGCTGAAATGGCTTCAAGCAAATTGTTCTACTCAATTGCATACTGACATTATAAAATGATTTCATAGCACATAGCAAGAGCTATAAAAATGTTGAAGCTCTCAACTCCTAGCTATCCCATAAGAAGCTTAATCCTTGGTAAATAATTCACAAGAGAGGGGAAAAAAGCTGATGCTTCTCTGTACTGTTATCTGTAATATATAAAAATAAATGAGAAACAGCCTAAATCTCCAGCTCTAGGGAGTTGTAACTCAATTGGCTATTATTCAGGCATCAAAAACTTTAGGGACAAAGATCACACAGATAAATAGAAAAATATTTATTATTTAATTTTAGATGAGATTCTGAAAAAATCAAAATAATATACATTTCTAATTGTTCACAAGTATAGTGTATAGTAAACAGTTATACAACACTGAAGTAACTATTGCCATACTTTCAAATGGTACTAACTGCATTTCATCAGTGAGAAAAAGATTATACAAATATTCATTTAATAGTTTATTTGTTGATATATCTATTTCAGAACAATGCCCATTCCATTCTGGTATAATCTGTATTAAGTGAAAATGGAGTTTTTCAACACCTTATGGAAATACTACTGAACTCAAGGTTAAACACAAAGTGCTTTTCAAAATTATTAATTTGGTTTTGAAGCAGGTATTTTAGCAAAATTCAATGTTTTAAATAGCTTTTCTAGGTCAAGAAACCAAATTTAAAACTGCAAAAATCAAACGTTTGTATTTATTCCATAATGACATGAAATATCTGTAATGATATAACCATTCTCAGACTTTTTCGTAGAGGTTAAATGATGTGTTTCAGGTCATGTTCAGAGGCAGTCAGAACAAGAACAAAAATTTCCATTTTTCAAGATTACAAGAAGGAACTTCTCATCCCTTCCTACTTGTATTCATGCAGGATGAATGAATATCCCAAGTATATGCATGATTTGCTAATTGTGACAATTGATTTCATTCTGTGGCACTGTGCTTACTTCATATTTTAAATCCATTTTATGATATAAACAGCTATCATGCTACCAAACACTTGCTAGCATTATGCTCTTTCCCCCTTTGGAACAGTTTTTAAGCAAATGAAGTTACTGAGGGATTTATTTAAATTGAAGATTGAATTTTGCTATACATTTTCATTCAGTTCCCATAGCAACAATTCAAATCACACAATCTGTCTCTAAATTACTTTTTATTAGAATTCAATTTTATGTATCTGTTGAAACTGAATAAAGTCAAATAATGGCCTTGAGGAAAAAAACTACCACAACTAACTGGCTATAAATATAGCTTTAAAAACAAGCTAATTTAGATTTAACATATCAAAGCCTTAAAGCAGCAACTATGCCTCTACTGTAAACAATAAGAATGACCTAAATGCATACAAATGTCTGCATGTGAATAAAACTCCTTCATAGGTAAGAGAACTTAAATTATGAACTGATTACAAAGAAAAAAATCCAGCTTTATTTTACTTATGCGCATCTTATTCCAAAAAGCATTCAAACTTGAGGTGTAAAAGTTAAAATGAGAAATCTACAAGGAAGGATAAAGACTAGAGTGGGAGGCGGGGGAATATTTCAAAGGACTTAATTTATAAGACATTAACCTAATACCATGCTAGGTCTGTATAGTACTGCCCTGTCACACAATCTTTTTCACTTGAAGAAGTTTGACATCATAAACTAGAAACATTTCCCAGGAACAGTTATACCACAGGGAGAATAATATCCACAAAAGTTGTGCTTTTGCCTGAGGGCTTTTGTTCACTCACATAGGTCCCTACTGTATGGAACAGAATAAATCTAAATAATGATGATGATGGTGTCATTTAATGACCAGGTTGATACTGTGTATCAATCACTGTTTTATTGGTACTATGTACCAATCACCATTTTAAGTGCTGAACTTCTATTAACTCACTTAATCCTTGCTAAAGTTTATGAAATAGGTAGAATTAATCTTCCCAATAGTTATAAACATCTGTTCTTATAATTTTTTTTCAATTTCTATTTTTATAGTGCAAGATTCCTAAAGTACTGGTCAATCCCTTCACATATGAACCAACTCAATGGAAGGATGGGGAATGGAAGACAGGGTAGACAAAAATATATCTCTTAAATGTTGACAAAATCAGTAACATGGATAATAACATATGTGTATGTGAATATTCACGTTCTTTCCTCTCTCAGAAGATGTATTGCCCTAAATGAAGCATTTAAAGCAAAAATCTTCAATCACTACCCAGGTATGAAAACCCACGGATGGCAAAACGGTCACTCCTTAAAAATCCACACACCTCTGCTGCCCAAATCCTTCTACTGTTTGATGGTGGAGGCTGGTCCTAACAGCATGCTCTCAACATGCCCTGATTTTCTTGCTGTCCTAGATCAACTTGTATCCATTATCCTCTAGCCTTCTGAAACAGAGCTCCCTGGGATTTACTTTCAACACAGAATTTGCTACAGTCAATAGGAACATCTTTCTAGGTAGCTAAAGACACTTCTTACATATAGTCAGATTTATCCTTAATAAATAGCCTCCCTCTTCCATCCTCATATCTTCTGTACTAGCACTGCACCAACACACTATCACTATCACCAACCTCCATCAGTGAGGAAGGGGATAATTTCTGAAATTCATCCATATGCTACAAGGTAAGTTGTCTAGGGGAAATCTGCTTTTTAAAGTAGCAGACTGAAAATCTTGAATGAAACAGTTCTAAAATACTGCTCTGCTTCTTAGTGGCTATGATAATTTAAGGCCTGCCTCATAAATCCAGGAGAAATATTACTTGGGGTTTTTCCCTCAGACCTCAATGAAAATATGACACACGAGACAGTGAACCTGAACCTCAAAACATACAGCAGAGCCATGGGAAAACAGCAACATGCAGACAAGCCTGCAACAATAAAGAATAAGGCAAGCGCGTATGCCTTCCTGCTTTTTTAAAAATACATACCATGGTATAATTGTGAGCCACTTTATGCAAATCCGTACAACCTTGAGCATCAGCAAAAGAACGGATTCCAAGACAGTTGGATGGGTGAAGCTGTTTCATTAAAAACTTACAGCATGCTTCTACAACCTGTGAAAGCTGAAGAAGGCAAGCTGTAGATAACAGGCACTCAATATTATCTTCTTTTAATTCCAGGCGGCCTTAATGATAAAAAGAAATTCCATTAACTATGGAACTATATTAACTTTGGTTTATAAGGTAATTGATGCAAACAGTAATAATTCTAAGAGCTCATGACATGCATTCTAGATATAGATGATTTAAGACATTCCAAAAAGAAAAAAAGGACTAAATGTGAAAAATAAGCTACTAGTGCTTTGTGACTTCTACTAAAATAAAAAATGAATAGCTTGTTTCCAGAATTTTCAAAGAATGATTAGTAATAATGCAAAAATTGAAAAATATTGTATAATTCATCAAGTTATTACATTAGCATGTAAAAATATCATTGAAAAGCTTAATTATAATAACCACTTTAAAGGTTCTAATATAGAGATTTTATCTACAGAGGTACCACCAAGGGTGGTGATTATAACAACAGAACTATTAACTGTGGTAGACTTACTAAAGGCAAAAATCTGAAATCTAATAATACAACTTACATCTACGAGGTTTTAAATTCATTGTATTTTCAGATTACCTGTATATGCATATTGAATCAAGGACCATAGGGAATTCGGTTCTACACCTTCCATTTTTATTTCTTCCTGTCTTGCTTCCCTGACATCACTAGTAAACATGGCAGCAAAATAATCTGAGACAGAGGAGAGCACCAATCTAAGAGCACATCAGAAGAAAAACAATCAGTGATGACATCAAAGCTGATGTTCAGTAGTAAACACTTAGCTTTCTTTCCTTCTTTTTCTTCTATTTTTTAAAAAACTTTGTTACCCACAGAAAGTGTTTGGTACTAAGAAATGCATTTTAAGTTTGATAAATTGCTTTATGCTCTAGTCTCTTCCTTTGTTTTTTCCTTCTGTGTCTTTTTAATTTTGTATCGGAGTATAGCTGATTAACAACACTATGAGAGTTTTCAGGTAGATAGCAAAGGGACTCAGCCATAAATATACATTGTATCCGTTCTCCCCTAAACTCCCCTCCCATCCAGGCTGCCACATAAGGTTGAGCAGAGCTCCATGTGCTATACAGTAGGCCCTTGTTGTGTTATCCATTTTAAATACAGCAGTGTGTACATGGTGAGCCCAAGCGCCCTACCTTCTAGTCTCTTCCTTTGAATAATAAATTTCCATTACTGAAAGTTTTCTGCTGATGTAAATGATTTACTCATTCACTACTCAAATATCCCTTTTTATCATCCTGAAAAAAAGCTGTAATATTATTTAAACTAATGATATATAAAATGCAGGAAAAAATGTAAAGGTTCTCCAGCTTATCATTTTTTAAAACAACCTAAGGTTTGATTGGTTTTTTTAATTATATAAGTAGTAAATACATGGGAGACATCTGACACTGGTTTTAGCAGGTTATTTTTAACTTTTATGATTTTTAAGTTACTGTTAGTCGCTCAGTCGTGTTCGACTCTTTGCAATCCCACAGACTGTAGCTCACCAGGCTCCTTCATCCATGGGATTCTCCAGGCAAGAATACTGGAGTGGCTTGCCATTCCCTTCTCCAGAGGCTCTTCCCAACCCAGGGAGATCAAACCCTGGTCTTCTGCATTGCAGGCAGATTCTTTATTGTTTGAGCTACTCAGATGGTAAAGCGTCTGCCTACAATGCGGGAGACTCAAGTTCGATCCCTGGGCTGGGCAGATCCCCTGAAGCAGGAAATGGCAACCCACTCCAGTACTCTTCCCCGGAGAGTCCCATGGACAGAGGAGCCTAGTGGGCTACATACAGTCCATGGGGTCGCAAAGAGTCAGACATTACTGAGTGACTTTCACTTTCTCTTAAATTATTAGGGTATACTATAATGTTTATATTTTGTTATAGAATTATAGTATCTTTGTTACCACAATACAAAAGTATATTTTGTATCTTTTTATAATAAATTATTATATAATAGGTATGTCTCTGTCCAAATTATTGATAGTCACATACATGCAAAAATAGATTTTAAGTAGTGGCACTAGTGGTAAAGAACCTGCCTGCCAATGCTGGAGATGCTGGAGATTCAGGTTTGATCCCTGGGTCAGAAAGATCTCCCGGAGGAGGAAATGGCTACCCACTCCAGTATTCTTATTAGGAGAATCCATGAACAGAGGAACCTGGTGGGATATAGTCCATGCAGTTGCAAAGAGATCTAGATACTCTGAGATACAGTGGTGTGAAAACTAGACAAAAGATCCTTTCTTTTATGGAGTCATAGTCTACAAAAAGACAAACAATACACAGCAGAAGTAAATCTAAATTATGGCAAGAAGTGATAAGTGCCACGGGGAAAAATGTAGTTTAAGGGCAAACTTGGTTGGTTTAAATAGGTGGTCTCACTGGAAGGTGACACTTGAGATAAAATTTGAAGAAGGTGTAGGAATTAGTTATACAGGTATTTGGGAACAGCATTCAGGCAGGAGAGTAGCCAGGGCAAACATCAAAAGGCTACCACATGCAGGGAACAACGAGGGGGTCAGAGCGGCTGAAGCAGGGTGAGTAAGATGGTGGGCAGCATGATAAAGAAGTAACGGCAAGCTAGGTCACAGAAGCCATGGGGAAGACATGGGGTTTCACACTGCAACATGAGGAAGCATTAGAAAGTTTGATCAGAGGAGCGACCACATCTGAGTACCACTTTACTGGGTCACTCAGGCAGCTGTGTAGAAAACAGAATGTAGGGAAAAGAGTGAAAACAGGGAGATGGGTTAGGAGTTTCTTGCACGAGTAATCTAAGTGAGATGCTGGTGTCTTACACAGGTGTTGCAGGTAAGGTACTGAGTTCTGTTTTGGAAACAGGAAATTTGAAATGCCTCTAGAAATTCTGGTTGAAATATCTCTAATAAACCCACACTCACAACATGGGCTTTTGGTCACAACATATAGTGGCATCTCAATAAATGAATGCTGATTCAGGCACTAAAGACTATAAGACCAAGCCCATGCTTCCTAATTTTACTTTCACTTTAGAAGGTTCAACAAAACTTTTGAGACACAGTGTTAATTAGTTTTGAAAGGTATTAAAAAAAAAGCCTCTGGGATCATAATGGTGATTAACACTGAACAATTAAATATGGAATTATTAGGAGAAAAATTGTTCTTTATTAAACAGTTTCCATTTCCTTTTCTTACAACAAAAAGTAACACTTCATTACTGTTAAATGCTTTTATTCCCTAGCACTACTGCCTTTCATATTTTCTGGAGGTCAGCAAACAGAAGTTGGGATGTGCTCAGTTGCTCAGTCATGTTCAACTCTTTGCAGCCCCAAAGACTGTAGCCTGACAGGACCCTCTGTCTATGGAATTTCCAGGCAAGAATACTGGAGTGGGTTGTCATTTCCTACTCCAAGAAGGTGGGATAGAGTTGGCTATTTTAAAACTCAACAGTTTTGCCACTTCATTCTGCCAGTTTGTTTCTAAATGATCACCACTTTAATTTCCATTGAGTTTACCAAAAGTTATACAACAGATAAAATTAGGTGGGGTGCGGCTTAAATAGTAGCTGAAAACTATACCAAATGATACAGACAAACTTCAGGCTGGTATGTTTTGTTTTTATGCTTCTACAGAGGGAAAGTAACACTTTTGGGGTCATTTAATGTGTAATAGGGCTTCCCAGGTGGCACTAGCGGTAAAAAAAAAAACAAAAAAACAAAAACCTGCCTGCAGTGCAGGGGACTTAAGAGACGCAGGTTCGATCCCTGGGTTGGGATCCCCTGGAGGAGGGCATGGCAATCCACTCCAGTATTTTTGCCTGTAGAATCTCACGGACAGAGGCACCTGGTGGACCACAGTCCATAGCGTCACAAAGAGTCAGACACAACTAAAGCGACTGAGCACGCAGTATGTAATAATTTCATATGCACTGTTTTCTTTGCAGAAAGTCCATGAAATATACTCCTTTACCAAAACACTCCACCGAATAATCAATTAGAACAAGTTACCTCAACATACATTACTAAATGATCAAGGAAGTATTTCACACATATAGAAATTTAGAAAACAATTACCTGTGAGCTGGAATTCTGCGATCGCCAGCAACCAAAATTACATCACATAACTGTTTGTGTCTCAAATAGTTTTCCATCTTTTTGAATGTTTGTTCAGCATGATTAAGGGCTTGGAAGAATTCATCTGATGAACATGGCTCCATAGTATGGGAAGATGATAACGTCTGACTACTATTGGAAGTCCTGAAAAGAAAGAGAACACATGTTTTGAAACATTATGAACACATGAAAAATATCTTTCCTATTAAGTCCTTTTAAAGCCTTAAAATGTAACAGAAGTAATAATACCAGTCAATATTAATGTGTAATCATCTATCATTTTTGCCTTTTAAAATCAATGATAGATCAAATCATCTGTGTGTCTTACAAACACTGTGAGTAAATGTGGTACCTCCTAGCTGACAGCTATATAACATATATTCTTTGACTGTCCTTGAGGTCTCTTCTCTGGTCAATATGGCATCTCTGCTGAAGAAGTGCCAGACTACATTCATACTGACAGCCATAGGTCCAACATTATATTTAAGGGTATAAGAGATCACTTTTTGAAGGCAAGAAAACAATTAAACTATTTTGCAGATTAATAAATCCAAGGCATCCTTTATTTAAAAATGGGTTATGTTTCACAGTTCATTTGAAAGACAACTGTTTACAATACAAAATATATGATCATAAACACAGTATTGTAAATAATTCATTTGATTTTCTGGTCAGTCTTCAAAAGCCTGGGTAACCTATAATTTGGATTACAAATTAAAAGAATTTGATGGTCTAATCCAAAGAATTTAAGATAGTATCTAAAAATTATTTGAAATTTTCAAATTATAATGTGAAGAGTATGATGAGTTCAATATTTTCATGATTTCTTGATGGAAAAAGTGAAAAGGTTGGGACTAAGAATGAAATCCTAAATCCACCCCTTTCCTCCCACCCCCTAAGATCCCTTCTCCAAGATTACCTGAATCAAGTAATCAACATCCATGGTTATGCAATTAACCACAAAACCACCAACTGGGCCATAACTTAGTTCTCATCACTTCTCATAAGATCTACTTTTAAGGATATTATGATTCTGATAAATGCATTGTTGAATCAAGCCTCGCTATATCTTAAGAGAACTTTCTTAATATAAATATCTAATAACCTTATCAAAGTCTTTGACTGTTTTATAATAAAGGGAACTGAAGCCAAGGAGATTAACTGCTTTGCCAAAAGTCAGAGAGTTTGATCATGGCAGAAATAGGGCCGTTGCAGAGAAATCTGTGTGTTCACCAAAACCCTTTTTCTCCTGAGAATATAGACTGCATTTCCCAGCCTTTCTTGCAGATGGGTGTGGTCTTATAGTGGAAATGAACTGTGTCACCTCCCAGCTAAAGTGGCCAAGAGCAGGTGTGTATCTCCCATTCTTTCTTTCTCTAACCATGAGGACCGAGGACTTACATGGAGGAAGAGGCAAAATATACACGTGTTTATAACTAGGATTATATATACAGATTCTACTCGTAAGAATTTTCATGTTGATTCAGATGTATCAGTTTTGAAAGTTAGCAGGGCCATGAATAATAAATATCTCTACCTAAAGCCTCCCAGCTCATTGCAGTTTCAATGCCATACAAATATGGGTCCTAAAGAATGTTCTTAGAGGATAACTGTAAATAATAATACAAGCAAAATATAGATTATCTAGAAAGTATTTATTGCACACTATGAATATTATTGGTGTAATGACTTGGGAAACCTAGCATACAATACTCAACTTTACATTTAAGATCATTAGTATAAACACATATGGAGTATTGTATAACTGTATGTTGCCTATATAAATAAATGAGAATTAGAAACTATTTTAAAATCTAGGGTAAAATGTAATATAAGCAAAAACAAATAGTTGACTTTGATGAATACCAATTTGAAGATTTAAAACATTTCTCAGTAAAATATAGTTTTCTATTGTCAAAATACTGACAAATGATTATCAGGACTAGTGATCTAAGGACGAGGGAAGATTAGAATACCTGATTGTGTGTGTGTGTGTGTTGGGGGGGGCCAGCACAGCATGGCATGCAGGGTCTTAGTTCTGATCCCCTGCAGTGGAAGTGTGGAATCTTAACCACTGGACTGCCAGGGAAGTCTCTGAACATCTGATTTTATAAGCCCAAATTCTTTCAAGAATAAGAACACATGAAGTAAAGTTGCGGGGGCGGGGGCGGGGGCGGTGCTCCTATATTTTGTATCACATTTCTTATACTTTATAATAAATTCTCAGTAATGACTGGACAATGAATTAGCTGAGTGTTTTGTGAGTGATGAATTGCCATCATCAAAACACACGTTAATGTTTAATTCTGAAAGAAAAACAGAACTTTATAATACTAACATCACTAAGTTATTACAGGCTAGCTTTGATGTTGGTATAAATCCAATTAATAAAGGGGCCATCTCTTTTCTTGTCAAGAACTTTCAAGGTGTTTAGTTCTTCAATCTGAGACATGAATCAGGATAATCTGGAAAGCATTTCAGCTTTTGTGCTCAAGGTCTCATTCCTTACAATTGATTCAGCAGGTCTGAAATGAGACCTGAACACTGTATTTTTCAAAGCCCTACAGGTGATCCTAACACATCGTGGATTAAAGGCCACCGATACACTTCAGAGAAGAGATGCATACATTATACAAGTCAGCATGTGATCAATGTACAGATTCAAAACACTGATATATGTGATACTTCAAATGTGTAAACTGAATTTCTTTGAATATTTTAAATGAACTAGTAGAACTTAACAGAATACTTGTTATTTTCAAAATGAGCATAACGGTAAAACATTAAAATTGTTTAAATACATACACATTAACAAACAAATATTTGTGCTTCTAAAATAACATTTTTAACTTAATTTGCTTTCAAGGCTTCATTTGCTATCGTGTTAAACATGCCATTTCAATGATGTGTTGAACATGTTATTTCAATGTGACAATTAATTCAGAGATTTCTGGGTATAGCAATCATTCCCACAGCTTCAGAAGAAGGATCAAAAGAAGTACAGGCTTCTGATTTGTGTCTGTGGAAGACTGAAGCCATCCATTCACAAAAGGAACATGAAAGAGGTAGGAACAGAGCTAATCACACGTGAAAAGCTGCACAGCTTTCCAACATTTCTTGTTCGAGGAATTTGGGGTTTTGTACATACAATGTTAATAATCTAAGAATTTACTGCATATCCATACAACTATAGAACCCTAGCCATTAGAACCATTATATACAGAATCTTTGTATCTAGAAAGAACCTATGTGGTCATTTAATTCAACCCCCTTACTCTGCAGATAAGAAAATTTTGAGGCCCAGTACAGCACAAAGCGATCAACAGAGGACATATAGGCAGCTGGATACAAAGCCAGGACCTGAAGGCATTCAGAATGTTGGTCAAACCACTCACAAAGGAATGGAAATTTTTGCTAACCTCTGCCCTAAGCATCAGTGAGTGCAAAGACTAAAGGTTTGAAGGGAGAGTGATAGTACAAAATGAATGAGGATAATTTAACAAGAAGAAGACACCAGAATTAAAGATCTTAGACAAAAGTCTACTGTGTTACTGCCCCTTAGCTAGGTATAAGAGAAAAGGAGTCTCTTAGACTCCCATGTTCTTGCCTGGAGAATCCCAGGGATGGAGGAGCCTGGTGGGCTGCCGTCTATGGGGTTGCACAGAGTTGGACACTACTGAAGTGACTTAGCAGCAGCAGCTTTGGTTTCAAGGTGTGAACTGGAGAGGTATGATGTATAATTAAGAGTATTTTACGAAGGTTCTAGAGCTGTGCTATCCAATACAGTAGCTACTAGGCCCATGTGGCTATTTTAATTAAAATAAAAATTCACTTATTTAGTTGAACCAATCATATTTCAAATGCTCAAGTAGCCCCATGGGGCTAGTGGCTGCCAGATTGGACAGTGCAGATATAGAGCGTTTCTGTCATTGCAGAAATTGCTTTCTATTGCACAGTGCTGATTTGACTGTCACCATGTATCTGGACAGGTAATTAACTTCTCTAAGTTTTACTTCCAACAGCAATACAGATAAGTAATACATAATACTTTTCTTTTAGAGGATCCTTCATGGGAAGATTATTAAATGAAGTAATGAGTGCATAGCCCTAGCATAGAATAAATATACAATCAAAGTAAATCAACTCCTATAGTAGAGCCTCACTTTTCAAAGGCCAATGGAAGACCTGTAATCTCAGTCTTTTGTCTTACACACTGTTGTTCCTTTGGTTGTCTTCCTAAAAAATGATCCCTAGCTTTCTTAATTTTTATAACTAAATTTCCTAATTCCTGATTAAAATGACCCTTAAAGAAAGCTGAGTGCCGAAGAATTGATGTTTTTGAACTGTGATGTTGGAGAAGACTCTTGAGAGTCCCTTGGACTGCAAGGAGATCCAACTAGTCCATCCTAAAGGAAATCAGTCCTGAATATTCATTGGAAGGAATGCTGAAGCTGAAACTCCAATCCTTTGGCCACCTGATGTGAAGAACTGACTCACTGGAAAAGACCCTAATGCTGGGAAAAACTGAAGGCGGGAGGAAAAAGAGAGGACAGAGGATGAGATGATTGGATGGCATCACTGATGCGATGGACAGGAGTTTGAGTAGGCTCCGGGAGTTGGTGATGAACAGGGAACCCTGGTGTGCTGCAGTACATGGGGCCGCAGTCAGACACGACTGAGCGACTGAACTGGCTTAACACGCCCAGTAGACATCCTAACCCATAATATAAACATCTGGGAATAGGCTATTTATGGAGCATTTAAAACACATCTGTCTGTGAGTTCTACTTGATCTCTGCATGGTAACAGGAAAATATCTAACATTTCCGCTTAGTTTTATTTCTTTGTTGTTACTAAGATGGTAAGTCATATTTCAAAGAACTGCATCATGAGATCATTCAAATCTTTTATAACACATTCAATATAGAATAATGAACTCTATATTGCTGGATATTTCCAGGTCACAGGGAAACACTTAATTTCTAGCTTACTGTTCCTCTGCAGTAGGCAATGAATTTGTAAGTCAGAAAAATGTCTAAACATAGAAAATAGGCAAGTATCAAACAAATCAAGTCACCAACTATGTAAGATGAAGCACTTGCACCAGTTGTTAAAACTGTGGGGATGCAAAGAAGATATGATTTTTTTTTTTCAGTGAAGGGACTTGGAATTTGAGGAGCTGAGTTTTATGAAGTAGAAAAAAAGTAAATAGCAATAATAATCACTTGCAATTCTTCAGATTTTACATGTGTGCACACACACAGTATGCACTACAGCCAAAACTACCTCTTTATTACAAATTATTTAGATTTCTTTACTTTCATCACCAGAACTTACATTTTTTTTGTATTTATTTATTTGCCATGCTGGGTCTTAGCTGTAGCATGCGAGAATTTTAGTTGTGGAATGTGGAATCTAGTTCCCTGACCAGGGATGGAACCCGGACCCCCTGCATTGAGACCTCTGAGTCTCTGTCAGTGGACCACGAGGGAAGTACTTGCATTAGGCTTTCTTAATGGAGTAATTTTTTCAAAAGAAGTTTTAAGAATTACTTCCCAAGGATTATACACTATATGATTTTGAGTAGAAAACAAAGCTGCATTGAAACTCTATTCATGGTCTGTCTGGGTCACTCCCTAGGTAAGTGATTTACTCCTAGCCACCTGCCTCAGCTTTTGGCATTCAGAATTCATGCCTTTGCCAACATGCAAACGACTGTATCATGAATCTTTTGGCATCTTTTGCACATATTCAAAGTCACAAATGTAAAATAAGAATGTAAATTGCTTAGTATAGGCTAGCAGTCTCTAAAAGAATTTTATGCATATCCTTTACAGTGGTGTTGGAGAAGACTCTAGAGGGTCCCTTGGACTGCAAGGAGATCCAACCAGTCCATTCTGAAGATCAACCCTGGGATTTCTTTGGAAGGAATGATGCTAAAGCTGAAGCTCCAGTACTTTGGACACCTCATGCGAAGAGTTGACTCATTGGAAAAGACTCTGATGCTGGGAGGGATTGGGGGCAGAAGGGGATGACCGAGGATGAGATGGCTGGATGGCATCACTGACTCGATGGACGTGAGTCTGAGTGAACTCTGGGAGATGGTGATGGACAGGGAGGCCTGGTGTGCTGCGATTCATGGGGTCGCAAAGAGTCGGACACGACTGAGTGACTGAACTGAACTAAACTGAACTTACAGTATATTTTTAAGCATGTGCCCCAATGTATAGACATTTGAGTTTATAAAAGATATACATATATCATACAATTATTTATATTATAAAACAAAAAAGTAGAGATTTAAAAAATAAAATGTAAATAAATGCATTCCATACATTCCAATTATCCGTATTGTACCATTCCTCCAACAAATCATCTTGTACATTCCCAATTGGAATGTAACTTGTATCAGAATACAAAGAAAGGAAAGATCAGCATGGGCTAGTGTCTGGAAAGGCAACAAGTAACAGGTGAGATTTGATTACTGAAACTCTTAAGAGTTTAGATGAGTAATGAGGAAGAAGAATTGGAGACATCTCTTTTAAGGTGAGGACAAGTCGAGGTGCATACAGAGAAATGACAAGAGGCAAAGAAAAAGACCTTCACCTCTTCCCTTTTCAAGAGAAATATTTTTGAATTTAAGGCGTTCGCTGCTGGTCCTGTGGTCAGAATATCTGTAGGGAAGAGTTAAATGTTGTTTATATAAGAATCAAAACTTCTAAAACAATAATCAGTGTGAAGGAGAAGACCCAGCGGGCACCCTCATGCAAGGCTGCTGAGAATTAAAATAGTTAATACCCCTGAAAGGCTTCCCAGGTGTTTCAGTGGGTAAAGAATCCACCTGCAATTCAGGAGCCATAAGAGAAGCAGGTTTGATCCTTGGGTTGGGAAGACCCCCTGAAGGAGAGCATGGCAACCCCCTGGAGGAAAGCATGGCAACCCACTCCAGTGTTCTTGCCTTGAAAATCCCATGGATAGAGAAGCCTGTTGGGGCTACAGTTCATGGGGTCACAAAGAGTCGGACGTGACTGAAGCGACTGAGTATGGACACACTTGATGTTTCTGAAATGACTTTGAGAATACAGATCAAAAATCCTAAAAAATGTGCACACTCTTGGGGCTTTATCTAGAGGAAATAGTCATCTGTATGCAGAGATCTAGCTAAGGGGTGTAGGGGAGAGAGGGTTATCATAGGTTGTTTCTGATAAGAAAATGTTGGTTAAATAACCACAAATTTTGTCTGTGCATAGAATGTTTCAGCCATTTAAAAAATACAGAAGAACATTTAATGCCATAGCAGGTTGTTTTATTGGATACTGCCTTTGCCTATCCAGGATTCTTTCTTACGGTGACAGATCCATTTCTCCCTTTTGGGAAACCACACATTCCCTACCTCAGCTCTCAAGGATTGGGCAGAGGTGACTCCTCCCACTGAGCAGAGGTGCACAAGGGAGGAAGGCCTGGCCAATAGGAGTGTCATATCTTCTGGCAATCACGATCAGTTGGGTGGATATGAGAGCCAAACAAGGCCAGAGAGAGACAGTTTCAAGATGCATGTTAATGCTCTTGGAAAAGTCACTCTCTTTCCACTGAGGAGGCTAAGCTGATAAAATGTAAGCTTGGAGCTGCTAGCGGATTTTTGCTACCACACAGATAGCCTGCATAAGGATATGCCATCACAGAGGAAAAGAGAATCTAGAAAGGGAGCAAAAAAAGGATTTCTGGCATTATTTGAGTATTTGAATTCATCACATCTAAAGTTGAGCTTTTATTTACTTCTGTGAATCAAAAACTTTAGTTTTTGCTTGTCAGTTTGAGTTGGGTTTCTGCCTTTTGTGACCTAATTTTATGTTTGTTGCTGGTTAGTCGATAAGTTATGTCTGACTTTTTGCGACCTCATGGGATTTCCCAGGCAAGAATACTGGAGTTCATTGCCATTTCCTCCAAGGAATTTTTCCAACGCATAGATCAAACCCACATCTCCAGCTTGGCTGGCAGATTCTTTACCACTGAGCCATCTGGAAAGCCCCTAATTTTATGTTTCAGCTCAGTTCAGTTCAGTAGCTCAGTCATGTCTGACTCTTTGTGACTCCATGGACTGTAGCACGCCAGGCCTCCCTGTCCATCACCAACTCCCAGAGCCTACTCAAACTCATGTCCATTGAGTCGGTGATGCCATTCAACCAACTCATTCTCTATCGTCCCCTTCTCCTCCTGCTGTCAATCTCTCCCAGCATCAGGGTCTTTTCAAACGAGTCAGTTCTTCACATCAAAGTATTAGATCAAAGTATTAGAGTTTCAGCTTCAACATCAGTCCTTCCAATAAACACCCAGGACTGATCTCCTTTAGGATGGACTAGTTGGATCTCCTTGAAGTCCAAGGGACTCTCAAGAGTCTTTTCCAACACCACAGTTCAAAAGCATCAGTTCTTTGGCACTCAGCTTTCTTTCTAGTCCAACTCTCACATCCATACATGACTACTGAAAAAAACCATAGCTTTGTATAGACGGACCTTTGTTGGCAAAATAATATCTCTGCTTTTTAATATGCTGTCTAGGTTGGTCATAACTTTTCTTCCAAAGGGCAAGTGTTGTTTAATTTCATGGCTGCAGTCACCATCTGCAGTGATTTTGGAGCCCCCAAGAATAAAATCTGCCACTGTTTCCCCATCTATTTGCCATGAAGTGATGAGACCAGATGCCATGATCTTAGAAGAAATGGAGTAACCATCATAGTCAACAAGAGAGTCCAAAATGCAGTACTTGGATGCAATCTGAAAAACGACAGAATGATCTCTGTTCATTTCCAAGGCAAACCATTCAATATCACAGTAATCCAAGTCTATGCCCCAACCAGTAATGCTGAAGAAGCTGAACAGTTCTATGAAGACCTACGAGACCTTCTAGAACTAACACTCAAAAAAGATGTCCTTTTCATTACAGGGGACTGGAATGCAAAAGTAGGAAGTCAAGAAACACCTGGAGTGACAGGCAAATTTGGCCTTGGAATGCGGAATGAAGCAGGGCAAAAGCTAATAGAGTTTTGCCAAGAGAACGCACTGGTCATAGCAAACACCCTCTTCCAACAACACAAGAGAAGACTCTACACATGGACATCACCAGATGGTCAACAAAGAAATCAGACTGATTACATTCTTTGTAGACAAACATGGAGAAGCTCGATATAGTCAGCAAAAACAAGACCAGGAGCTGACATGGCTCGGATCATGAACTCCTCATTGCCAAATTCAGACTTAAATAGAAGAAAATAGGGAAAACCACTAGTCCATTAAGGTATGATCTAAATCAAGTCCCTTACAATTATACAGTGGAAGTGAGAAATAGATTCAAGGGATTAGATCTGATAAGACAGAGTGCCTGAAAACTATGGACGGACTTTCAGTTTCGTGACATTGTACAGGAGACAGGGATCAAGACCATACCCAAGACAAAGAAATGCAAAAAAGCAAAATGGTTCTCTGAGGAGGTCTTACAAATAGCTGTGAAAAGAAGAGAACCAAAAAGCAAAAGAGAAAAGGAAAGATACACCCATTTGAATGCAGAGTTCCAAAGAATAGCAAGGAGAGATAAGAAAGCCTTCCTCAATGATCAGTACAAAGAAATAGAGAAAAACAACAGAATGGGAAAGACTAGAGATCTCTTCAAGAAAATCAGAGATACCAAGGGAATATTTCATGCAAAGATGAGCACAATAAAGGACAGAAATGGTATGGACCTAACAGAAGCAGAAGATACTAAGAAGAGATGGCAAGAATACACAGAAGAACTGCACAAAAAAGATCTTCATGATCCAGATAATCACAATGGTGTGATCACTCACCTAGAGCCAGACATCCTGGAATGTGAAGTCAAGTGGGCTTTAGGAAGCATCACTACAAACAAAGCTAATGGAGGTGATGGAATTCCAGTTGAGCTATTTCAAACCCTGAAAGGTGATGCTGTGAAAGTGCTGCACTCAATATGACAGCACATTTGGAAAACTCAGCAGGAGCCACAGGACTGGAAAAGGTCAGTTTTCATTCCAATCCCAAAGAAAGGCAATGCCAAAGAATGCTCAAACTACCGCACAATTGCACTCTTCTCACATGCTAGTAAAGTAATGCTCAAAATTCTCCAAGCCAGGCTTCAACAGTATGTGAACTGTGAACTTCCAGATGTTCAAGCTGGTTTTAGAAAAGGCAGAGGAACGAGAGATCAAATTGCCAACATCTGTTGGATCATCGAAAAAGCAAGAGAGTTCCAGAAAAACATGTTACTTCTGCTTTATTGACTATTTCAAAGCCTTTGACTGTGTGGATCACAACAAGCTGTGGAAAATTCTGAAAGAGATGGAAATACCAGACCACCTGACCTGCCTCCTGAGAAATCTGTATGCAGTTCAGGAAGCAACAGTTAGAACTGGACATGGAACAAGAGATTGGTTCCAAATAGGGAAAGGAGTATGTCAAGGCAAAAATGTTGCAAAACAGTATGCACAATGAAATTCAGTTTTTATTCTAAAAACATATTTTTATTCTATACTAGTATAAAATATACTGGAAGAACACTTCCTCAAATTGTTAATAGTTATTATTTCAAGGTGGTAGGGTAATTAGTGATTTTTATTTTTTCATTTCTGCTTATCTCTATTTGCTAACGTCTCAATGGTAAAAAAAGAAAAGTACACAATATTGAAAAAAACTCATCAAAAATTAGATCAAAAGGATTCTGAAGAGACAGCTATCCAGCTGGCTTCACCTCTTGCACTCTGTTGATCATAACCCCCAAATCATTCTTCACATCCACCACAGTAGTGAGTTTTACCTGGACACACGGCTACCCAGACAGATACCACATCTAAACTTACTTTGCTACTCACTGCGGCCATGTGACTAGGTTTTCAACAATGGCACATGCACACAACTGATATCTGTAATTTGTGTTAATAGCTTAATGTCCTCTCCGCTCTTTCCTTGCTCAATCCCACAGGCTAGAATGCGGAGGGGGAGCTTAGGAAGCTTTGACCATAAAGAAAGAATAATGCCCTCTGGGATGGAGAAAGAGTATGGAAGGAACCTAGGTCTCTGAGGGAACTTGGGTAGCAGAGCTACCTGTCTGCCCTGAGCCATTTGCCCATTTGTGAGATGACAGAGAAATAAACTTTTATTTTATTTGAGACACTATATTTCTGAATCTCTTTGTTATATCATCTTAACCTATTCTCTACTAACATACTCCCTAAAGTTAAATGGCCAAATTATACAGCTTTGTGCATATGCGTGATTGTGTGTATGTCTGTATCACTGTTTTTCATGCCTAATTTATCTAATTCTAAAAATGTAAAACTTCATTGTCTAGTTACAAATGGATGAACATATAAGCAGTTAAGTGTCATAAAAGTTTCCTCTGCCTTAAAAATTTGGACTTACAAAGGTCAGTTGTGCAACTCTAGAACCCATCTCTTCAGAGTCTCTTGGACTGCAAGGAGATCCAACCAGTCCATTCTGAAGGAGATCAACCCTGGGATTTCTTTGGAAGGAATGATGCTGAAGCTGAAATTCCAGTACTTTGGCCACCTCATGTGAAGAGTTGACTCATTGGAAGAGACTTTGATGCTGGGAGGGATTGGAGGCAGGAGAAGAAGGGGACAACCGAGGATGAGATGGCTGGATGGCATCACTGACTCGATGGACGTGAGTCTGAGTGAACTCTGGGAGTTGTGATGGACAGGGAGGCCTGGCGTGCTGCGATTCATGGGGTTGCAAAGAGTTGGACACAACTGAGCGACTGAACCGAACCGAACTGAACTGAACCCATCAGCCGTTTTGCTAAGCTAATTTTTTTGGGGAACTAATGATTCCAATAAATTTTTATTCTGTTTAAACCAGCCAGTCAGTTTCAGTTACTTAAAACTAAGAACACTGATTGATACAATGTAAAGATAGGCTTTAGGGGATTTATGAAGCAGAGACATTACTTTGCCAACAAAGGTCTGTCTAGTCAAGGCTATGGTTTTTCCAGTAGTCATGTATGGATGTGAGAGTTGGACTAAAAAGAAAGCTGAGCGCCGAAGAATTGATGCTTTTGAACTGTGGTGCTGGAGAAGACTCTTGAGAGTCCCGTGGACTGCAAGGAGATCCAACCTGTCCATCCTAAAGGAAATCAGTCCTGGGTGTTCATTGGAAGGACTGATGTTGAAGCTGAAACTCCAATACTTTGGCCACCTTATGTGAAGAGCTGACTCATTTGAAAAGACCCTGATGCTGGGAAAGATTGAGGGCAGGAGGAGAAGGGGATGACAGAGAATGAGATGGTTGCATGGCATCACCGACTCAATGGAGATGAATTTGGGTAAACTCCGGGAGTTGGTGATGGACAGGGAGGCCTGGCATGCTGCGGTTCGTGGGGTCGCAAAGAGTTGGACACGACTGAGCGACTGAACTGCACTGAACCCTGTATGAAATATTTAACATATGTGTGTACATACATGCACATATAGACACACACATACAGAGGGTTTTCTGGGGAAAGGTTCTATAGCTTATGTCAAGGGTATTCATGATATGACTTGGGCTTATGTGTAAGGAGGACATTACAATACATCCTTTCTTGATATAGGTACAATATAATAGAACTTCTTTGTCATCTCTGGAAGCAAAGGTTTTTTTCATGTGGAGATATATAAGATTTTAATTTTAAAATGAATCAGAATTAATAGACTGGTTCAAAGAAGATGTCTGACATAAATACATAATATTAAAAAGGGTCAACAACAGAAAGAGACACTGCTAATTACTTTCAATTAATTCTACACAAATTCTTGGGTTTAAAATTTATGCTCCTATTAAGATCTGTCCTAATCTAGACTTCTATTAAATAAAGAATGTTTCATCTAATGAGATAAAAAAGGGTCAAGAAAAAAGAGACAGCACTTGAGAAATGCTATATTATGAAGATAACTAACCCCTTGCTGGGAGAGAAGGGCCTAAATGTCTTCAGGATGAGGCAAAGAAAGGCAAATCAACAGACCAAGGAACAGAAGAGTTCAAGGATATCTGCTGAAACAGAATAGCAAGCAATGAATACAGTGGATTGGATGACTGTGGGTAAATGGCTGTCAAGAGATTATACCTTAAGTCAGTCAGAGGTGGCTTGTTTAAAGAACCACGCTGAGAAAATTAGTTGAGTAGAGAAGGTAAAACTGGTTAGAATGAATCAGTAACTATTATGTTAATCCAAAGCGAACTCAGTGATTAAATGAAAAGTCACAGAGAACTGCCTACTGGTATTTGTGCATGAAATTTACATGTTAATAGTTTGGGTTCAAAATGCAGCTAGCTATTCCAAGAGACCAAGGTTAATATTAACAATGGTAAGTCAGATTGATATCTATCATTGATTTGGGTGTAATGAAAATGGCACTTTACCTTTGTGATCTTCCTCCCTAAAACTTATAACCCCAGTTTAATCATGAGAAAAGTATCAGACAAATCCCAACTGACTAAGACATTCTGCAAAATACCTAACCACTACTCCCCAAACTACCAAGGTCATCAAAAAGAAGGGAGGTCTGAGAAACTGTCACAGCCTAGAGGAGCCTAAGGATATATGATGATTAAAGGATATATGATGTAATTGGTATCCTAGGTGGGATCCTGTAACAGAAAAAGAACTTTAGGTATTTAGACATTAAAGGAATCTGAATAAAGTATGGTCTTTAGTTAATAATAATGTATCACATTGGTTCACAGTAATGGATACACCATGTTCTAACATGTTAATAACTGTTAGGGAAATAATAGGGAAAACTGGGTGTGGGATATACAGGAACTCACTACATTATCTTTGTAATTTTCCTGTAAATCTCCAAGTATTATAAAAATATAAACTTTAGTTTTTTAAAAATGCAGCTTCATTTTACTTACTATTTTTGAGCAAGTTACTTAACCTTTCCATGCCTCACTGGCCTCATCTCTACAGTTAGAATGACAACAGTGACAATCTAACTCAGAAATCTGTGAAGACTAAATGATGTAATACAGTACTAAAATGCTTAGAACAGTGTCTCACAGACATTAAATACCCAGTCAGTATCAGGTATTATTTTATTGGGATATTTATAAAATACAGAAGTATTTTAAATACTACTACTATTTTAAATAAATTTAAAAATAATCTGAAGTAAAATATGTTTAACTTTATAAACAAGGTTGAAATAATGAAAATTTCTTCACTATGTAGAAATACCATAATTTCAAAGCTGGCCAATAAAATACAGTGTAAACTGTGTTTATGTTATGGTCCCATGATGAGTTATCATGTAAACCAGACTAGCCCTGGTGAAAATTCATTTTGAGTTACAGTCATAGAAACCTACTGCTCACACAAAAGGTCACAATTCTGTTACTCAGGGCCTAAAATTCCTCAAGGTGTAAAAATAAAAGCTTGTATTTTAATAACGAAGTAACGACATTGGAGAAAAAGTGGCTAAGCTACAGACACAAGATTAAAGTTAAAAGATAAGAAACTTTTAAATCACTTAGATGTGAGACAGCAGAAATTACCATAAATTGAAGAGTCAGGCAGGTTTGAATACAACTGATGAAACATATATTATATGAATTCTCCCATCATGTCATGTCAGTCTATGGTATACCGAAATAAAATGTTTGCTATATATTTTATTGCAGATAGTATATAATGAAAAGAACTATTCCCAAGTTATATACAAAATTTGATGAATGTCAGTGTAGCTTCTTTTGACATTAACAGTGATAGTTTTTGATTTGTTTACAGTAGAAGGGCAACCACCTAGAGAGATTGTTCACTTAATCAAAAAGCTGGAGGCAAATAAATGTATCCTCATGATGAAGATCAAAGACTTAGAGCTGGAGGATTGAAGAAGGGTATGAAAACTAGATACAGTTAATCTGGAAAAAAAAATGGAAAAGTAAAAGTACACACACAAATGACATTTCTAAAGTCTAAAATGATTTTCACTTTTTTTGCAGTAAGATGTTGGGATAGAAATTCTAAGCCACCAGGAATATTAAATTTCTTTGACAGATTTCCTCTCATATCTAAAAATCAAAGACATTTTCTTTAAGTACATTTTATTTTTGAAATAGTATTTTAGAAAGAGTTTGGTCACTGCAGATGTGAACTGTTTATTCCCTTACTATTTACTTTCTCAATCTTCTCTATTAGCATTAAAAAAAAGAAAAACTACATTCATTTTAAATTTTAGAAAATTTTCTCATTTTTATAACTCCTACAAATAAAAACATCAATTATATATTCTTGAACTATCCACACAGCAATCTCAGTCCAAAAAAAAGGCAATCTTTTTCTGTCATAATGACTATCCCATCAAGATGACATTTTAATGTGGATACTAAAGAATAGAGTAACTTAATTTCGGTAATTATTAGCTTTGCAAACTACCTTTCCAGTAAGGAAGTAAACTACAGTGACCCAGGAGTGTGTAATGTAAGATTATATACATGTATAATTTTATACTCCCTCACATATGTATAATCTCTCCAAGTAGTAGACACATTTTAAGATTTTTATAACTTATGCTGGTAAATGAATGAACCCTTTTTTTCCTCTAATTCTGTTAAAATATTCTTGATACATTATATTGATTTTCAAATGCAAAGATGATTGATTACTCTTTGGTTTCTCACAAAAATGGTAAACCCTGAACCTTTTACTAAATAAATCACTCCTTTTATGGCAACAAGTATCCAAAGAAAACACAAAACAATGAAACCATATTAATTCAAATGATCTCCATATGAAAATTATCAGTGGCTTCTATTCTCTTAATATAATGCTAAATCATGAACTAATTAAATTTTTAAAAATTAAATATACTAGTTACCTATGTAAAGATATTCCCCTCTCTCCATTACACAAATGAGCATAGATGACTGGTCTATATTTGTTACTATTCCAACACCACAGTTCAGAATTCCATATTCTGAAGATTAGAAGAGAAGGTGGTAAATATCCCTAAGTAAGAGATACTTGAATATATGAACTCATTTTGTCTCCATCTCTTATGATGCCTATATTAATAATAACCAACATACAAATTACAAGTGTTATCAAAACCTGCAGAGAAATTTTAAAAGAAAAAGGATCCAGTAATTAATCTAGAAAAATGAGCCTTTAAATATTTTTGATTGAAGATGAATCAGAAGGGTGACTTTCAGGCTCTAACTTATTTCTTAAGATGTGACAGTAGTTTAAACTGATTAAGAAGAAAATTCATTTCAAAAGTAAAGCCTGGCTCCATGGGTGAAAATGGATAAAGTCATATGAATTTAACCAATTTTTAATTTTCAAACTCATTTCCCCGTTTTTGCCCCCTTTTTACCAGCTGACCACATCTAGTTCCTCTATGTTCCCTTATATGTTCCTGAAGGAATGTCCTTCATTTCCCTAAATAACACTATTTTCAGTGAAGTGAAGGTAACAGGAATTAGTAGCTGTCATCTTAGAAAGAGATGTGCTACTGTATTCTCTGTATTAGTCAAGAGGGATGCAACACAGGACAAAGAGAAATAACCATAAGAAAAATATTATTGACAACCACAATGGTGTAAATAAAAATTACTGGCAACTACCATGTGCATCTCCTGATAAAACCTTTCACTTTCACTAAAATTAAAAAATGACTATAATCCGTTGCAAACGGAAATGTCATAAAATTTTCTGTACTACAGAAATGTCTCCTATAGTTTTGCTATAAGACTATAGAAGGTTCATGAATGAAGCAAACTACAAGGCATGATGCATTAAACTGCTACCATGTATTATTTTTAAGGCAGAGCCAGATCTATAAATGGAACACAAGATATTTCAAAATGAAAGCTTTGTCTTTATAATTTTCCAGAATTAAAATCAATATTAGAACATTTAAAAAATCCCAGTAAAAGTACCATATATACATACCATTATATATGTATATTTATGTAGAGGCATATATATGTATAATCATAGATTTTAAACAATAATACTAAATTATTTTAAACAGTATAGAGAATATCCACCCACACCCCATTTCTAACAGTAAAAAAAATAATCAACCTGCATGAACTGGAATCAGATTCATTTTCTTCTTCACTAGTGCCATCATCCACTTCTGGTCTATCCAGCCAGTGTGCACCGCCACAATCTTCTGCTGTAAACTCAAATGCAGGGACTTCAGAGGTGGATGCCATTGGCCAAGAAGGTGAATTCTGAAAATCCAGTTGGCTGGACCTTCGGTAACCAATTGAAGCCAAAGGCAATTGCAGGCTACATGGATCTAAAAACTTTCTCCCACCGTTTGCTCCAGTCTGTCCTCGATTCCAAAATTCTCCCTGCTGGCTGTCAACTGTAGAATTAGGAGATGATGCTTGATGGCTAAACCACCTCCATCTGATTTTCAAAATCTGCTTCACATCAAACTCTTTACGAGAACCAGACATCCTCAGAGAAACCAAGTGATCGTCTAGGCAACGGGCAAAAAGCACTGCACACAGATTTGTGCATCCAACCAAGACAAGAGAAGTATATGCCCTGCTGTACACAATAAACAAATTGAAAGGAAAATAAATCACATTCACATATATATCTACATTTACACCAATATATCAGATTATAAAGAACAAAGGACAATGAAAAAAAGAGGAAACACGGTGGAACATTCCGTTCAATCAGAGCAAACTCTCATCCACCTATCCTGAAGCAGCTAGACTTTCCCCTGCTCTCCTTTCCCTTACTGACCATTAGCTTTCACAAACACTGACAGTATTCATTAAAGTCCTTTTAAATGCAGAACACCACCCCCTTTTCTTAAACCACAAATGACAGGCACAGAAAGCACTATCCCGTTGCAGTGTCTGTCTCTGCTGCTTAGTACGTTAACTCTTTTATTGCTGAAACAAGAAATGTATTCCACAGTATTTTCCTTTGTACTTAAAAATCACTGTAAAACTAAAATATTCCTATTTTATACTAAGTTCCTAAATCAATTTCACAATCACTTTTTTAGAAAGCATTTTTAAATCAGATGAGTTATAGTGATGTCTAAGCTGTACTCTGGATGGGGGTGAGAAAGGAGAGGAAATACAAAGGTGGGGCTCCCATTTACTGCTATCCACTTCTGTTTTCAACCTTAAGGAAAGGAGGGTGTTTCATTAATACAGTATGATACTGGGTAGGGCTTCATCTGAGCAAAGAATATTGAGAAGACTAAAGAGAGAGAAAAAGTTTGGAAACTACAAAGGATCAAAATATGACAGTACTTACTCTTTTTTAAATAAATAACCTGAAGTCAGTACGGCTCTATAATTATGACTGAGCCATTCTGATTTAGTACAGTAGACAAATTTCTATGACACTACTTAGCAAAAGGAAAATGCGGCTCAAGAAAGATACCTAAGACTGAGATAGGATTCTTTCTTGGGTGTACAAATACCCTAATGGTACCCTCTGTTGTTGGCAAAACAAATGGTCTGAACATGGTTATAGCTAAGGTACATTGATAAAGCAAATAAAAATCTATCAAATACAATCAAATTTTAAAATACTGAATGGTAACTGTGAGCAAGACACTCTATCAAGCATTGTGGAGGACACCGATATACATCTTTGTTCACCCTCAAAAATAATTAAACTGAGTTACTGAAACAAAAAATGACAACTTAAATATAAGAAACACTATAATGCTGCAGTATTAACATTTTGTTACCTACAAATGTACAAATACAGAATTTGAGCTTTCAGGGTGCCCGATATCTTTCAAATGACCAAAAAAAAAAAAAAAAGCTGCTTTGGAGGCTTACAAAATATTGTGAGGCATATACCTTAACCTTACACAGCTCTTTAGGAGAATAAAAATTATTCAGAGACATAAGAATGAGAGGCATGAAAAGCCATATACAATTCTGTGCCAAACATTGTACAACAAACCATAAATACTGTGAGAAAGAGAAAGGAGTGCTATGGGTCAGTTTGATTAGGGAGAAGGCTTCTAAGAATGGGAAGAAGTTGCGTAGGTAGAATGATGAAAGGTTCTATCAAGGAAGAAATGTATCAATAAAAGCATGAAGTGAGCATAGTGACAAAGAAAGAGGGGGAGCTATCAGTTTGATCAGCCAACCAGACATTCCTAATTAATTTTAAGGAGCAGTAAGAGACAAAGCTGCATGCATAAGATGACATAAAATGTCCTGAGCACAGAGCCAAAGCGTAAAGGCTAGCAGGCAATCTTAAGTGGACTGCTGAATAGGGCAAGGCTTTTAGAAAGCTAATTTGGCAGTAGTATGCAGCATGCATTACAGTATGAAATGATACTTTTCCCTCCTCCACCTCTGCCAGACTCCTTCTATCCACAACCTTCTAACTCCACTCTACCTATCCAACTTTGTTTCTAACTATTTTCCAACATGGACACACCACTTCAGAGTCTACATTATGGTGCTTCCTCTTCACACGCTGTTTGTGTCCCAATTTCTCTAGTTTTGGAAATTCACTCATCCATCAAGGTTTATCACTGGCATTGCTGCCCCTTAGAAAGGCTTCTCCAATTACTCTAGCGTTATGGTTCTCAACAAGAGTAGCACCAACCCCTCTGCTCCCACACCCCGAAAGTAGGGGGCATGGATTTTTAGTTGTTGGAATGACAAAAGAGGGCACTGAGTGGGCAGAGGCTAAAGATGGTAAATATCTGCAAGTACAGACCCACACAATGAAGAAATGCCACTGGTATAGACCCACAATGAAGAAAGGCCACTGCAGCAGTTCATGATGATCTTACCATCACTGTCTTCATGCAAATAAGTATAATATTTACCAAGCATTTATATGTTTAAGGCACCACAAGTTGTAGAAAGATAAATAACAAAGATCTTTCTTTTAAGAGGGCTATTTATTGTGGCAGAGAAAATAATTAAATGAACATTACAAATAAATTTATCTTAATATTTATAACATATAAATAAAATTTTAAATTGGATTCAATCTGTCAATATGAGAACAGTTACCAGAGAGTCCATTTACAATGTGCCAGCTCCAATAACTAATTTTAATTGTTTTGCTGTTTGGTTGACTGGTTGAAGCCTGAACACAAGAATGGATTTTAAAGGCCACTGAGGTGCCAGACATTTTTCAATACATGATAGAGAAGAAATCCAAAGACGTGAATGTTAAAATGCTGAACCATGCCTCTAGTCCCAAGAGGGACCAAAGACCCTTTTCACAGAGGAATTGAGAAATGCATTAAATAAATACCTCTTAAGTAAAGAAGCTCTTCTGAGTAGGCTAGAGATGCAGGTGCAAGATTAGCCCCTGAAACAGGCTTTCTGATTAAAGGGAAACTAGGATCTTCAGTTGGAGAAGGCAATGGCACCCCACTCCAGTCCTCTTGCCTGGAAACTCCATGGACGGAAGAGCCTGGTGGGCTGCAGTCCATGGGGTCATGAAGAGTCGGACACAACTGAGCGACTTCACTTTCACTTTTCACTTTCATGTATTGGAGAGGGAAATGGCAACCCACTCCAGTGTTCTTGCCTGGAGAATCCCAGGGATGGGGAAGCCTGGTGGCTGCAGTCTATGGGGTTGCACAGAGTCGGACACGACTGAAGCGAATTAGCAACAGCAGCAGCAGCAGCAGGATCTTCGGTTGGCAAAGGTGAAGCAGCAGTTTTTAACCACTGCTGTAATAATCATGGATTTAGTTGCATATATACATACATACATATGCATGTATATACAATGCCCTGCCCCATCCTTCTACATCAGCAGGCTCACACTGCATGCTTTCCTTCACGGAGACACTTATTTCGTCCATCTTCACCACTCATTCTTCCTGGTAATCAATGTTGACAGCTTGGTGTATAGCCTTTCCCATCTTTCTCCATGTTTATAAAATTCATATCCAAATTTACATACACATATATAGGAGTTTTTATTATTTTGTTTTATAAAAGAGATTATATTGTACATATTTTTGGCATTTTGCTTTTCTCACTAAAATTATATACATGGAAATATAAACTAATAATCTTTTTAATGGTTGCATAATATTTCATAACTGTAAAATGCAATTTATTAAACTATTTCCTTGCTAGTGGGCATGCAGATTGATTTTATGCTTGTTTTATGCTATTAAAATAATTTTGAAATAAAAACCCTTGTGAGACTTTTGTTATCTATGGGATTTATTCACAGAAGTGGAATTCCTGGGTTCAAAGTATGTGTTTTAAATTTGAAAAGATAGTTAACTTTCATAAAATTCATATTTTCAAAAATAAAGTGACTGTATCCTTATTTTCACAGGCCCACTAGTCAACAATAAGTATTATCAGTCAGTTCAGTTCAGTTGCTCAGTTGTGTCCAACTCTTTGCAACACCATGGACTGCAGCAAGCCAGGCCTCCCTGTCCATCACCAACTCCCGGTGTTTACCCAAACTTATGTCCATTGAGTTGGTGATGCCATCCAACCATCTCATCCTCTGTTGTCCCCTTCTCCTCCGACATCCAATCTTTCCCAGCATCAGGGTCTTTCCCAATGAGTCAGCTCTTTGCGTTAGGTGGCCAAAGTATTGGAGTTTCAGCTTCAACATCAGTCCTTCCAATGAACATTCAGGACTGATCTCCTTTAGGAGGGACCGATTGGATCTCCTTGTAGTCCACGGGACTCTTAAGAGTCTTCTCCAACACCACAGTTCAAAAGCATCAATTCTTGGGCGGTTGCTTTCTTTATAGACCAGCTCTCACACCCTTACATGACTACTGGAAAAACCATTGCCTTGACTAGACGGGCCTTTGTTGGCAAAGTAATGTCTCTGCTTTTTAATATGCTGTCTAGATTGGTCATAGCTTTTCTTCCAAGGAGTAAGCATCTTTTAACTTCATGGCTGCAGTCACCATCTGCAGTGATTTTGGAGCCCCCCAAAATAAAGTCTGACACTGTTTCCCCATCTATT